>JAZDUH010000518.1:7840000-8317500 GCA_036419115.1 Scarus forsteni
TAACTGTATTGCTCGTATGTGTTTTTTGTTTTAAGAGTTGTTTTACTATGATTGTATCTCTAAATATAATTTATGAGGCATTATAATGTAAATTATAGTGTAAGTAGAATCTTTGGAAACAATGATAAAGCAATTATATCTGTGCATAAAACCGGTAAACATTAATTCTTGATTGCATTGAAAAGAAATAGAAATTGGCTTTAGTTGTGCATAATGCTAATTAAATTGTGAATTGTTAATTGTTTGGTCTAATCCGTTTTCCCTTTTAAATGAATATTTTCCCTGATCAGTGTAGGCAGAACATATTTTTCAGCAGTACAGAAATCCCAAAATGTAGGTTTTATACATGGCGTGTGCTTCATGCCGATTGAGAGCAGCAGTTTATATTTATCATTTCAACAGAAGTATGGTTTAAAAAAAGTAGATAAGTTTTGGTATCACCACCTAGCTCCTAGCTTCTATGACCCCCCTTGTGTCCCCCCAGGTACCTTCTGGGGGACTAGCATCAGGATCAACACTTAGAACATTTCTGACCAATATGAATCCTTGCCTTGGGATTTTTTTTTTCTATTTTGTGTATGTAGGCACAGTGATATTAACAACGGATGATGGTTGTCTCTTTCTCTCTCTCTCCCTTGCACTGGAACCTTAAGTGCGGACACTCACGTAAGTTAAGGCAAACAATACTTGAAATATAGCTAACTTACAATAAACACATCCCACTTACACCAGGTCTGTGTCTATGACATTTCTTTGCAGATTATGGAAAAAATATTTTAAAAAAATACTCTGTGTAAACACTTGAAGCCTCCAGACAAACAGCTACAATAGGCCAAACTTTTTATGATGCATACCTCTTTGCTTTGATTAAAATAAACTGATGATTTTTTAACAAAAAGTTTAAAAATTGACCTTTAAACATGAATGCAATGGACTATCTGGGCATTTGCAGCCTGCCTTGGATATACACTCTAAAAAATATATGCATACATACTTCTTGCTTTATGAATGAGTGCCCCATATAGTTACTCTAGTAATTTAGATAATTTATCTGTAAGAAGACAAAAGCATTGGCTGCTGTTTATTTATAAAGTTTTGAATGGCAACATGCCACCATACCTCAGCACTTTATTGAACTGGTCAAGTAATAAGTATTACACACGTTCAACAGATTTTCTGATGCTTAATGTTCCCCAGACTAAAAGTGAATTTGGTAAAGCTGCTTTTAGTTCCTCTGCAGCATCCTCCTGGAACATCTTGCAACGTACACTGAAACTCAACAAAATGATTTCTATTGGTCAGTTTAAAACTATGATTATCAACTACTGTACCTTTGAATGTAAATGCTTTTAATGGTGTTTTATCAATTGTTTATCGGCTGTTTTTCTTGTGATTTTATTGTTGTTGTGCTCTCGACATTGCAAATGAGGGCTCTCCCTCAATGATTCCTCAAGATATAGATAAAGGTTAAATGAAAAAAAGAAAAAAAAGAAAAATAATTGTCTAATTCTCTTTAGTTTTTAATCCTAAAGAATGTAAAGGAACTTGTGAGATAATGAAAAGATAATCACACTGTGAAAAGACCCCTAACCTAACTTAAACCCACTGTACTACTACAAAAGTAGCTATATTATTTACCACCTATCCACTTTATTGCCACAGCATTACCATCTTCAACAGACCCAGACTCCGTACATGCAAGCTGCAGACAGTGACAATGCCCAATGCTACCCGCCCTACAAAGTCTCTCACTGGCCCCCTTACTCTACTACAAAAACAGCTGAGCAGCAAGAGCCAGAACATCACTGGTTATCAGGTGGAGACCTCCTGTTATGGGTGGTTCATCCAGTTAGCCTCCATATCACCTGAGGATGGACAGTGAACTTCTGAAGTCCTAGAAACAACCCAATCTGTGGTCTCACTACCCACCACACTGATAAAAATCCCTGTTTTTACCTTCCCTTCCACTATGCCATCACAGCACAAACTGCTTCACAACCTGTAACAGACCCAGGCTCTGTACATGCAAGCTCCAGGTAACAAAAGAGCCGATGCTAAGTCCATAACTGCCCTCACTAAACTGTAACTACTGAGGCCCAACATTACCATCAGAAAAAAGTCTTATAAAACAGTGATGATAATAATGGCTGTCTTTTTTGTTTTACCTGTTTTGCTTTACTTGATATGTCAGATGAATTAATTGATTCAATCTAAATCAAATCAAATTTGTCTGATTGAAAAAAACATTTACATGGATCCAGGTATCAAATTTTGCACCTGTTAAGCAAAATGATTTGAATTAATAACGTATCACTAAAATCATAAAGACATGAGGACCGCTATATAAATAAAGACTGATTGATTGATTGAAGTTTGATTGAATAAATTGGCAATGATTGAAATGTTGAAGGTGATGGTTTAAAAATTGAAGCATTTGGGAATGTCAATTAAAAACTAAGAATGATTAAGTATGTATTATGAAATATTACTGTATATTTTTGTGTCTGAGTCTGTCATGTAACGGAAGTGCTTATATTTTTCTGTATTTGTGACAGAAAATATTGCACTTTTAAAATGTGTTTATTAAAATGTTGATTTGAACACATAAGCTTTACACAGAGAGTACATCAGTAAATCCACAAATAAGCTTCAATTAGTAGTTTAAAGCTTTCCTTTTGCTGTATTTATTTTTATTTATTATTTTGCTGTAATTTTAGATATGAGGGGAATTTAAGGTAGATGCAGATATGTTTAAGCTTTTTTTTGGCATAATTAATTAAACACAATGTCTGAGTGTCTGGAAAATGTTCTGCATGGGTTTATTATCTGCAGCTTTGTTGCTGCAGTTGAAATATTGGACAGACTTGCTCCACCAATCTTTAACAGAAAAAAAAATCCTCCATGTTAGACTTGAGTTTAAAAAAATACATTATTCATTATTCATGAAGACTCTGTTTATAATATAGATTAAGTTGACTAATGTATGCAGCACCAGATCCCCATCTCTGAGATGATGTGACTGCCTCAGTGGGTGTGCAGACAGCTTTGGTTAAACATTTGTGCGGACGAACAGCGCCCTCTTATGGCCAATAGGGTGAAGTAGGAAACTCCAATGCATGTCTTAATAGTCGTCTTATGGTGTTTGGCCAGTAAATGTTGCTCCTATTTAAACGTACGTCAGTTTAAGCCCTGTTTGATAAAAAGAGATGAAAAAATCTGAATTTACTGAGAGTTTGATCATTCTTTTTTGCAATTTTTCTGACAGAATGTTTGCCTCTTTTTGTGGGTTTTTGACACCTACCTAAGTTTATGAGGATACTATTTAGACTGTCCTCCACCAAATGGTAAACCAAGATGTTACGTTTGCCTGTCAATAGTACTGTAGTTGCAAAAGTGTTTTCGTGTTCTTTTGTTAAGACAAAAAGGTATGGTTTACCTTGACATGTTTCGACATAACTCTGCCGTCTTCTTCAGAAGCTGTCATCCTGACAGCTGTGACGTGTCTTTTTATCAGCTGTTTCCGGTACATGAAATGTTCTAAGACGACAAGATGAATCTAATTAGTTACTGTAGTTGCAAATCAGACTAAAATACAGTGTGGCAGATTTTTCATCTTAATGGTTGCTGTTCAAAGAAATTTGAAATTGAGTGGCAGGTCAGCCGCAATGAGTGAGGTGGAGGACCGCATATGGCCCATGGACCTCCAGTTGCACACCCCTGATCTCTGTCTGTTTTAAATGAGTCTGCCCATGCAGTTCACGGCTGCTCTCCGAGGGGGCGCACATGAGTCTACATGTACTATGAGTAACCCAGAAGAAGAAAGAGGAGTTTACTAGTTGAATGACAGTAGACCAGAGTTTTCATTTTTTACTCTTTGTTTTTGTGCTTTGGGACAACTTCCTACACTCTGGAGTGAATCTGCACCGTTTCTGACCCCAGACTGACTGTTTCGGCCTGTAAAGATGAGGGACCGGACGAAAGAACTCGGAAATGTGAGTTTGGAGTGAAGTGCTAACGTTAGCATTCGTGTGCTAGCATGATAAGTTAGCCGAGTTCACTCCGCAGGGCTGAATTAACACCACCGGTCTTCTTTCACTTGTCGATGATACTTTACGAATGTGCAATGGTCGAAACAGTTTTTGAGGCAGTTTTAGGAGGCCTTCGGCTCTGAATGTGAACTTTAGCGACTGTCTTATTTCCAACTTCCGTCCCAGCCCTTTGGCCGTAAAGGAAATGTCAGGCCGGGAAGAGGGCACGGCTGCAGGGGCTGGAAAAACTCTGCTGAGCTGTGGATGGAAAACATCTGACTGCTGTCACTGGGTTAACCTGTTACTGTTATTAGAGAAACTATTAAACCAAAGTAAAATAAGGGCAAATAACATATTAAAGTGTACTTTTTGCAGTTTTAGTAACAGAGATTCACACTATTTGAATGTTGTTCAGTTTGTCCTCCAGATATTTTCAAACTCATATCAGACTGACATCTCTTAAATTGAGGAAAAATGTCTCTTGTGATTAAATTCACCTGCTGATCTTTGTGTTGTTATACGCAAACTATTAGATAGAGCTGTTCATTTCCACTGTTTACTTTCGATTTAATCAGATTTCAGCATACAAGTCTCATCTGCCCATACCTGTATTTTTCTTCCTCAGAAACAAAACTAATACTGTAGGCAAGCAGATCTCCTGCACAATAAGTGATTATTGACTGTCTACGCATCAGTGCATCATAACTCCATATTAATCAGAGAAGTTTTAACTGTTTCTGAACCCCCTAACTCTCCAGATTAAACAGGATCGTATTCAGACAAATCTGTCGCCTACTTGAAATAACACAAAGCATCACTCCTTCTCAAGTGCAAATAATTGAACCAGCTGTTGTTCAGACCGAAGACTCCAGTCCTATGTTATGACTTAACTTGAAGGAATAAAGAAAAAAACAACATTAATTAGGGTGTACATGTTGTTGCAGTTACTTGTTTGCAGTGATTTTAAGGTGAAGCATCATGACACTTTTGTGTATTTTGCCAATATTACTGCAGATATATGCCCAACATACAGCCAATATATCGACTGTAAATATTGGAAAAATTTAAATATCTGCCCACAGATAAATATCTGACTTATTAGGCTGGTATTTGCTGATACAGATATCATGCTGATAAGTTTGTGCATGACTAAAAAAATACTGACTATAATTGTAAATGACTTGCATAAATGAAACCTTATTGTTTTTTTTCTTTAGTTGTTGGAGTTGGATCGTGATTGATTTATGAAATTTTGTCTGCTAGACAGATATTATTGTGCATTCCTGTGTTTGACTAACTATAATTTTGGGGGAACAGTCAGAGAGTGAACTGTTGAAATTCTGTTTGAGATAAATGCTTCAAAAGTCGGTTAATGGGTATCAGCAAATACTGTCTCTGCCCGTACTTTCTGTCGATCTCATGGATTAATATATCAAGGGTTACGTTTGGAAAGTTTTTTTCAAACAGTTTGGATATCAAAAGTATTATGGTTATAGAAAATACTTCATTGTCAGGTTTTAAATTGCTGTTGGCAGCTCTCGAAAAAGCAAAACAAGTTTGGTTTTACTTTCACTGTTCGGAGTACATTGTCATAGTGAGGCTGTCATCCAAAAATGATCATTAGTTATCAAATATTAGTTTCTGTATCAGCTCATACGAGTCACCAGGAATGATCAGTGGTATAGTGCCCACCTGACATGTACTTCCTAACTGATACAAGTTTGGAAATAAAGCCTTTGAAACATCCAGTACCGTGCAACCTTTGGTTCAAGACAATAAAATGATTAAAAAACGGCATGTTTTATGGATAGTTTATAAATGTACCTCTCAACATTGCTTGAAATACTGTGCCTGTAAAATAAAACTCAAACTATTCTTTATTTTATGATTGTGACCTGTATGCAGAATCCGGATACCTCAGACGAAGACGATGAGGTCAAAGCTCTGATGATTAAACCTGGAACCTCTTCAGCCAAAGAGGAGAAAGACACTGAAGCTTTTCTTAAAAAGGTAAAAATCAAACAGGAGACTGTCTTATTAATGCTGAGAAACCTCCTCTTGTTGTCATGAATGTCAGACATCAATCTTAGAATAGATAATTTGAGTAACAAACAAGGGTTTTTATTAAACCAAAGTTTTCAGTGTAAAATGATCAAAATAGAACCACAGGACCCCAATACTTGGTTATTTCCTTTGTTTTCAGTTCTGACATATTTTTAGTTGAGCAATCCACTCGGGACAACAACTTGTTTCTTGGTCAAACTTAGAAAGGGACTCATTCTTGTCTGGAACTTTGTTTTGGCAACATCTGAGCCGCTGTTATTTCCAGTGTCCTTGGACTTGGCTGCCACGGAAATTAGGATCTAGTGAGGAAGTGTCAGAAGATGTCCTATAGGATGATGAATGATACAACAGTAATTTTAAACTGTGATATGGCCTGAAATACCAGAAACAGATCTTTTTTTAAAATACCATTTTAAAACACTCAATATTTTATAATTCATGTATTTTTTTTGGCTAAAATGTTATTATACAAGAGAAACAGAAATATACTTTTTTAACTGTATTCAACATTTTCATCCCAAAGCAGAACAACTTGCATTCGCTATGACTGTGTAAAATGATCCGTATTTAGCATCCCATGCCACATACTAATTGGACTTTCGGTTAGAACATACATAATTCTGTAATCCTGCATTAAAATGTTTGTAATCATCGTCCTGTGGTTTGGTAAGATCTATATTGCAAAAAATAGACAAAAATTCTGATTGTGTAGTACATTAACTATGAATAGTTCCAATGTAGTTAGGATTAGCAAACAAAATTATTAAAATAGCATCTGACAAAATCATCTTTGCATATTTTTTAGCATAAAACAGTGCAGCTTGCCTGCACTTTGACAGGAGAGTGCATAAGCTTGGATCTGTTTTTTTTTAAATAGATATATTATTTAGTTCAAAGAGTTTCACTGGGTAACACTCACACTAAGACAGATTCTTCAATTCAACTGGATGATAACAGCCCAGAAGTCTTTTTTAATATATTGGATTAAGAGAGTGTAAAGTTCATGCAGTGCGACAACCCAAAACAGGTGGGTTGGATTTTAATGAAAGTACTACAAGCTACTGTTTGAATAAAGTGTTAATGTTGTCGATGTATGTGTTTGCTTCTGATGATTTGGTAAACTTATTAAGTAAAAATGTTATACTATGTGTAGTTTTATCAAGAAAACTTCAACACCTTAACTGCATTTTCATAAATAGATGCAAGAAATTCACGAGGGGTTGAACAACCTCAAGCGGATGGTTAATGACCTCGAGAACAAGCAGAAAACGGTGCTGGGTGTGGCGCTTCCAGAAGACAGTGAGTCTGAACATTTCAATACATTTGCAAATCGCAAACCATCTGTGATGAAGTCAAAATGAAGAGAGTCGACAAATGATTACAAACCACAGTCCCAAGGAAGTTGGGTAGTTGGGTTAAAAGGTTAATAAAAACAGTAAACAAAGATTTGCAAATCCCTTTTGAACAACTGTCAATTGAAAACACTACAAAGCCATTTTAAACAAGCTCTGACAGGGGCAAGTTCACCACTGTTACACCACCTTTCCTTTTGAAACTCAGTAAGTGTTTGAAAACTGATGACACTAGTTGTTGAAGCTTCATAGGTGGAATTCTTTCCTATTCTTGTTGATTTAGTTCAGCTGCTCAACAGTCCAGGGTCTCTGTTGTTGTAATTTGCACTTCATATTGCGCCACACATTTTCAGCGTGAAACAGATCTGGACTGCAGGCAGGCCAGTCTTGTACCTGCTCTATAAATCCATACTGTTGTAACATGTGCAGGATGTGGCTCAGCATTGACTTGCTGAAATAAATAGGGACTTTTCTTATGCATCACTTGGATGGCAGCATGTCGTTTCAAAATCTTAATGCACCTCTCAGCCTCAATAGTTTATTCATATATGTGCAAGTTACCCATGCCATGGGCACTAACCCATCCCAATACCATCACAGACCTTGGCTTTTGAACTTTGTGCTGATGATAAATCTGGATGGTCCTTTTTGCAAATCATTGTCAACATCCCAACTAAACTGGAACTGGGGTTTGCAAGAAGATGTAAATATGAATGAGCGAACTCCCTCTCTGTAGGTAGATACAACTGTCTGAAACAAAACATTCTTCTGCTGAACTGATTATTTTCTGTTTGGTTTAGGTATGAAGAGAGAGCTCCAGACTCTTAGAGATGAGATCAAAACATTGGCGACTCAGATCCAGAGAAAACTGAAAAGTGAGTAACAAGTGAGAATTCTGTGTTCACTTTATTGTATTGTTAAAATCAGTTACATTCACCTATTCTTCATGTACAGATATTGAACCGAAGAAGGGAGATGATGATGGAAAATATGTATCCATCAGCATTCGCATGCAGCGGACCCAGGTAAGCTGCTTTCTTTAGTTTCCTGTCTTCTTTACATGTTAAAAATGTGACAAACAAGCTTGATTGAAATCATATAAGAGATAAATGTCAAAAAGAAAGTGAAAGAAAATAGCCATCCAGTGATAGGTACACAGGGGGCAAGGGATGGATACTGTGACCAACAACTCTCAGGTGGGCTGCAGTGTAAAAATGATGCTCTGTTGGTACCAAAGAGCTTTAAGTGTGCCAAGAAGATACCCCCCATGTCATTACACGAGCAGCAGTGGCCTTAACTGTTCATATAAGGCAGGATGCTTTTCTGTGTTTTATGGCAAATTCTGACCATTACTATCTGAATACCACAACAGAAATCAAGTTAAAACTACACAGGGTGTAAAGTCTCAGTATGTCAGCAGTTTCTGAAACACTCAGACCCTCATGTCTGACACTTCCACTCGGCCACATTCAGAGTCACTTAAAACCCTTTTCTGCCTATTCTGATTCTCCATTTGATCTTCAGCAGGTTGTCCTACTGTGCATACATGCATTGAAATTACCTCTGCCAGGAGGTTACCTTATTGCTGCTGTCTGTTTTTTTATGAGTTTGTGTGTTTGGTAGTTTCTCTGTTAGCAAGATAGCTCAAAAAGTTGTGTGCGGATTTCAATTAAATTTACAGGAAATGTCTGTACTGGGACAAGAAACAAATGATTGGATTTTGGGAATGATCTGGATCACCGTCTGGATCCGCCATGACGAAAAAGGCAATTTTCGTGAATAACTCCTGTCCTAAAATTGAAATCATTGTATATACAATTGCTAATGGTATGCATCATGGTCAATGAATCTATCTAAATATTTAGATGAAATAAAGGTAGGACTGATATTTATGGTGAAAATCACAGTATGGGTGAGGACTGTGGCGCTGGCGGAGGTCTGTGCTCTTCGAGTGCTTTTCTAGTTGGCTGATTAGTTAATGTGCTTTAATTAGTAGTCAAACAGATGTACCTAATAGGCCTGTGCTCAAAATATCTATACGGCAAAATATTGTCATGCACTTCTTGGGGATACGTGTATCGATACAGATTCTACAGAATCGATACGGCCTCAATGTTTGGGCAGTTGTTGTAAATACACTTGGGTAATGTTAAAAACGGCACAGTTCAAAGTAGAAGCCAAGCTACATGGTAAAACACATGTTTCAAATTTAAACTTAAGTCTACTATCTTTGGGGACCTAAATTAAAGTTCTTAAGTTGAAGGATTATTTAAAACTCATGGTTGTTCCTTTTCTTCTTGTAATACAAGAAGAAAAAGAACAAGCATTCTGGGAATTCTGTTAAAAGCACAGTCAGTGTTCACAACTTATGTGTATAGGGAAATGTAGCGTATCGTGGGGTTGCTGGAAATACCCAGCCTTAGTACCTAATAAATTGGCCGGTTAATATATACCTTTGTTTGTCTTAATATGTTTGCCTAATTGATGTGAGTTAACTTTGCAGACAATTTTTATCTAAACAATGAAGACTTCTGTAAAACTAGCAACCCAAAATATGGGAGAGATTATTTTGTCTTTTTTAAATGAGGTTTTTATTTTCCTGATTTATAAGTTACTTTGACACCTTCAGCCACAATACCATTCTGCATTAATTGTGTAACTTTAAACGGCCTCTTGCTGTTGAAAACATGCTGGGACACGTGATGTGAATCAGGCTGTAATATTTATTTTTCCCACATTGGGTTATATCATACGTTCAAAGAAAACAGTGGTGTCTGATAAATTGTTATCTTTGTGGAGTGCTTGTTTGGTTTAAAGATCCTCAGTCACAGAGAGAGAGGGACCACAGGTGACTCACAGGCTTTTGGTCTGCACCACACGACTGTTCCTGTGTGCTGACAGCTGAACAACAACACAACATAATAACAAACTGCACATGGAGCGCACAGATGGTATCAGAGGTGCTTCACAGTCGAAGCTAAACTGCTCATTTTGGACTCCTCTCAAAGCCGTAAAATGATCACGCACGACATCAGTTTACACTTTTTTTTTTCTTTTAGAGGACCCAAAAAGACTCTTTCATACAGGTTTAACTATCATTCCTGATTTTGAGGTTTGGTGGTATTCATGATATTAAAATAGTCACACATATTTTAAGATAGAAAATAATAATGTGTTGAAATCCAAGCATTTTTGAGGACAAAATCAAATAAAATTTATCTCTTAATATTCTATTAATGTTTCAATAGAATTTAAAATGATATTGCTGCATCTATATTCATCAAGCCTCAAGTTAATGAATAAAGAACATAAGTTTGTTGACTCTTCAGTGCGTCAGGCAAAACAGCTGATTGCCATCAACTGGAAGAAACCGTCGCACCTTCATTAGGTGCTTGGATTAACAGTATGGCAAATATGTCCATGGAGAGAACAACATATATTCAGAAAAATAAGTTACAGTTAAGGATTTGAGGACTTTATGAAAAATTGAGACATGGTAGAGCTTCTGCAAGAAGGAGATTATGATAGCTGGAGAATGGAAATTTATCTGAGAGATTTGATCTGTATGTATGAATAAATGCATGCACAGATTTTTTTGTTTTTGTTTTTTTGTTAAGTTAGTGTTTGAACAGAGTTTCTGATGTTCTGTCTGGAAAAGGATGGGCGGGGTGGGTGCTACATGCGTTCTTTTGTTATGTAAAAAAAAATAACTTTACAATATGCTATCTGTAAATTCATTTTGGACTATGCTATGAAAAAATGGTCAAAAATGTATTTGACAAATAATCTGAGCCCTCACAAGGCTCTTCAGAACTAGAGTTATTTCAGATTCATAAAACCCACCTCACAAACCTTTATACATGACTTTTTTAATGTAAAGAAACTATAAACTTCAGTTAAGAATTATTTAATTTATGTTATTATTTTAAGATGATGGATTTAAACCTGAGCAGAAGCATGTATATGGGATATGCCTGGCTGCTTTCCACTATACCAAACCAGCACCCCACATGCACTCCATCTTAAATATGAGGTATTTGTTTTTGTCTTTGAATCTGAAAGCAGCATAAGAGGTTTAACTTCTCCTTTTGTGCAGCATGGCGTCCTGTCAAAGGAGTTTGTGGAGCTGATGGGTCGCTGTAACACCATCCAGTCTCAGTACAGAGAGCGAAACGTGGAGAGGATACAGAGGCAGCTTAAAATCAGTGAGTACACCAACAGCTCTGATTCTTCCTGGACGTGATTCTGATAAATCCTTCCTGTCTGCTCTCTCTGAGGGCTGGACTGGAGGTCTTGAGTCATCACGGGTTTGACTTTGTCTCATGATATTTGTCACATGTCACATCTATTTTCTCTGCCCATCACTTTCCATTACAGTCACCTCACTTCAAACATCCTGCAGCTCATTTCTAAAAGCAGAATTAATAAATGCATGCAGAGTAACATGATGTAGAGTTTATGTTAAAGGTCTTCCATTTAAAGCTGTGTACTATATATTCATATATATTTTTTATAATTATTAATCAGTTGATACACTAGACTCCATTGCTGGTATAAAACTAAAGATCATAAATTCATTGTCAGCTAAATGATGGAGGCTCCAGCTCCTTTCCAATATTAAACCTTATTTATAGACTTTGTTTCAAACTTGATTGTTTAAAGCTAGGGGTGGAAAACTGCGGCCCCTGTGGCCTTATGTAACCCAAAAAAAAAAAAAAAAAAAAAAAAAAAAAAAAAAAAAAAAAAAAAAAAAAAAAAAAAAAAAAAAAAAAAAAAAAAAAAAAAAAAAAAAAAAAAAAAAAAAAAAAAAAAAAAAACGTGCTTTTAATTAGTAGTCAAAACAGGATGTACCTATTGTGCCCAGCTCAAAATATCTATACGCAAAACATTGTCATGACCTCTGGGATATGTGAATGTATATTCTACAGAATCGATAATGGCCTCAATGTTTGGGCAGTTGCTAAATACACTGGTAATGTTAAAACGGCACAGTTCAAAAGTAGAAGCCAAGCTACATGGTAAAAAACACATGTTTCAAATTTAAACTTAAGTCTACTATCTTTTGGGGACCAAATTAAAGTTGTTAAGTTGGTTGATTATTTAAAACTCATGCTATAGATATCAGCACATTTCAATATATTAATATATATTTAACTATTTAGGCTGATATCAGCTGATCTGGATATCAGGCTGATAGCATTGTGCATCCCTATTCCTGCTATTCTCCCTTTAATAAGCACTTTGAGTTACATATGTTGTAGGAAAAGTGGTATATAAATAAACTTGACATGACTTGACTTTAAATGATCATTTATGAATGCATGATGTTTTATGCAGTTATTGACAAATATAATGAGCTGTAGTTATTCATTTAGAAGTCTTGCGTGAAAAATCAACACAGGCATTTTAAAAAGTAGAAGATTAGACTAATATCATATCTATTAAAGTGTGACTATTTTTTAATTGCATTCAAATGATATTTGCTTCATCCCTGTTTTAATTCAATACTAACATGCTTTTAAGTTTAAAACTATAACTTTTGACATTCTATGAGCTAAAAATACTACATATATGTAATATTTTTTGTAAAATCTGAAATTTTTGTTAGATGTTTCGGAGAGTTTTGACAGTTTGGCCCTGTGACAGTGAGAATAGTTTTAATGGACCTTTTCTGTTATTGAAGCTGCTCATGTCTGCTTTGAAGGAGTCATTGGTACCAGCTCATACAAAGATGTCTACAGAGATTTATGCAAATTATTAAGTATACTGATTTCTTAATATTCTCTACTTCCATCATGGTGTACATACAGTCAACTGTTGGTTTTATCCTATGAATTAAAGCATGAAGACCATTGAGTTTCAAGTAGAACCAACAGACCTGATGTTAAAGTTTGTTTTAATACTGAATGTCCTATAAAGTCTGCAAGTTTAGCTCTAGTATACAGCAAGGTTGTTATTTTTTGCATTTGACAAGAATTTTGGTTTCAAGCAGGCTGTCAGGGTTGTCTCAGGGAGACATACTATAAACCTGTGGCCTGTTTAGTAGAGTTTGTTTGATTTAGAAAATGTCAGCACCATAAAAGAAGCACAAGTTTGTTTCGTGGTCTTTGTGGTCTTTTGGACGTCAGCAGCTTGTTGCTATGGTGTTTGTAGCTCTCAAAAAGGCAGATGATCAGTTATTATAGTTAATTTGTGAATACGATTTTTTTTTTTAAAGAATATTATGTACATGATTTTAGTCTTTTCTCACTCTCTAAAAGAGAATCGTGTTGATATCATTATAAGTTGGACAGTTATTGAGCAAAAACTATTGTTGGATTACCACCAAAATGGAATAATTTTTAATTTGGCTCATTATCAACATTTTTGTCTAATCTTGATAACCGTCAGACAAACAGACAAACACACGCCAGCAAAACCATACGCTCCCTGGCAGTGGTTCTGAAATGTCACAGAATAAGGAACAAGTCAGTTTTTGTTAGGTGAAGACTGCATTCTATGTCCAAAAATATTGGTATTGGTGTTGGCTATAATGAGTCCAGAAAATTTCAGCCTATCCGAATTCTTCCTAAATCCAATCATTCATTCCTGGTTACAGTCTATGAAGATGTTCTGATGAACATTTCTGATGCTCTGTGAAGTTTGGCTCTCTAAACTCTCCAGAAGAGGGGCGAAATAAATAAGGAGGTGTCAGTAAGAGCCACGTTTTCTGAGACTTTTCAGAAAGGGGAACAAACTACTTCTTCATTTTGCTTTCACCAAAGGGGGAATTCACTATTTTCACCCTTGGTATGATTTCTAAGATTGACCTAACTAATCTCTCACTTCTCTAGCCGGGACGAATGTGACAGACGATGAGCTGGACAGGATGTTGGAGAGCGGAGAGACCGATGTTTTCACACAAAACGTGAGTTCCCACCACTTCTTGGGGAAGTGACTGTTGTGGAAAAATCACAACACAAAAGCCCCCTCTGTAAGAGAAAATCTTTCTCATAGTTGCACTGTCAGATGTAGTTGTGTTCAAGTTTTAACACGCAAGAATCTGAACAGACCTTTGCTGTATTTTTTTCAAAGCTCAAACTGGACAAAAGATTTGGTATGCATGAGAGAAAAATCCTGAAGAGCCCCTTAGAAACATCTTTAGTGCTTCAGAAGAAAAGTGCTGTGAAGCCTCCTGACAGAGTTTGAATCATTTAAATATCCATGTTACAATACTTGAGTGTTATTTATTTTGCCTTAACTCCAGCACAAAAATGTTGAAACGATGTTAAAATCTGTGAAGAACTTTGACTTCATAGTGAAAATAAGGGCAACTGCCCCATCGCACAAGGTTAACAGTCCTTTAAAAAATTCTGATCATCAAAATCAGATCACCACCAAATCATCATCCTTATTCACTTCCTGACGTGATCAAAACCTCATCAAAATATGTGCATAACCTGTAGGGATGGGAAGTGAAAAGCAACTTCAGTTGAGAATCGTTAACAGCTCCATCAAAGAATTGATAACATGAGTCTTTATGATAATCAATTCCCTTATCAATTCTTTCCACTGACAGGGCCAGAAGTGTCAGAATTGTGGCTTAATATTTTACAAAAGGCGTCTATTACACAACCTTAAATGAGTGGAAACACCAGCAACTTGCAGAAGCAGCTATCTATGCTGTGACATGTGTTTGACATTGTTGCCACTGAAAATCTACAGGCCAACAGGAATCAATAAGGGAATTGTTAAAGAATTGGATCAATTAGCAGGATTGTTAATAGCATTGGTATCATTAAAATCTTATCAATTCCCATCCCTAGTAGCCTATTGAATAATCCTGTTAACAAACGGCAAACAGACAGCCTCATGGCAGAGTTAATAAAATATCACACAATGGCGTCTGGCTAGCGTGGTCGCTGATACATAAGGCGCAACTAAGTCGTTCCAGGATGTCTCTGAGATCTGATTTACAACAGTTGCTCTTTTATAGCCAGAAACAACTTTAAAATATGAAAGAAAGCAAGTGATAGAGGAGAGCAACCAAAACAACTGGAAGTTGCTGAATTATTTGTTCCTCAAAAAAGGTAAAATCACTAATATTTCATTTTTGATTGGCGAGACAGTGAGAGAGGTCATAAATATGATAGATATTTTCTTTGAAGGTTTTCGTTTTTTATTTTAATCTTTTATTTATCATGTGCCCTTTGAGATCCACCCTAGTTTGATTGCCCCTGTAGGAAACTGTTGAAGTAGTCAGAAATTGTCCCTGTCCGGCTGCTAAACACCTTTTACAGATTGTTCAGATGACTCTCTTGACTCTTAACTTAGATGTTTAGTCAATTTTATTGATCAAAGTGTATTTCATCCATTTTGGATGAAACTTCGTTATTGCTGGTTGATTTATTTAATGTCTAAAGTGGAGTTCCTACAATCTCTACCTTTGTGGTTCAGATCCTGACTGATGCTAAAGCAACAAAACAGGCTCTGAATGAGATCGAGTCTCGACACGACGAGATCTTAAAGCTGGAGAGGAGCATCAGAGATCTACACGACATGTTTCAGTACCTCGCCATGGAGGTGGAGGCTCAGGTAAAGATGTCAACAGTGATGCAGTGTCTCTACTTAGTTCTTGGTAAGTGAGGATGGTATGGTTTTGATATTTCTTGTCTTCCTGCAGGGTGAAATGGTCAACAGTATTGAAAGCAACATCAAACAGTCATCAGACTACGTGGAGAGAGCGAAGGATAACGTAGAGAAGGCTGTAAACTATCAACGGAAAGCACGAAAGGTAGAGTCCCTGATCCATTCTGAATTTTAGTACTATTTTGACAACTAAAAGGGTTTTAATCACGAAGTTTTCAGTTGTTCTGGTGAATAGTTTCAGCTGAGAGCTTCAAAGGTGTAGTGTGTAGAAGTTGGCTGTATTTCGCTAAACAGAAACAGTAAATATAGGATATAATGTTTCTATGTGTTTGTAAAGTTGAGATAGGTGTACAATCAAACTTTAGTTTTCTTTTAATTCAGTTAGAAAAAGATGTTTATATCTATGTACCGCGGGTCTCCCCTCTGTGGAGGCTGACATAATGATGCGCCATGTTGTCTACTGGTGGGTTTTGGGGACAAAAAGAGCGAAATGTGATTTTTTTGAATACAAGTCTACAAAAGTTTACAAAACCTAGAATCATCATCTTAACTGACCTATAATCTATAAAAAATAATAGTTCCAAATAAGAATGAAAAGCCCTCTCCTTGTAACTGTTGTAAATGATGCCCTGTTCATGATCCTTTTTGGTCTTCACCAGCTCCCGTGCTTAGTGATGTGATGTGTTATTTACTGACGGGCTCATTCCGAAATCTGAAAACTAGATGTCGCTAAAATGCCAGTTTCTACACACTGCACTTTTAAGTTTTGGCTGCCCTGCTTTAGTGCAATTAGGGTTTGCAGACCAGTTTTGGAGCCTCTCTGTATCTCTTAAGTTCCTTTAAAACCTTTGCACAAGTTCCGACCAATACTGACTGCATGTGGTCTTAACTGAGTGTTTTGTGTCTTCTGCTGCAGAAGAAGGTCTGGATCGCGATCTGCCTGGCCATCCTCATCCTCATCATAGTCATCTCATTGGTCTCCACCTTCGGCACCTAACAGCAGACCCTTTGAGCCGTTATTTGCGGGTCGGGAGAAACACATTTTTATTTCCTGTAAATATTTCAGCCCACAAGATCAACGGGTGAACAATGTCATTGAACGGTCTGTTTCATCGCCCCCCTGGAGTTTCTTTTTGGCCACATTTCAAATTCAGTCCTCCCTCTTGTTTCAGTTATAAAGAGAGAGGCACTTTCTTCTTCTCTCCTTCTTGCCTGTATTTTCGCTCCTGTTCGAAGGGCAGCACTGCCCATCTTTGGACCTCCCTGACCCTCTCAGTTTCAGTAGGCTGATTTTTGAACTGTTACGTCAGTGCCTCCCTGCCTTTAAAAACAGCAAAAAGAGGAAATAAGTGTCCTTGAAAAAAAGCACAAAGCAGTATTCAGACCCTCACAGGCGCTGGTCAGACTGTACTCAGGAAAATGTGCGATGAATCTTGTTACGTTGTTGTTTCTGGACAATATGAGGCCTTAACAACAACTGTAATAAATTAGGGATCTCTTTTATAGGCATAGTAAGGAAATAGTGGATTAATATAATTGTACATAACCTTTATTGTTTAATTCTTTATGCAGATTTTTAAAACTTGAAACTGCCTTCCTGTAACAAGTGTAAATACAGATTGTTTCGTCTAAAGCAGCCCCCCCTTTTTTATTTTGAAGTTTTATTTTACAAAGAAGTGTCTGAACACTGATATATGCGGCCCAAGGCCTTAATTTTTATTTGTCTTACCAGTTTGTATTTATGATTTGTGCTGTAAGCTGCTACAGGAAACACGAACACATGATGAAATCTTTTCTTCAGCACGGTGCCGTCTCATCTGCGTGAACAGCTGAACATGAGATTGTCATGTTTGGTGCGCTAACTTTGTCAAGAAGGGATGGAGTGAGTTTTTATTCTTGTTTATAGATGTTTTGTTTGAATTCACACAGCAGTGTTTCAGCTGAGAGTCGGCTCAGTTTATCACAGATTATATACTCATGAATATGTACTCATATGTCATATGTCACTGTTTGTCAAATCGTGAAAAGTCGCCGTTGTTTGCTGGATTAATTTGGCTAAAAATCCTGAAAAAGTGATGTACCAATAAAATGGCTGCTTAGCGTGAATATTTTTATGATCCGCATCTGTCATGATTGATTTCTAAATCCATTATTTGGTCCAAAAATGGTAAACAATGATATGAAAGTCCGTTTTGAATTAATGTGTTGCTCAGTACTTTTGAAGGGGGGCTGCATGAGGTTCATTGTAACAGGAAAGCCACAGTGATGTTGATCATCTGTCCTGTAACACAATATCCTTAAAGCTTAAGTTCGATTTCTACAGCTTTCATATTGTTTATAGAATGAAGTAGAACAATATACTCACCCAGAAGGCTTTCCTGATCCAAATGGTGCTTCGGGAGATATCTAGATCCAAAATCGAATGGCGGACATCCGTATAATGTCGCTCCAGACATGTCTTAATGACTGTGCTGACCTCTGAACTGAAGAAGAAGAAGGTTTGCCTCCGCGCATGCGCAGTACGGCTCATTGTTTCAGGGGAAGACCACCGGCTACACAACAACTTTCTTCTTCCAGTTTTGTGAAAAATGGACGAATATCTGTCAGATGAAGATGTTGTGGAGGAGAACTTTGAATATGATGGGTGTCCTTACAGTTTTGAGCCAGAGTTTACAGATGAGGAGCTAGTCGAAAGGAGGACGCGGAGGCAAAGAGAAGAACAGCTCTCCAGAGAGTACTGTTCATGCGCTGAGGCAAACATTCTTCTTCAGTTCAGAGGTCAGCACAGTCATTAAACATGTCTGGAGCGACACAGATTGTAATGGAGGAGTAGCGTGAGCGGACCATGATGAAATATTAGTGAAACTAATGAGTTTTTGAATGGTTAATGCAGTTTTAGGAGCGGCACTATACATGCCCCGCGTGCTACCATTATACGGATGTCCGCCGCTCGATTTTGGATCTAAATATCTCCCGAAGCACTTTTTGGATCAGGAAAGCCTTCTGGGTGAATATATTGTTCTACTTCATCCTATAAACAATGTGAAAGCTGTAGAAACCGAACTTATCCTTTAATGAACACGAGCAGTGGAAGGCTTATGAATACTCAGCTCTCTGTGAGCCGAACAAAGTTTCTTTCTCCGTGTTGAAAGTGAAAATATATCATTTGACTTACTGAAATCAAATGTTCCTGCATTGCGGTTGTGTGAGACAGATACACAAACCCTTTTGAATAAGAAAAGTCAAGGAAAGTCAAGAAAACCCCTCCTGCACCTCATGAAAAACCCTCTTCTCGCTTTTGTCCATGTCAGCAGAGCGGGACAAAAGAGGTGAAAAACTGCACCACACAGCTGCATGTGGTGTTGCTCATGGGCGGTTAGAACACTCATATGATTCAGTTTAGCTGAATTTTGTCTTGCGTCATGTTAAGTCAGAACATGGTGCAAGGAAAGAACTGGTGCTGACGTTAGGCTGTGCAGTTCAGCAGGTTGGGCATAGAGTTCTGTTATTCACAGAGTTACAAACTTAAAGGGTTGAGTGGGCACCTAACTGAACACATGTACAATGTTTTACTTTGATGCTAGCCAGCATTCGTCTCTTTGCAGGGCTTAACAGAATTACAATGGCTAAAGATTTACAATCAAAGTGACCCTGATTCAACCATGCCAGGAAAAATAATGAACTCTCTCTTTAAAATGTATTTCTTTTGAACCCACTGTGAAAAGGAACAGGATTTGAAATTATCCAAAAGCATACAGAAAGATTTAAGGTCAGGCCAGAGAAGACAATTGTTGGGTTAGAGAGAGAAAAAAGTCAAATTGACAGAATTATAATAAAAAACAATGTTAAGTAGAAAACCAGAATGATAAACGGGAACATTTTGAAGCAACATTCTCATCGAACTTCAAATGAAATAGCATGATAAAAAACATAATAAATTCTCTCTTCAGTCTGGCTTTATTACCCCTCTGTAAAAACACAAGTCAGATCTTAACATGTTTTTGGGTCTTGTCTTATTTCACTTGGCCTGAAACATAAGTCCATGATCAATATGTGATTATGTTCCATCACCCGTTGCCTTATTGTTACAAAACGTGTCCAGCTTCACACCACAGTTTGAAGTTAGTGAAAGAAAATGAAACTGTTCATCCTTTTCTTCATTCAAGCAGGAAGTTTTACAAAGAGCTGAGCTTGCTGCTGTTGAATTTTGCATCACTCGTTTTATTTCAACATAGATGTTTGTAAAATAAAATACTGCCTGTTATATTACTGTTTGTCCTGTATTGTTTTCTAGCCTTTCTTTGTTTCTCACAATCTGCAAGAGCAAATCAGTAAAACGATCAATATGAATTTTTATTGTGCCAACTCACTGCTGGCCCTGACTGATTTGGTGGTGACAAGATTGCAGTATGTAACTGCTGCAAATGAGAAATGCACTAAAAGTTACATCTTTTATATCTAACAGTTAATTGGTCATATAAGGAAACACTGATCATGGATCAACAAGCTTGCAAATAACTAGAACAGCTCTAATTATGATTCATTCAGCACTCTGACCCTGAGGGCTTTGTTTACTTGGACATAGTGTTTCTCTTTACATACTGTATCTTAGTCCATCCTACTTCCTTCACTTGCCTTGTTTCCTCATGTCTTAACTCCTCCCAGACAGATGAGAAGTCCTTCACTTCATCCTGAGCGGCATCAGGTGTAGAAGATGAGCCGCTGTCAAACGCACCACTTCACAAACATCCTGCAATATCAAAAAAACAAACATTAAGCTACAACAGTGTGGCTTCATAAAACAGCAGAGATAAATCATTCCTTTATACAGTAACAACCAATCACATCTGAGGATGACAGACTTCCTGAGAGGAAACTCTGGAGTATCCTCTCTCTGAGCTCCTCCAGGTTTATTTTTGGAGGGAGTTGGCAGATCCCTCACCATGGCAGAGGAGAGAGGTAGTGAAGATGGATATAGATATGACTATTAGGAGTTAATGTTTTTTTCTGCTCAATAGGGTTCAAACCCTGAAGGGGTAGACTCCAATTGTTTTTGAGCATTTAAATGAGCATGATCTGACAAAAAAACGTAGCCACTATGAACTAAAATATCCTTATAGTGGGTGTGGCTTATTGTACATTGCCTTTTCTTTAATTGTGGAGAGCTGGAATGATCTACAGACACAAAACTTGGCAGGTCAACTACAAATGATTTCTTAATGTGGCAAATATAACTTGGACGTGATGGTGGCACTATAGTATAGAGTGACGTGTGCAATATTTTACAGGCTCTCCCACACCTCAAGAGCTAACGGCTTGAAATGTCAGAATATACTTGAGCCTGATCTTCTACAAAAAACTTTTTTTTTTCTTTTTTTAATGTAATTTTTGGGCATTTTATGCCTTTATTGATAGGAGAGAGACAGTGGACAGGCTTGTGAAAGAGAGTGAGAGAGTAGGGCAGGGGTGGGCAACTGGAGGCCCAGGGGCCATATGTGGCCCTTCACCTTGCTCAATGCAGCCCACCAGTCATTTCCACAAAAAAAAACAAACAAACTGGAAAAATGAAAAAACAAAACAGATGCTAAATATGATACATCATGAGTAACCAGTACCATATAATGCATAAATGTGGATATGTGATAAAATATTTTCATTAACTTTTTTCCACAAGTAATTATTAAGTTCTCACTTAGCTATGATTGTGTCTCTAAAAATATCTTATGAGGCATTAAAACATAATTTATAGTATTGGTAAATACCATATTTGGTAACAATGGTAATGGTAATATATTTGAGCTTTAAAAACTGGTAAACATGAGTTCTTTTATTGCATTAAAAAGATGCTTAAATTAGCTTTAATTATGTGTCATGCTCATTTAAATCATTTTTAATTTTTAATTGTGTTTGAGTTAGAATATTTAAGTGTTTATATAATCCTTGGTTAAGATCCTTTCCTTAAGATCCTTTGTTGACTGTGCCAATAAAATGTAACAGTGCGGCCCTCGGGCACTTAAGAAAAGTTAATGTGGCCCTTTTCGGATTTCGGATTGCCCACCCCTGGAGTAGGGGAAGACACTCTACAAACTGGACACAGACAAGATACGAACCTGCACCGGCAGAAACAAGTACATGGGATGCCTGGTTGCTCACCACTTCGCCAAACCAGCACCCCCTACAAAAAACTTTTTGAAGCATGAACACTGCTGTTACTACATTTAGCTCATTTGCATAAAGGTGAACAACAATGAATGGAAAGGACCTCACAAAAATTCAAGCAATCAACACCAACTTCAGTGCATGGACTTGGGGGAGACTTTACACAATGACTGAAATCAGTCAGGGCCAGTGACAGCTGGGGCCACCACGGTAGCTCCGCCCCTGCTCGGATTCACCTCAGCAAAACAATATTCACCTTAAGAATAAATCTGACATCCTGGATCTACAACTGTCCCCTCAATTATCATCAGATATCTAGCTTTCACTCGCACTATCTAGGTACCTGTGTCAAATCCAGCCATCAGCAAGACCAAGAACTCACCCCTGGACCCCAGCTCACATCGGTGCCCCTATGCGCCCCTCCTCCGCTGCCGGCGGACATCCTGCTGCATTCTCGGTGCCATGAGAGCGATACTCAGGATAATTGTCCATGTTTGCATCAAGGAGATTCAGACAGTCCAAACTTTAAAATGTGACTGTTCAAATATGTCAAGAGGATGATTTTTTCTTTTTTTACCTGTTTGGTCTTCAGCAGACTCCTGCAGCTGCACACCTGGCTGTGATTACAGTCCACACTTCAAAACGGGATGTCATTGGTCATTAAGTCAAAGCATCTCCCAAAAACAGGTACACCCACGTGCACCCCCGCGCGGACAGTTACGTCACTCATTGACGCTTAACCGGGGCCACGTGCATGTCGCTCTGATTCTTCTGCTTTTACTGCCGATCTTTAAGTCACTGGCCTGTCGAAACTAAGGTCAAACATTTAGTAAGTTCAACTGCCTCTCCCTGCATCATGGTATTGCCTCCTATCCCAGTCTGGAGTGTTTTTTAATTCCTTTTTTATATCTGCTCTTTCCAACAAAAGGTCAGATGCTTCCTACATCCCTGTTTTCTTGACTCATTAAAGGCAAACTCTTCAGCTCAGTTTGGGTGATTTCAGAGCACAGTCTGCATGTCTCTTATTAAAATGAGATCATTAACAAGTAAGACTGTTCTGCTTGAGAAACTATTCACTCCTCATGCATTAAACTTAATGTCATTTACCAAGGTCATCTCAAGGCACTTCACTTAAAGAGATTAAGACTTTACTCTAGACAATTTTGAGGTTATAACTTTGTATTTTTTATTTAACCAGATTTGTCTCATTGAGATCAGCAGTTCTTTTTTAAAGGAGACCTGACCAAGAATGTTTCATCAGTCACTCACACTCATACAGTACAAATGAAGTGAGGAAACACTTCTGACTCATCAATAAAAACAGTGACATTCAGAGAGTCTGTATTCCAAAGTCTGAATAATGTGTGATTAAAACTTTTCAGAGTCAAATCTCAAATGTAAAAAATTTCCAGACTAGAAAGCACTCGGAGAGCGCAGACTTCCGCCAGCACCACAGTCCTCAGCCATGTTGTCATTTTGACCATAAATAGTACTCCAACCTTTATTTCATGTCAATATTTAGATTCCTTGACCATGAAAACATACCATTAGCAACTGGATTCATGATGATAGCCTATCTATTTTAGTTCAGTAGTTATTCACCAAAATCACATTTTTCGCCATGGCGGCCAGATGCTGCTCCGGATCAACACCAAAATCAAATCAGTTCTTCCTTTTCCCATGCTGAACATTTCCTGAAAATTTCATCCAAATCCGTCCATTACTTTTTGAGTTATTTTGTTCACAGACGGACAGACAGACGGACAAACTCTCCCAAAAACATAATCTCCTTGGCGGAGGTAATTGAAGGCCTCTCTTACAGCCATCTAGGATCATTTAAAATCAAATTATTGGCAATAACGTGCATGACAGTGTTGGAAATTTCTTGCAGGTTTGTGCACCTCTAGTTCAATCTATGAACTAGTTTTGATTTTTATTTTGTTTTGTTTTCTGGCATGTGCAAGTTTCTTTAAGTTTGTAAACAGGATACCCAAAAAAAGTTATGAATTTTGAGGCTTTAGAAATAAATATAACCTGCAAATAATGCCAGAGATAATATGGTGGAGGTTTATGCTCTCATAAAACATCTAGTTAAAATATTTATATTGTTATATTTCAAAATGTTAATAAGAGAAATACAATCATGGACATTTAGTCACTTTTCATATCAATATTTTTAAGGGATGTTGTGTCATACAAGTTTGTCCCAATTCTCATTTTTCTGGATCTCAAGGCTGATGGACTCACACACCCTCAACTGATGCTGTTAAAGTCCATGAAGAGTCAGTGCTTTGGCTTTAGGACAGAGACTGGCATTAGAGATGATCCAATGCCATTTTTTCCCTCTAGATGCCGATACTTGTGCTGTGGGTATTGGCCAATATTGAGTACCGATCCGACACAACTATGCTCAAAAACTATCACACTACGCCTGCATGACTGTGATATGATTATCATTGTTTTATGGCCTGACTCAGGTTAAACCCTTTGTAAAACATGAATAAATACAGAAATGATACAGCATGATCGTACTAGTTAGCTTAGCTCCAAGCCTTGAGTTAACCAGCTCTGACACGTGTCTGTTGTGTCCGTTACATGATCAACTCCTCCAGGTTCCTGCAGGTTGCAGCACAGCGCTACTGTTTTAAGAGCGGTGAAGAACTGTGCAAGAGTTTAATGGTGCTTAACAGTAAGTAGGTTGCTAATTTAATAAAATGTCTGGACTCCAGTACTTGCTGATACGATACCAGCATTTTCTGCAGTATCAGAGCAATTTCCGATACTGGTATTGGATCAAAAAAAAAACTCTAACCGGCATTACACCACTTCAGACATAATGCTGAGCTGCTTAAAACATGGCACCCAGCAACGCCTAACTAACCACGGAGTAGACCAGTCAAAATGAACTGGGCCAACATGGTGGAGGGAAAGCATCCAAGACAAATTAAAATTACAGGTGGATCAGGTATATGTGTATATTTCTGGATTTCCAGAAACATGAATAAGTGTTTGTTTCTGGAAATCCTTAAATACACTGAAACTGACAATTACCACAGCTTTCAAAAATCTTTTTCTAAATTTGTTTTTGAGACTTATGAATGGAAAAAGTGTGACGCCCGACTGCATTTGTCCCATGATTAGACAAACTCAACACAACGAGACATGGCAACTCATTTTTGGTCTTTTTATTCAACTGTAATTGTCTTAATTTTTCAAGTAAAACATTGTGGAATTACAAGGGATCAAAAGGAATGCAACAAATGAAGAGACAAATCAAAAATAAGACCATCACCATAAACTACCTGACCCCCTTGTCCTCTCCCCCTCCCAGAAAAAAATATCACCTTTTTGCTCAAAGTCTCTTCGACCTGTCCAAAAGTAAATCGACAATTTACAGTCATCTGGAACAGTCCCAGTTATTTTATTCACATTTTGTCCAAGTAATTCTCTATACATGAACTAAGAGCAATGAAGTGACTGTGACAAAAATTCATGTGAAAATAAAACATTAATTTGGTAGCACTGACGCACAGGGTGACGCTTTGATGTCTTCTTATTGGTTGTTTTTTTTATTTCTATTTTTCAGGTTTGGCTTTTTTGAGAGAAGCTTAACACCCGTGCTCCAGGTGCTTCACAAGGCAATCTGAGGTTCAAACCCATTTGGCCAGCGAGGCACTCTTAATTTCAACATTTATTCGCCCTTTTAATATAAATACATGAAAAACTGGACCGTAAAAACAACTGCCTTTAGGTGAGTAAGGAAACAATGAGATTTTTTCTGCTCCTGGTCTGTTTTGAAGGTTTCTTGCAACTTCAATTAATACATTTCCAAATGGTAGAGATACACCGCAAGGTACCAAGAACCAATTAATAACTGTGGTTGATGTAAAACTTATAACTACATCACGATATACTCAAGAAGCTGAGGGATGCATTATCAGATGTGCAAATGAGAAATGCAAGGCTGGATTTAAAAATGAATCCATTCAACAGAAACCAACATGAAAATCAGGGCCCAAGCAAAGACAAGCTCCAGCATAGTGCAGCAAAGATCACATTGACAGATCCGTTTCTCTTCCTAATACCCTGGAAGAAATAATAAAATATGCATAACTTATCGACTGACTACAAAGAAACAATAGTCAGGACAGCTGACGAAATTCTCAAAACCAAACTTTCTAAAACCTCCGACTTACAACACAACTCCAAAGTTTTAATGTCACACCAATGACTTTTTTATTTTGACCCAAACAAGAGGGCACTGCTTAACCCCGTCTTAACACATAAGATCTGAGTGTTCCAGTCTTTAAAGATTACAGTACAGAATGTGAGCTAACAACTTTTCCTTATTTTCTCTTGCACCATCGCCCCCCCTCAAGTCCAAGTGGCAAATTTATCCACTTCATCTCCCTGTTTGTCTGTGGACATAATAGTGCCCATTTTACTCTCAGTCCGGCATCCCTGAGCCTTCCCCCAGCTGACAATGGCTGAGCTGGTGAGGGGTCCTGCTCCAAATGGAAAGGGAGAGGGCCCAAGAGGCAGGGGAGGTCCCTGGCTTGTGCAGCACTCAGTTCCCTTGCGTTCTTCAGAGTGCAGACAAAGCAGCAACCTTGGAGGTCGTGACATGCTTTTGCGCCGTGCACTCTAGCTTCCATGTTTTCCCTTTGGCACTCGTTCATGTCTTGTTGAGTCGATGCTGACCGGCAGAGGAGCGAGTGCTGGCTGCTGGTGACCGTGCCTGCACCGCGGCGAGTGCTGCGACGCTACGCAGCACCCTGTCTGGCGTCCCCTCTGTTCCTGAACTGCTGGTAACCTCCTGTGAGAGCTTTGTGGACTTCCTGCTGTCATGCCGGCTCTCCCTCTGCTGGCCGTTCTTGTCTTTTTTGTCTCTGTTCTTTGCTCGATCAGAGCTGCGTTCACTGCCAGAGGAGGTTGCGCGGGACTCTCTGTTCTCTGCGTTCTGGGAGCTGATGCTGCGAGTACGACGGCTGCTGCTGCTGTTGCTGCTGCTGCGACTCCTGCTGCTGTGTCCATCGCCTTCACCATCGCTGCTCATGCTGCTGCAGGCACTGTGACCCCGGGACGAGGACTGTCTCTCTGCCTCTCCTTCCTTACTCCCAGCTGACTTCCTGCTTGCTTTGTCCTTCTCCTCAACCTTAGGCCTTTTGTACTCCTGCTCAAGCGGGGGAACCAGAGAACCAGGGCACTGTCTGGTGGAGCGGGGAGCAGGGCAGCTCGTCTTGTTTGGTGTTGAGGGTTTGCTGCTGCTGCTTTTATTATTTGTAACGGTAACAGAGTTACTTTGAGGAGAGGCTGGTACACTTTTGCTTTTAGGCTTTGGGGTCTTGTCTGAAGAAGGAGCAGGAGAAGTCCCAGCAGTCTTGGATCCTGAGTCTTTCCGTGGGGTGTGACCCGGAGTATCCACCCTGCCTTTCATTGCAAGGAGCTTGGCTGCAGCATTGAGTGCCGAACACCTCTTGCCAAGAACTTCAGGCTCAGGAGGCAACGATGGTGTGCTGTTGGTCTGAGCTTTGCTTTCTTTTAGAGGCTGAGATCCTGCAGACTTCCTGGTGATCCTCACTGAGGATGTATCACTGCCTGACTCTCCACCAGTAGATGCACTGGCATTGTTCGAGGCCTTTTTGCCAGAGTTTTTTGCAGGTTTCTTTTCTTGCTGGTTGTTGCCCTTGTCCCCTTCTTGGTCTTGCAGTCTGCGTTTGGCTGAGCGAGTCAACCTATGTTCCTTCCTGCCATCGCTGTCAGAATCTGTAGAGAAGGAGGAAGACCTCGATCGTCTTCTCTGAGAGGCAGCGGTGGTGGTCTCCTTCTCTTTGCTTTTCTCTTTCTTCTCTACAGCTTCCTCCCTTTGTTCCTCTTCCCCAGTTTCTGCTGTGACATCCACTCGCCTCTTCTTGGTCGGGTGCCTGTTTTCGTAGGTTTTCTTATGGTGAGCATGACGGGTGAGGGTTGATGTAGAGCACCCAGATGATGGCGAAGACGAGCGAGTGGACTCCTGACTACTTTGCCGACTAAGAGGTCTTTTCTGGACTGGAGTTTTCTGATCTTCAGTAGTTTGTTTCACAGCCTCTTTCTTGGGTTCTTCTGTCTTCTTGGCAGCTGCAGATTGTGATTCTTTCTTGCCTGCTGCTTCCTTTTCTAGGTCAGAGTCTTTGACCTCAGAGGAGCTCTCTACCCTTTGCCTTTTAGACTGAGACTTACAGGTGTCCTGCTTTTTATCATCATCCTCCGTGCAAGACCTTGATTTATCCTCAGCTGGATCTACCTCCATTTCCTTCTCCTCATCAGAGTCCTTGTTTGACTCAGACAGTTTCTGCATTGGCTCAGAGGACTGTTTTGAGTATGTAATGCCCGAAAGAGCAGACAGCTGTTCCTTGTTTTGAGCTTCTTTCTGGACTGGAGTTGAGACATCTTTGCAAGCATCCTTGGAAGCAGGGCTAGGTATTTCCAGAGAGGTGGCATTTGTGTCAGACACAGGAGGAACTGATTTGGTGGTTCCTGTAGCTTTGGCTCCAGCAGCTGTTGTTACTGACAAAGGTTTTGGTGATGTTGTGGCAGATTCTTGGGTTGTGGTGACATTTGAAGGTGCATCTGTAGTTGACTTTTCCTGGGATGATAATGGTGACGTGGTGACTGGTGATGGGGTTGATGTAGTTCCTTTAGATGTTGTCACTTGGGATGGAATCTTGGCAGTCTTTTCTGCAGTTGTGGTAGGGGAAGATGAAGTTGTGGATTCTTTAATGATGGTAGCTGTGGCAGGTGTTGACGCCTGAACCCCCTTTGATGGAGCTGACTTGGTCAGTGTCTCCGTTTTGGTTGTGGAAGTTACACTGGTAGATGTTGATGTTGGAGAGGAATTGCAGCTTGTAGTTACTGAAGATTTTCCAGCAACATCAATTGCTTTATCCTGTGCACATTCCTTTGAGGCCAATTGGACTTGGGTTTTTGATGGAGTTGGGATTGGTTTGGTGGGAACTTTGGTGTTAGTCACATTAACCTGGGCAGTAGAAGAAGGAACTGTGCTTGCAGAAGATGTTACTGTTGTTACTGGAGGCACTGAAAAAGCCTGAGTAGGCACGGGGGAACTTGTAGTGGGAACAGTAATTGGGCTAGTTGAGTTTGTGAGACTGGCTTGGCTTGTTTTTACTGTTGTCACGGTTGTAGTGGAAGAAGATGTTGAGGTTGATGAAGATGAAGCGGCAACAGCTTTGTTTGCAGATGGGGGAGGGGTAACTTTGGCTGGAGAAGGTGTTGATGGAGCCTGTGGAGCTTGTGGCAAGTCCTTCACAGGGGCTGTTTTAATTTGAACTGACGTCCCTGGCGTTATGTTGACAGTTTTTGTTGCAGCATCTGTGACTAATATGGCAGTAGCTGATGAAAGAACTGCTGTAGTAACCACTGTTGAAGATGTTGCAGGTAAACAAGCAGCAGAAGTGGTAGCAACTGATATGTTCCCAGTGGTACTTTTGGCTGGTTCTGGTGCTTTCACATTTGAAGAAGCTGAAGGTGTTGGTTCTACTAAGGTTTTAGCAGCAGTGGAATCCCCAAGTGTTGGTTTTACTTCTGACAGCGTCGATGTGACAGCACTGGCAGGAGACACTGCAGTTGTGGTAATAAGCGAATCACTGACAGGGGCAGAAGAAGATGTAGAGAGGTTGGATACAGAAGTACCTTGCATTGATTCTGTCTCTAGGCTTGGTTTGACGGTAGAAATTGAATTAACTTGGATGGAGTCCAATTTTGGAGCAGCTGTGGTTACAGGTAAAGACTCAGATGCAGTTGTCACTGAGGCTGAAGTAAAGGCTTGTGAAGGGGCCTGGTCGGTTTTATTTTGAGCAGGATTAGGGGTACCAGCTGAAACCTTGATCTTAGTGTCTTTGTCATCAGCTTTGTTTGACTGGGCCTGGTTTGTAGTGGTTGCAGCAGCTATGGGGGTCTCAGACTCGTGCAGAGATGGGTCTGCTGGCACTGTCTTTGATAAATCTGATACACCAGGTGTGAAGGTCTCTTTTGTCAGGGTTTGTCCTTCTCCAACTTTAACTGGCGTGGAAGGTGACTGTCTAGGAGGACGACCTCTCTTGCGTTTTGGGGAAAGAGGGGCGTTTCCTTCCTCACTTGGAGAAGTGGGCTGTGAGGAAGGAGTCACTGGTTCGTCAGACTCTGATGACCTTGGAGGAGTCTTAGGGGGCCGGCCCCTTTTTCTTTTCAGAGAAGTCGCAGGATAACTAGAGTCCATAGAAGAATCTTTTCCTGGCTGTGTGTCAGTTTTTCTGGACTGGTTCCCTCCCCTTCCTCTACCCAGGTGCTGCATTTGTTCCCCTAGCTGAGCAGCCATACGAGATTCAGTCTCCAACCTGCGCCGTACAGGAAGATTCCTCAGCACAGGCATATCAGGAGACAGGTGGGGTGGAGAGTATGGAGGATAAGCTCTGACAGGCTGTGGGTGCACAGGTGAACTGGGAGTGGAGTCTCTGTCTTGAGGAGACTTGTTAACTGTTCCTTTAGTTTTGCTGTCAGAGCTTGGGGAGATTTCATCTTTGACAGGTTCATCCGCAGATCCGGCAGTGTTTTCCTCCACGTTTGTCTCTTCTGAGGAGGTTCCACCTCCAGTTCCACTTGCTCTCCGCCTCCTCTTTTTTGGCTCTTTTTCTTCAACAACCGTGACCAGCCTACCAGGGAGCTTCCGAAGGACTTTGGCTGATGGGGAGTCTTCAACCAGATTTCGTAGGACTTCACCATCTGCTGACTGACGCTTGCGAGGTGATCTGGAGCTTGTGGAAGGAGGTGACATTGGGCCATGGTCTTTGATGTCATCTTCCTTTGTTTGGTGGTCCTGGAGACAGCTTGGTTCAAGTGTGGGTTCTGACACTTTCTTCTCAACCTCTCTCTCTTTCTCATCTCTGCTCGCTTTAGAGCTTTTACAGTCAGTCTCCCCAACATTCTGATGCTTCCCACCAGGGGGGGAGGTTGCAGGAGGGGAAGGCACTGGACTGGGATGGGAGCGGTTTGGTAAAGTCCTGGTTTTGGTAGTCTGGTGATCTCTGGCAGGTGATGAAGCTTTTGAAGATTTGGAGGAATCTTGAAGTCGAGCTGATGATGAAGCTTTGTGATGGTCTGAGCGGGCCGGGGTAGTAGACACTGTTGTAGTGTCTTTGGCAGCTCCTCGTCCTCTCAGACCAGCACGGAGTCTTTCAGGCACTTCTCTAGGGGTCGTAGGTTCTGGCTCAGTATCAGGTGAGGCTCCACGTAGTCGACCACTAGTCCTCGTTGAGATGACAACCTTGTCCTTGTCCTTGGGTTTACGGCCTCTGCGGGCAGGAGTTTGCTGTGCTGGCTCCACAGAGGCTGGTGGGGACAAAAAGTCATCTTCATCTTCATCAGAGGAAGCATGGAGCTTCAGACCCTCCTCCTTGGCCTGGTCCAGACCTTTACGCGCTGCCTCAACTTGCTCCTGGAGAGACACAGACACAACAAATTAAATTAAAAAAAAAAATTAAAATTAAAAAAAGTAAGTGTCCTCCCACCCCCCACTTTCACAAGTCTATTTACTCTCTCTCCCTCCTGTATCAATAAAGGCATAAAACGCCATAGTGTGTATATATCTATATATATATATCTATATCTATATATATCTATATATATATATATATATATATATATATATACACATACACGTTCACAAACGTTAAATAAAGTAACACAATACAATTTTGCTACTTAACATTGCAACTGTATACTCATGGAACTATGTGCATGTACATGTTTATAACTGTTATTTCAGAACTGTACCCTACGTATCTTGAACTGTCGTCTTCACTGATTAAAAGCAATCAGGCTACACAGCAGTTTATTATGTATTGTGTGATATTTATCTTCTTTTCTGCAACTTACGGTTGTATTGTTGCATTTTTTTTTTTACGTGTTTTATATCTGTGTTCATGCTATAAGAGTTTTGTGCAGAGTTTGGAGATATTTAAACCAAGTCAACTAAATTTTTTTTATAATGCACATTTTATACACAGTGAAATATTATGTGCTTTATATTTAATCAGCTATTAATATTTATGTGTTGAATCAACACATGATACTAGACTCTTGTATGTGTATGCATGTTAGGCCAATTGAGAATTTTTCAGTCTTATTTTTACTATTTAACAAAATAAATCTACCACACAAGCTCTAACGAAATTGTTTTCTTAGCAAGATGATACAAGGCATTACAAATACATGTTTAATTTTTGATAGATCTGTCAATAATTTGAAAACAATGAAAAAAGGAGGGAAAACAAAACTTGTTGCAGCCATCGGATTCATTTTTGTACAACTATATCAAGAGTGTTTGTCTGCTTCCTCTATCATCATGCATATGTGTTTGGTTAAATAGTAAGATTCAGGGAATCAAGGATTATTTTGATTTTAGCAAATAAAAGTTCAAGATGTTGATTGAATTTATTCATTTTGAAAAAAAAATCATTTCAACTAATCAAAAGTTAAGATTAGGCTCCTCTTGTAAACACTGACAGCTCTACAGTTATAAATGCATACATAAATGTCTGTGCCTCATGTTCAGTGGCCGTCATCCTGCACAAGTACACCTCTAGCCTGTAGTTCTTTTCCTGCATGTAATTTTCCCCTTTTTCTTGTTAACGACTTTACTCGTTGTAATACAGACAATAAGGGCATAAAACCCCAAAATATACCTTGAGTAAAACAGAGTGATTATATGTTGTTACCTCAGCCTGCTTTAGCTCTTCTTTGCATACATCTTCCAACGAGGCCTCAAGGAAGTTCATGGCATATCGTTCAATTGGAGTGAGCTAGGAAATGATTGGAGAAAAAGAAAAGTTTTAAAAGTTTTAAAGATCTTAATATGTAGATAAACCACAATATCATATGTAAGTTAATTAAAAAAAAAACTGCAAAACTTTTTACCTGCTCGACCAGAGCAGCTATTTCTTGCTCAGCCTTGGAGAGCTCCTCTACCTCTTCTTGCTCCCCTCCATCGTCCAGCGGGATGTTTTCATTGAACTCTGCCAGCTCTGCCACCTGCTCTGCTTTGGCCTGAGAGGCTGCAACGATGTCCTCCTCATCCTCAGCACGACACAAAGCCTGGAAGATCAGTCATGTTAAACGTGAGTATCTGTGTTTAAACCATCACACTGGAAAGAAACACCTGCTTTTTTTTTTAATTAACACTAACATGATAGCAGCTACACATTTTAATACACTGCTCTCATTCTTGAGATCTTAGCAAACATGAAATATCTCACTGTATGATAAAATTCTTATACTGAGCATAAAACTAGGGGATAGACAGGCATTGTACATTATAAGTTGCAAAATGAGCTGCAAATTTCTTGTTTATTGTTTTTTATTCCTACAAAACCTGAGAGGTATCTTGCAAGTTTAAGCCAAGCTTTCTAAGCTGGCACCCAGAACTCTTGGGTGATATTTTGCCTCTTTATTTCTTATAAGTGACCAGGCATAGAGCAGGAATTTCTTTTAGAACTGAGGAGGCCTTTTGGAGAATCAGAACCATCCTCGAGAAACCTAAAATGCCCACTTAGAAGAACCTCTGCTAATCATGACCTGGATTACTGAGAGCATTATGATTGTTGGCAAAAACTAGCAAAGTCATGAAAACTAAAGAGTTAAAAGAAAATAAAAGTATCAATCGAAACGCGCATAAAAATAAGGCATCCATTAAAGCAAAAACAGAAACACCTAATTGTATTGACAAAACGTATTTAAATTTAATCAAATGTTAGACAAATGGCTTGGAAGTTTTGTGTTTTACACAAAAATACAATCGCTAGATAGTCTTAGCATCATTTTTGTCTCAGACGCATCTACTTGATCTTTGGATACGTCTGATGTTCCCTTTGTGCATTTTTGGGGTGATGTCTGAATTAAGTTGAATAAAATCTTTCTCTAATCCACTGACATCACATAGAGAAACACTTGACAATAACACGAACACCTTTAAAACTTTAATCAAGAAAAGCCTTTTCAAAAAAGAAAACAACAAACATCAGCCTGAAAGACAGATTTTAGAGAAAGCTGTTTAAAAACAAAAAAAATATGTTACTGCCTTGTAGTATAGTAAATAGGACTTTATGGCTTATGTGGCTGATCTGACCTGCTCCAGGATGGTGGTGCTCTGTTTGTTGACGTTTTCCTCCTCTTCAGCCTGCGGCACAGACAGCTCCACCGCCACCTCTCTCTTCTCGCTGTCATTAACATCAAACAGCTCTCTGATGGTTTGCTGAGGAACAAAGTGAAGAAGAGGCACATTCAGCAGAGAGAACAGCACACTGTACCGAAAAAAAAGAAAGTCTGAGAGGCACTTGAACTCCCTTAATAACCTGACATTATCACAGCAATGCGCAATAAAAAAGCAGTCATACTAAAGCTGTCATTTAGTCTCAGAATTAATTAGAAAGTACGGTAATGTCGGTGCACTTCAGCAGAACGACTCGTGTCTTTTAAAGGGAGATCAGAAAAAATGGAATTACAGAGAAAGAGGGCATCGCCTGTTCTTCTGCGTGGAGAATACTAATCTTTATGTGTCAGCAGTCCTTTAGGCTTTTGAGTAATCCATCACACACCAAACTTTGAGAGGATCAATGATTCATCTTTACATTGTTAACATGAACGTGATGAGAGATGTCAGTGCAAAAAGCCAACACGATCAAAAAAAACAAAAAACAAAAACATGTTTGAATCATATTTCATGCTGTACCTTGATGTTTCACATGCAGCAATGCAAAAATACAAAGAAAGCTAACTGGTTATGTTAATGTAAAAAAATGAGTACACTAAGGATGTTGTAGAAAGTAGCTCCATTCACTCTGCAGTTTCAGGCCATAATATTGCTCCAGTGATGCCACGCCTCCAATGTGAAGACCATAGAGACTGAATAGGGAAAACAAGCTGAGCCCAACTGAGTGGTGCAGAGATTAAGTATTTTTGTCAGCCAGTGCAGAAACTAGCATTGAACTGGCTCCCTGGACTACAAGGCCACTGAAATCCTTTGTGATTTGGATCACTGCTGATAATAAGCTCTGTGGTGAAAAAAATAGTGAAAACTTAAAATGTTTTCTTCCTTATGATAATCTTAAAAAACAAACCTTCTATTCACTATGTTTTAAGCTTAAATGTAAACGGTCAGAGTAAAGAGCTATTATTAAGCTATCAAACTGTTCAGCTTAGGACTACATGATTTCCCACGTATATTGTCTTTCTGTGACTTCTTGTTTTAAAGTTTTCCCATAATCAAGTTGGTCCTCATCACATTTTTGTAGCCCTCGTTAGCAGGTAGTTAGCAACTATCGTTTAAACACAACAAGGCTTTAAAATATGAAAGCAGACCCATTCCTGCACCAGTCTTTTTGTGCGGTTTCCAGAGGTAGCATCAGAGGTGTCATAATAAAAAGAGGGAGCCACGTGGACTCAGCATGAGCTGACATAAGTCGTTGTGGAATAAGAATGACTGTCTCGAGGTGTAAATATGATAGAGTTTTGTTTTGCCACTTTTGTGTGAAAGTCCTGTTATAAGAGCTTGTGTGAATAAAAAGCTGTGATGAACAACAAAACATCAAAACCAAATGTTTAACTCAGGCTTTTATCATTACCTAACAGCTGTTGTCTGATATAGTACATAAATATATGGCAAAAGAGTTATGTCACTTCCTCATCATTTTAACTCTGATAATGTTATGCTCCAGTAAACAAATGTGTGTCTTGTAAACAGTCTACAGAAAGTAGAAAACAATGCAACAAACAAAACAAGTTCAGCTTTCAAAATGTGTCTCCTGTAGGAGGACTTAGCATCCTATCTGGCCTGGCTGAAAGCACATCAAGGAATGGTTTATACACGACATGAACAAAATTAGATTTTTAAGCACTTACAAACACATTTTCCAAAATGCAAGAACTTTACAAAGTATTTAAACTAAATCTGAAGCATTTTAAAAGGTTTAAGCACCTGTACAAACGGTTTTATTCTCATGAAGCACAAACACAACCTAAAAATTCACCAAACCACTGATGTCACCATGCTTTGTTAATATTTTCTACCATCCATGGATTTTAATCCATAATACATAATATTCAGATAAGCAGATTTACTTCACACAATGCTCCAACTTTTTCTGAATTTGGGGTTATAAATGTGTGTCATATGTAGAAAAGAATTTAAAAGTAAGTCCCCAAATCCACTTGTCATTAAAAATGAAACCAAATGTAAATCTGTACCTCTTTAAAGAAGGCTGTGGTGAAGTTTCCTCCTTCAATGGCCATATCTCCCAGCATCCTCTTCTGATTAGCCTTCTTCAAAATGTTCTCCTCCACCGTGCGTTCGCTGATAAGTCTGAAAATGAACAATGCAGCATAGTTTGAAATATTTCATCAATATTTATTTTTTTTAAATAGATTTAGTTTGCTGATACAAAACTTATAATTTGTTTTGTTGCAGCAAAAGTTAACAGCAATGCAGCATGACAGGCAAAATACAAAGAAATCCTGCAGAGGGTGGAGAATTATGTCCACCAGAAATTCTACTGAAAAGTAAAAATCAACTTTTTGTAAATCTAAAATTATAAAGCTAAAAATGCTTTTGGATGTCCTTACATATTACAGAGGAATCACACAATAGGGATTTAATAACACAATCAACTTGAATCATTATCAAACATTCATGATGCGGTTTCATACATTTTTTTCTGTCAATATTATCTTTATTTACTAATTATTATACTACAGTTACTTCAGACACACTTTCTATTCTTTCCTATTTTACGCCGAAGCTTCCTTCATTTAATGCTTTGAAATTTGTCAAAACTTTTTTGAAATATTTATGATTTCTATGTACTTATGATAATTACTTACATTTAAAATCAGGAGATATACTCAAAGAATTTCTGTGATTTCTGTGCAGTAAAAATGCCTTCTACACGTGGATAGGTTTTGGTGGCGTACCGGTAGATGTGAACATCTCGAGTCTGTCCGATTCGATGGCAGCGGTCCTGAGCCTGGGCATCCATAGTTGGGTTCCAGTCACTGTCGTAGAAAACAACCGTGTCTGCCCCAGTAAGATTCACCCCAACACCTCCACTGCGAGTCGACAAAATGAAGCAGAAAATGCGGCGATCTGCGTTGAAGCGTTCCATCAGAGCCTGAAGGACAAAACAGCACAAAGATACAAAGACTGGAGATGTTGGATTGACTTCTCTCCATCCTAAACAAAGCTTCAGAACACATGAACAAGAAGACACGATGCTGCTGTTCTGAGTCTATATTTCATAGTTTTTCACACCTGTCTCTGCTCCACCCTTGTGCTGCCATCCAGGCGGAGGTAAATGTGTCCGTGATAGTTGAGGAACTGCTCCAACACGTCTAACATACGTGTCATCTGTGTGAAGATCAGGACCCTGTGCCCTCCTGTCTTCAGCTTTCTCAGCAGGGTGTGGAGAGTCTGCAGCTTTCCTGCATACACCAAGACAACAAATTATCAGAAAATTCAACTCTATCACAGACAAATTACTCTTACAAACTTAAGAACTTCATCATGGAGTTTATCTAAAAGAATTTGGTGGTCTACTGTATCAAACACTATCTTCAGATTTAGCTGCACAAGCTGAAGCTAGATTGTTCACAATTTTAACTAATGCCATCTCTGTGATGTGTCTGGCCTTAAAACCTGATTGATGCATTTCCCCAATGTAGAAGAACATCATCAAATCATTTAATTGATTGCAAACAAGTTTCTTTAAAATATTATTTAAACATGGCACATTTGAAACTATCTGAAATCGAAAGGTTCAATTTTTTCTGTTCAGAAGGGGTCTTGCAACAGCTGGTTTAAGAAAAGTAGAGAAAAATGCTCCTATTTTAATTAAACAATAGAGGAGATTTGATTTGAAGGAATTGTAAATTTGTTTAAAAAAGGACAAGGGAATGAAATCTAAAAGGCAAACAATTAAAACAGTTGTTTACAGACCGTTTTAATTGTTTGCATTATATCTCTTCCTGTCCAGGGCCCACATATGTAAATTAGCTTCACAGCAAACTTTGGCTCAACAGGTGTGTTGTGCATGGCCCTTTTCAATAAAGTAATAAACTAAAGTTTTTACAACTATGAAAATGAAGGACTTTTCAAGGTTCTGAAACTGGACAAGGCATTCAGAATAACTCTAAACATATATATTTTTTATATATGTAACAAAAATTAAATCCAGTTTAAATCCCTTTGTAATATGAACAGTTTTTACAGATGATTAATCCAAAATGGAAAAAAGCAACCTTAGCAGCTTACCACAGTCGTACTGTATTAGCCTCAGGTCTGGGAACTGGGTCCTCATGTAACACTGAATGCGATGGAGGCTCCGTGTTAGCGGGATGGCTTCACTAGAAAGTGTGGCGGCAAAGACAGCCTGTTTGTGGCTCAGAGAGGGTGGTGGATGGCAGCAGTGCATGGAGATTGGAGGAGCCTCCACAGGGGGAATCACAAATGTAAACCTAAAATAATAATTAAAATAATCCACAGTCAAGTCAAAATCTCTCCTGTAGATGTACGGTCTCAAATATAAGGAAAAATAAATACTTTATCCACCTGTCTATGATGTCCTGGAGCAGCTCCAGCCTCTCCTCAATGCTGCTGATTGCCTCTCTTAAAGCATGACTCTGAAACCAGTAGTTGGATTTGGTTTGCCACTGAGCCAAGAGACAGCTGCTATGACCTGACCGGCTCCATTCCCCCTGAGAGTTTAGAGCTGCCGGCGAGGGGGAACCACCATGGAGAAAAGTCAGGAAGTCCAAAATCTCCTGGCCGTACACAGGCTTGGCATCACAACGCATCTCATTGACTCGATTGATGAGGTCAAGTTTGCCGTCTCGCTGCTTCTTTTGACTGTCTGCCAACCACGACTGTGGAGTAAGGAGGGATAGAATTGAGTGGAAGAACTGATACATTACATGCCAAACCTACCTTCAAACAGCAATGGTTGTTTTTCTGGTGGTTTTCAAAGTAATTATAATGTGAATCATCCAGATAGTGAAAGCTCTTAAATATATATACACATGCTAATTTGTATCGGTCCTTGAATTGTATTAGGCTAGAGTTATACTTGCTGCTTGTCCCTGCATTATATCGTGCAGCTGTTGAGCATTTTTGTTGATATACTTGCCGATATGGGACATATGTTACTGGAGGATACCACTACAGGGTGCAAAAAAGACCTCAGGTTGTGTTCAACTACCCATTGTCTAAACCTGCCTTCACACCGAACGCGACTTTGCGACCATAATCACATCACCCACTGAAGTCGCATCGCTGTTCCATAAATACCTCATTTTGGTCACGCTTGCTCAATGAGTTTTTCCGCAATCATATCATATTATATCATATAATAGGATGTATAAGCCAACATTATTCCAACTGCTTCCTCTTCACTCACCAACCGTCCACAAAATTCTAAAGCTGATGGCCCTGCAGCAGCATAATCTGTGAGTTCTCTGTGGTTTTGTCTAGGCAGAACTAATGTACTCACTAACTATCATTTACCACATGCACATAGATTGTCACTCTGTTATCCGGGATAAAAACTGTCTGTCACGGGAACCGTCACACTTCCACACAATGCTGTTTGGCTGTTGACCCACAGTCACATGCGATATTACCTAAAAAGATCAACTTTTTCAACTTTGGCGACAGAGTGACAAGCAACGTGGTCATCTTGATCGCAGCTGTCACGTCGTGGGAGGGTTAACCCCGCCCCATCGTGGCTGTACATTGACTTTATATGGAGAGTGGTCGCCAGGGTCGCCAAGGTAGCTAAGTCCCTTTCGGTGTGTAGGGGGCTTTAGAATTACACAGGAAACATGGCAGTTAAGAGTAGCTAAATGAACTCCAATAATTGTCATCGTTAGATTTTTGATGACAACTGATGACTTGGGTCTGACTGCAATGTTTGCTTCATTGTAGTATTCTTTAATCATTGTATAAAAAACAATCAGTAGTTTATATGTGAGAAAATATAACAAAGAAACATAACTAAAACAAACACATCCATGAACAAAGTCAGCCATGGTGTCAATTCAAAGTCACCATTTGACATAGTCACTAGTTGAATTAATACTCCTAGTTTATTTCCTTGTTTTTGTTTCTAAAAAGAGACTTCATCTGTTATCACCTACATAAACACAATATTTTGTTTCTGTAAAGTTTCACTCATTATTTTGATGTTGATGATTGTTGGCTTGATTTATCAATCTGTCTTTATAACTTTGTGTTACGGTTGTTTTGGCTGCTGTGATCCATCTGTCAGCTCTCATCTGCCTCATCGCTGATCCTACCAGTCATGTGTGGACTGCAGCTCACATCTACTTCGCATTAATTCAAGACAATGTGCACAACTGACACCCTAAATCATTGCAAGGAAAACATGGTGGGCAATATGCATCCCCATAGTTTACAGCAAGTACACCTCCAGCCTTAGAGGGTTCTTACCATGTGGAAAGGTGAGCGAGGAGGTGGTCGAGGCACTTTTCTTGGATGAAAAGATTTTGCAGCTGTACTGGGCTTTGACTTGGTGCTAGCTGGTGTTTGACTGCCGCTGCTGCTATTTTCACGAGGCGGTGCCGAGGACTTGGAGACAGTTGACGTGGTGGTGACTGGAGTTGGGGCTGAAAGGAGATGTAAAGAGAGGGTGTTTGTAAAGGTAAATAATTTCTTCCTATAACTGTCTTCCTTAATTCACTTTGCAGGTCTGCAGTGTTTTGTTATGCACTTGCTCTCTTCTAAAAAAAGTGCATTATCCTGTGAAAATGCAGAGAGTGAAAGCAGCATTACCTAAGAGAAATTTGCTCTGGGAAATCAGGTTTCCTGCCTTCAAAGAGACACTACATCTACTGAAGCAAAACATTTTAATGTATTCATGCTAAGGGAACTATAAAAATATCTATGTTGTGTGAAACTGACTGGAAACAGTTCAAGTATATTATCTTTTCTTTTAAAAACAGTAAGAAAGTAGGTGCCATTTTGTGCTTTTTCACCACACAAACAGGGTTTGGAATTCTCACCAGGTGCATGATGTCGATGGCTGGCAAAACAAGGCACTTATCTTTAACCCATCAATGCTTGATTATTTGGGTTTTTTTAAATGGATGTTCATTTGAAGATGTTCCTATTCTCTTAATTCTGCTAAATTACACTTACTTTAAAAAAGCCCTTCTTTGTTGACTGACTGTTTCAGGCTAAAAATTTGCATACAGTAGTACAGTGAAATAACAGGGGATTCGCTCAACCTTCCTACAAAGATGAGGAATAAATGAAGCAGTGCAAGACTGATTTACAATCTTAATTTCATGCATCTATTTTGATGTAAACTCTGAAAAACTGTGCCTGTACAATAGATTATTACTCACTCAGGAGTCACTCCTTTGACTTGTCATTACTGAACCATCATCATTCCCACTGATACATGGATACTGTTTTTTATGTAAAGGTATTTTCAGTAGCAGCTTAACACAACCCAGGAGAGAAACAAACCACACATTTAGCTACAGCAACAACATATTGAGAACTGGACTTAACCACCTGAAAAATGTCTTTCTGTGACATTACTTATTGACATGATGTGTTTATCAAATCACCGACTTATTTAAGAGAAAATAAAGCACTTACAAGCTAAACTCATTACAGCAAAAATAAATGGATAAATTTATGGAATCATTTATATCACTCAGCTCACCAATTTTTTTTCATTTATCACTACTAATCAAAAGTGTACAGTTCGTACTCCTAAGGTTGCAGACCGTCTCTCAACCTCCTAAAATCTGTTTAAGATTATTTTGCTAAAACAGAAAAACAATAAAGCTGAAGACTGATTACATTTGCAGCAGTCTTTTGTTTTAAGTTTTCTAAATACTGTAAAATCATTGTGATTTTTTTGGCTTCTTGGACACAATAATTGTGGGATTAAAATCTAGTACTGTGATAGCCGGCTATTCAGCCAATATAAAGAAAAGATGATCATGCAACGTAGTGGACTAACTATTTTTAAGGAAAATCGTGAGATCAATTCTCATTTTTATCAAGTTCATGGGTTTTAGATCTTAACAGAGACTTTGCTGTAACTTTCTTAACCCCCTTGTATCTTCAACAACCCGCTTCTGCTTATCTGCGTGGATAAAAAAAAATCCAACTGAAGTTTTGGAGGATGATTCATACTCAAAACCAGATGTAGTTCCCATCTGACCTAGTTCTGCATGTCATGCTTGTTTGGAGAGAATAAATCTGGAGCTCGTTCTCTCACCTGGCTGCTCAGTGCTTGATGGAGAAGGCTGCACTACTTTGAGGACAGGGCGAAGGGGGTGGGGCTGGTTGGGGGTGGAGCTGGGGTTTCCAGGAGGAGCTATGGTGTAGTGGGCAGTGGCAGGACCAGGGGTGCGATGTGCTATCTGCAGAGGAGCAGTGTTTCTGATGGCAGGGGTGGTGTTGGCGTGGGGGTGAGGGAAAGAGGGAGGCTGGGGGGCTACACGAGGGGAAGGGGCGACTGCCAGAGTGGGCACAGGCCCGCCCTCCTTGCCTGCTGACTGACGCACAACGATCTTCACGACGCCAGGGCTGCTCACCATGGTGGGGGCCACTGAGGACACATGAAACAGAGGAGCAGTCAGAAACAAGGCTGTTTCTGTTGAGGCATGAAAAAACGATTCAAATTCTATTTGAATTGACAGATGTTTAGTTGTTCTGCTGAAAGATATGCTTTGTGATGCATTTTTAACACACTTAATCAACATTTAGAATTCACTGTTTAAATCAAGTGTTTAATCCACCTCTATGGATTTTAAAACACTTACTGAAAACTTCATAAATAACATTTTTTTCAATGAAGCTGCTGTGTCGATCAAGGTAAGACAAAATTTTTAAAAAATACAGGGAGTATAAAAACCTTGAGCTGTTGCATTTTGGGGCATCCTGTTTGCAGGTACAGCCGTGGGTGCAGTGCTTGCTGAAAGTGTGGTGGAGTTGGTCTGTACAGTGACCTGGGCAGGCTGACTGATGAGGTGGTGCTGCACCCCACTGGACACCAGGTGCATCACATTACCTGAGACCATATGAACGTAAATCAGTAACAACTTCATCACAGTACAAAAAGTGAGAAGATATTGTTGGCATTTACTGAAAAAAATCTGACTTTTGGTAAATGGTAAATGGACTTGAGCTTAAATAGTGCTTTTCTAGTCTTGGACTACTCAAAGCTGCTTTACAGTGCAGGTCACACCTACCCATTCACACCCATTCACTCACTGATGGTCCAGAGTTTCTATGTTATTTATCCATCAGTATCTCTAACACACTCACGCTTTTCATGCCCATTTACACGCCACTGACGCAGCAGTGGGAGCAATTTGGGGTTAAGTGTCTTGCCCAAGGACACATCACCATGTGTCGCCCGGAATGGGCTTGAACCTGCAACCTCCAGATCACTGACCAAGCGCACTATCCAACTGTGCCACCGACTTTTACTATGTGCCTATTGTAATTTTTATATTAGAACTACAATAACATTGTGATAAATTGAGTAAACCGTAATTTAAGTGTGCTTTTATCCCCACTTATCCATTTACCCAAAGTAAGCACAAACCAGTCTGGTACCAACCTTGAACAGGGCGTGCAGAAGCTGCTGGGACTTGATGGATCTGAGCTCCAGACAGAGTCAGCTTGTTACCCTGAAGCTGGAAGGTGACGGGTTTACTGCCCTGACACGAGGACACGGGTCTGCCTGCCAGAGAGGCCAGCTGAGCTATACTCACTACCTCACCAGCTAAAGATGGAAAACAGAGAGAAGAAACAGGATCCAGTCAGAAAATGTAATTTTAAAATAGAGATGAGATTTTGAAATTGTTGAAACTGTCAACACAAACCAACAGCTTAAGTACACATCTCTGAATACATTAATTAGGAGTATCTAGATAAAGATTTGAAGCAACAGCAGTGCACACTTACAGGGTAACCTGGCCTGCATGTCTGGGCTGAGCAGAACCCTCTGGGGCAGGACGCTGCCGGGAGTTGGACTGGGATGAGCAGGAATGTTTGCGGCACAGGGAGCAGCGGGAGGTCGTATGGCCAGAACTGGCTTCGGAGCTGTAGATCTCACAGCAGTTTGAGTCTGCAGCTGCATGGATGGGCGAGGAGGGGGCGTGGCAGCCACTGAACACACCACTGAAAAAGGAATAGACAAAGAATGAGCAGGGACTGATGAATAGAAGTTGTGCTTGTGATATTTCTAGAGAACAGCATTTATGAACCCTGGAGCACAGAAATCAATTAGCATTTGTATTATGAAGCTGTTGTCTCAAAGTTTGTTGAACATTTAAAAAAAGATCTGGTTGCATTTGCAAAGAGGGTAACCATCAGGTTGATAACTGGGAGTAAAGGGTTAGCTGGGGGCATCTAATGTCATCCCATCAAGCATGTCAAACAAATCTCGAGGTCGTGACACTGATGACACTGTGATGTAGCTATTATAGCTTAACTTCATACTTCCCTTAGGTTTACAACAAGTAATATAAAAAAGACCTCAAGGTTAATTTTTAAAGATCATTCATTTTTGCCACAGAGCTTATATTCAGCGATGACTCAAATACCCACAGAAAAAACTGTTTCTGTTGATGGAAAAAAGTATGACACCAACTTCTAGACAAAACACGATTTCCATGCAGTTTTCTAAAGTAAACTTTTCCTCCACGTAGTACTTCTCGCACACACCTTGTTGAACAGCAGGAGCCGGTGCAGCTGCTGATGTGGTCTCAATCACTGGAGGAGGTTTTGGGGTTTGAGCTGCAGGTGGCACCGAGCAAGTTGGTTTGTTCATCAGCAGGACCTGTCGGCTATCACCTTTAGGAGGTGGCTGGAACATCCTGAAACAAACAGTACAGCACACTCATAGCTTAAATGATAAATATCTATGATGTGTCAGTTTTGTTAAAGCTAAATTTTACTTTGTCGTATTTGTTTCAAGTTCCAGATGCGATAATTTTGCTGTTCATGCCAAATTGTCACACCTCTATATTAGCATAGTTTGAATTTTTGAATCCAAAAAGGTCAGCATTTATCTTGGAAAATACAGATGTCAGTGTGGAAAATATAAGATTACAAGATAAATAAACACATTATAATTATGTCATTCGATAGGTTTTTCCATTCTGTCTGAGAGAAAAATCTCTATCTTAGAGATGGCATAAATATTAACTGAGACAGTCTTCAATCAAGACAACATGCATAACTTTTGTATTATTTCATCTATCTGAACTTTATACAGAATGTTAATTATAAGATTTATTATGTAATTATAGCTCTTGTGCTTTGTGAAAAAGCTTATTTCTTCCAGTGTTCTGCCCTTTTGGACTTAATGCTTATACTTTCCTTTTCATTAATACTGTTGTAATCTAGATTTCAGTTTCTCTTTTTCAACAACTTTATTGAGTATAAGAACAAGTGGGATGACCAAAGATCTTTCCAGCATTTTAACATGGTATTTCTTATTCAACTAAAGATTAAGAATCACATTCCATTTTCTGTGTATTTTTTATTTCAGAGATATTGCACCATTTTCCAAAAAAGACGTTAAATTTAGTGTCCAGCCCAAGCATTCGGGTTAAGAAAATTCTATAAACTATAATTCTATTGAAATTAAGGGTAGCTTGGAAACTGAAGCATTTTTTTAAAGGAAAAGGCAAACAGAAAAAATCCTGATAGAAAAAGCTCAACAACACATGGCTTTTGTCTGAGTGACACATCATGTTAGAACCAAGCTGACAGAAACACAGACATACTGAGCAGAGACCTTCAGCAAAGCACTTAAGAACAACCTTTTCCCACAGTGCAGTACATGGCAATTACAAATGATGAAGGCTAAGATCTACAGAGCAATTTTGTGCTTCTGAGCACACAAAATGTCCAGAAGTGAGCATAACTCCTATGTTACACAGACGTAAACCTAAAAGGCAAAGGACAAAAATGTTTTTCACCACAAAAGAGGAAAATCTGATTGCTGGGTTTCCATTTAGGACAATTCCTACAAAACTTGTGTTTTATAAAAGATTTTTCAAACAGCAGCTGAACAGCTTACCTGTTGACCTTCATGCGAACTGGTTTGGGTCTTGGAGCAGGTTCTGGCGACTCTATGATCTCCTGGATGAGTTGTCTGCTGACCTTGTGTCGCGGTGCGAACACGTCTGCCTGATACCGCGACACGCGGCTCTCCAAACACACAAGGTCAAACATGGAGAGGTCACAGCGCTAAGGATGAAAACATAAAATGTATTTTTTTTTACATCTATAATCTTCAAAATCCAGAGCATGTTTTTGACCAGTACATAAAAACATAACACGAGTTTGAATTTCATACTGACCTTCAGGGGAGAGACCTCCAGAGCGTCCTGCACCAGGGAGGCCGTGTAGAAAACAATGGGCTGAGTGATGAAAGGAGACTGGATGGGTCTGGGGTCAAATAAGTTTGGATGGTTACAGACTTTGCGGAGCTGCATGAGGATGTTTATCACAGACATGAAGTGACCGCTGGCCAGTGTTTCACGTGTCCTGTGGATCAGAAATAAAAAGGTGATGAATAGAGAGATCAAGATGGAAATATCAACAACAAGACACAGGACAATCTTCCAGTCCCTGCAGAAATGTGCACTTCTCTGATCATAACAGTTATTACATATATGGCCAGTACTTGCTCATTCTACAAGGCCTTTACAAAATTTATCCAATCACTATAAGGTAACCTCAAGAGGAAAGAGACCAAAGAGGGAGACAGTCGTATGTGAGGCTGTGTTGAGTGCAGGAGAGTGTTTTCATAAATTATCTCAAAGTAAGCAGCATTCGGCATCACTTGTTATTGATAACAGTTGAAAATAAAGCATATACCCCAGTAGACTTATCTGTGTTGGTAAATTGAAGTGCGTTCTTGTAGCTGAGTCTATGTGTCTTTGTTTTCTCTGTTTTATGAATAACTTGGCTGTAGATAAACTTCCCTTGAAGGGATAATTCAGTATTTTTTTTAGGGTCAGAAGTCATTAGCTTGTTATGTTTACAACAGCTGAGAGTGAGGCGGAGTGATTCAGCGGCTCGTGGCAACTCTGTGTGGAGGAATACATAACGCGAGTTGGTTAGGTCCAGATAAACCTTATATTTCCAAAACGTAATGCACTTAAAACATAAAAACATTACTGGGTAGTGTTCTCTTAAACTGTGGTGTTATTTTTTAATGGAAGTTCTTGTAGGCGGAGAAAATACCCTTTGTTCCTAGCACGATACTTCCCTGTTTGCGATTGGTTCTGCTAACAGACTCTTACAGACTGTGGCTGAATGAAGAGAGGAGAGAACTTTCTACTTCATCTAATGGACTTAGTGGCCATATGGAGCTCATACAACCCCACTTAAAAAATACTGAGCTATCCATTTAAGTACAGTAGGATTGAAATAAAACATCAAATTAAGTATCAGGAATCAACAGGTTGTGAGGCCTGTTGTCAGGAAAATATCATCCAAGTAAATATTTCTGGATTCTTGCAAAATATTTTATTTTGGACAACTTTTAACATACATTTTAGTATATTAGGTAAAACTGGACACTGCTGTCATGTAGTATGTAAAATAAAGTACTTCCACCTGTTTACTTTTAATGTGCTTAAAAGTAAAAAAAAAAAATAATAATATCTTAACTTTTTTGATGTTAGCTCTTTTTACAGTTCCTTTACGCAAAAGCGCTGGAATGAAAATATGTCCTTGTTACACCTCAAAACATTCACATTAATATTATGAGCCAGTAATATCTGTGTCTGTTCACACTGTAATACCACTTGAATGCCATGGCACCACACAGGAAGGCAGAGACTCCCACTCGCAGCACTCCTGCCTCCTGCTGAGTAGTCGACATGTCTCACTCTCTCCAGCACACACCATACGAGATACCTTCTAATGACACTACACCTATTATAATACCTCTGGAGATGGAGCAAATGGGAGGTCACACTGTTCCTCACAAGTGGAGGGTGAAGCATAACGGGCGTATATTTTACGGCTTGAAATGGCAGTGTGAATAGGTGTAATATTTAATGTGACTTTTGAATTCTAATAAAAATCAATCCTAAAAAGGAACAACTGAACATGTTAAAACATCATAAACATGCTTTGCTCCAAACACTTCCACTTTGTGAGGGTAGTAAAGCAGTTTAACAAATGCATCCTTGAAAGTGTCAGCACGATGACAGTTACTTTTCATTAAGCTCAATGCGGCACAGACATTTATAAAGAGTAAATGTAAGGGCAGAGGCAAACACAGTGCAGAGAATTTGATGTGTAAGTAAAACATCAAGAGCTGTAAAACATGAAAGCCTGCAGACTATCCCTGTCTGCCTACTTAAGTTGGAATTTCCTGAACATTTACTGCAGCATTAATGCAACAGTTCACCTTTATTTCTTGTAGAATTTTTCTGTGGGGGGCTGACAGTTTAAGTTACTTTTTACACTACGGTTAAATATTTGGCTGTTTGCCTTCACAAATGCAGCTTTCCATGAACAATGTGGGAATTTTTCAAGAGTTTTGTACATCTGTGAAAAGAACTAGATGTTTTGTGTCAAACACAAAAAACTGGTAACTTACGAGGCCTGAGCCATGAAGTCATCGTAGAGGAACCGCTGCCTTTTGGAGAGCCGACAGCGCACCACATGCTCGTATTTTTTTGGCATCTGCTTCTCCACGTCGACCTTTATCCTCCGGAGCAGAAAGGGCCTGAGCACCTTGTGGAGCCTCTTGACCAGACCTTCATTGTACTCCTGACTGCCTTCGATCATTCCTGTTAGCGGATTGGAGAACCATTCTTTAAACTCGCGGTGGGATTGGAAGACATGGGGCATCAGGAAGTGCATGAGAGACCACAGCTCCATCAGACTGTTCTGGAGTGGAGTTCCTGTCAGCAGGAGGCGCCGGTGACTGTAATTGAGGAAAAAAAAGAAGGGATGAATACAAAAATTTGGCAAAAATAAGAAATAGAAAAATCCAACAGATTGAAAAACTTGATGCATACCACCTACAGCAACTCATATTAATAGACATTTTTGTCTATTAAAAGTTAAGCAAGTCTTAAAAACTTAACAGGTCACCACCTAGTCATTTTTAATAACAGAGTGAGCAGGGTCAAGTCACCTCTTCATCTACCCAGCAATTCCATAAATGTGGGTTTGGAGTTGTAGTGACCAACACATAAAGCCAAAATATTCACCCTCCTTGTAGTTTATCTTCTACTCCTGAGGGAAATATCCAGCTCTTAGGCTGATAAATGCTTCACTTTGATAACAGCTTGTTGCAGCCGCAGTGCCTGCTGTTTGGTGCTGTGCAGGAATTGAACAGAGGATTAATAGGTGTTTTTCTCTGTGAACAGCAGCCTGTTTCTGCAGGAAAGAGAGCTGGTAAAAGCTTAAGGAGTGACTATAACAGTGAAGATGTAAGCAGCAAAACCATCAAAAACGAGACAAATGAGGCCATGAAGTGCTGCAGACCTGCAGGGGGGACTGTAGAGACGGGTAATAAATCCCTGCATGGTATAGTGGTTAACTCAAGATTGGTGACAACTTTGAGTTTGGAACAGATCCCTACAGGTGATTCAACATTTTCCATATAAAAGCACAGACTTATTTGTGATTTAAAATTACAAAGGGCCTTTGATAGAAAATGAACATGGGAATAACTATCAACCTCAGCCTTGTGATTCTAACATACATTTCACACGAGCACACACTGTCCTGAACATATCCCACTCTTTGGCAGCTGCTGGTCCACAATATTTTCTGCAGTCATCAATCTTTTGTTTTTTGGTTATTCTTTTGTAAAGCACTGATTCGAAACCAGTTTTATCTTGAGATAGATAGAAGTTATATTATTCATATGGGCCCAAATATTATTTCACCCCAAGCACAGATCTTGACAAATTCTGAAAAGCAGCAAAAAAAAAAAAACTTCCTTTAACGGAGAAAAACCTTGAAAAGAACCAGGACAGCTATCTGCTGAGTTTGTCTCAGCTGGTTTCTCTCTGTGCCTGAGCATAATGTGAGTAAAGCATCAAATCTAGACATACAGTATTTGTTTCTGCATGGCTCCTTTGAATCATGACACAAAAAAAGTAGTTGTGTCAATCTAAAGAAAATATCCAAACAATGCCCTGTTATTCCACATACACCCTTAAGAACTAAAGAAAATCTATGACCAAGGGTTTTACTAGTGGTGAAACAGTCAGTAAGTTCCCATGTGCAGAGTTTCCTCTTTCTACGTCAAAATGAGACCATACAACCAACAGCACATGACTCTGATTACATCCACTTTATTAAGCAAAAGACATGTTAATTATCTGATTAACTGATTCAACCCTCACTTTTTCTGATTCACTGTATCCTGTAAATAAACTGTTATATTCTCTGGTTTGCTTGGGGGCTGATTTCATAATCAAACATGGCTGAAACTGAAAGAGGAATCATCTTCTAAAGCTCAATCTTTGAGAGAAGTTCTGCTCACAGCTCAGACAGAAAGGCTCAAACTAGTATGTTCTTTCAAATCATGGAGAAAAGACATTTTTCCAATAAGAATTACAAGTCTGTACAAAACTTTCTGGTACATAACACTTAGCAATGACGCTTATTCAGATTTTACACCCACAGACTGAAAAGAAATCTGGAGCCTCTATCATCCTGGTCTGTGGTGTTCAGTCAGTACTATGACACCGGAATAACAAATGAAGATTTTTTGGAAGACTGGACATTTTAAATGGAATAAAACTGCAGCTGACTATTTCCCTCTCCTTGCTTTTGACTAGTGTTGCAATGGAATATGATTCAATACAATACTCTTCCATGAAATAAAAAAAAAAGTCTTAGAATTTCCACAAACAGAAAAGAAAGATTTGATTTTGTTTACATTCACATAGAGCTTTTCCACAAGGTGGCATCAACTTTCACTAACTGGACTCTGCCTTTTTTTGTTTTCTGTTAAGGATTATACAAGGTAAGTTTTTAAAAATGTCTCTGTTGAAGCCAAGCAAAGACTTAAATGTGACATGGGGACAATGTTGTTCATTGAACGGTCATGACATCACAACAACCGGATTGTCAAATCTGACATGAAAATAACACGGGTGACTTTAACAGTATGCTGTTTCTAAAGTCAAATTTGTCCTACAATCTGACCTTCTTATGTGATAAAATGGCATAAATATGATCTTTATTTTAATACAATACATTTGAAACCAGGATTTAATAAAAGTGCACCCAGACAACTTCACCTTAATATGTTAAAACAACCTCCCCCCCAAAATAACATTCATATAAATAGCAATACATAAAGGGTAACATGTTATGGGACATTATAAGGAATCTTTGATTAACAGTGGTTGTGGAAAGCTCTTTCACATCTGTAGAGGTTAGCATGCATGAGCTGAGGCAAATCTCAGCCTTAAGCAATGCCTCTTGGACATAAGACAGATACTGATGTGTTCTGGCTGCTCCAACTGGGTGTGTAAGCGTTACGATTAAAACTGTATGCAAAACAATTTGCATCATTGATGAAGTGTTGAGATGTTTCAGATGTTTCTCATAACCACAGAAACTGGCAGAAATGCCTAGAAATGTAAAGCCCTTTCAGCCTGAAAAAAGCTGCCTAATAACCAACGAACGATGATTTCCCTGTTAAAACCCCACACTACTCTCTCTCCTTGCCACTGCTGTTAATATTGTGGTCCAGTCTCCTAAACACACCAACTGGAGCCTGAAGAAGCAGCCTTTAAAGCTTAAAAAGTGTTTCCTAAAAACTGAGAATTTTATGTTCAAGTAATTTATATTTGTCAGCCACTCTGTCAGCATTGAAAGAAACAAACATTTGAAAGCTTCAGCCATTGATTTTGACTGCAAATCACTAGCTTTGCCCTTACATTCAGTAACATTTTTAAACTATCACATAGCCAAATCAAAATCACCAACATCCTCTTCCACGCAGCATCTAAGTCATATCAGGTTTTCATGGTAAGAGCATACAGATGTTGGATAAGGTTGACATCTCCTGCTTGCTAACTTTATTAACATTAAACCCCATTTGCATGCTAAAATACCCTGAAATTGTCGACATTATCTGGTTGAGCCATACATGTGAACGCAAACAGAAATTTTTCCCCCTTGACTTTGTTATTTGACTTTGGTCATTTCCTTGTGCCCCCCAAACATTGTAGTCGGTAGTCTCATGTCTGAATGCTGCAGTGAATCTTCAGGGCAGTTCACTGAGGTGAGTAGGGGGACTGATGACATTATCTTATGTGACCGGGGCAAACCAGGAAAAGAGAAACTTGACAGGATGGGTTTAACAACCACTGTAGAGGGAGAAGTTTTTCTGATTGTAAGGGGATAACACAAACTCAAATGAGAGTTTGGACCATTCAGAATTGTTGTATGCATCAAAAGAGCCACTGTTGAATACAGAGATTAAACTCTGAAGCTTCTTCCTTTAGTCTAATCATCACAGCATGTAGTAACACTGCTTCATATTCACTTCTGTGTGCTTCAGTGCCCCTCTCAACTTTTAGTCAATGCTACTGGTACACTTTTGAAACATGTAACACAGAAGTCAGGATAAAAACTGAGATTGATCTGCTGCATATATTTGATGTTGTGTGCTGTCTATTGATGACCCCTTCACGAGAGAGATATTTCATCCAACAAAAAAATTGTAATATTGTGTTTGTCTATGTTTTTCTTCACAAAAAAAAAAAAACAACCAACCAAAACTTGACTGACCTGTTGAAGTTAAGCAGACTCTGCCATCGTTGGGACTTGAAGTTCTTGATATTTTGGGCCTCATCCAGGATCAGATACCTCCAGGACTTCCTTCTGAAAGCCTGGTGATCCTGAAGCACCAGCTTGTATGAAGTGATGCACACGTGAAAGGCATTGGGCTTAGTCCAACCCTGAAGGAAAAACAAGGTGAAGTTTTGTTAATAAGTTTCTGCTAAACATCCAACATGGAAATACTATCTTATGCAAAAACATTTAAAATCACAAAAATCCAGCTTGTACCAAATAAGATTACCATTCTAAATTTATTACCTGTCTTTTTAGCTTCCTCTCCTTTTGGCTGCCAAAGTATGTGAGGATTTTAAACCCAGGACACCAGCGTTTCAGCTCCATCTCCCAGTTTAACATCACACTAGTGGGGACGATGATTAGGTGAGGGCCCCAGTTACCTGAACACAACAGAGGGAATTGAACAGTACCATCAGCTGCACAGAAAAGAAGTAACAAGCTTGTTCGGGTATAAATACATGGGTTGGGAGCATTTTTCCAAACCTTTTTCACAGGCGAGATGAGCGAGCAGAGCAATGGTCTGTATGGTTTTTCCGAGACCCATCTCATCAGCCAGGATGCCGTTAAGCTTTTTCTCGTACATGGTGACCAACCAGTCGAGTCCGATATGCTGGTATTCTCGTAATGTGCCATGTAGAAGGAACGGGATGGGGGTTTTGACCTTTAAATGCAGGAAAAATTACAAAATTAATGAATCATTCTCCTGATAAAACCACGGAAATCGGAGGATAACCTGCCTCAAAATCTTCTCTAAAGCCAAGCATACACTATGCAATTCCAAACAAACAACATCACTGTATACAACACAAATGCACACACAGACAAAAATGCTGCAGCTCTGAAACCATACACACACACAGCATCATCAGCCATCACAGCAAGCAGGTATCATAAAAAATACTCCAGCGTCATCTGAAGATCTGTTCTGATAAAGTAAAAAACTTCAGAACAGATGATAAAACAAGGTTTGTGTCTCTATTTTACATCTGTGCTGTGTGTTATGGTCCGCTCTGTACCACTACAGTTTTCTGCTTTAAGGCATCCACCTGTGATGAGCGAGGGCTTGCGGGAAGGAGCTGACTTTTCATTCATAAGAGATAAAACTGACTTAGAATTACTTGGATAGGGGCCCAACCAAGACAAGTGGCTGTTGGCATCAGATGCTGCATTATGAGCCTGGGAGGAGGACTGATTTTAGGGAGCTGATTGACTAAGTGGAGATGTGATAAGTAGTGTATGCCGAGCTAGGAAGAGACTTCACTGTTTAATTAATGTGAGTAAAGTGTGTTTGCTTGGAGGCTGCTCCATACACAGCACAACTTTGGTTCATTTGTATATGCTAAGGTGTCTTCTGCTGATCTCAATTTTAAACAAGGCAGCACATCATTACCACCAGACAAGAACTTTAAATTGAATAAAGACAAGTAACCCCCACAGAAAGCACTTTGATTATTCAGACGTGTGCTAATCAGACATTGGAGGTTCAGCACAGTGTTCTCACTGTGAGAGTGAATGCAGTCATATGACCAGAACATCAAACATGTCAGAAATCTATCCAACTGGTTCAGAAGCCTTTGGTCAGACTGAGGTTGTCCTGTATCTACTGTTGTGTCTCTGTGTATACTGCAAGAACAACAATGCACAGTAGGGCTGAAATCCGGCAGATGTACGACTCCAAATTTTGGTCAAAATTGTGTTAAAATCACACAGTGTGACCGGCTTTATGCATACATGTCCCATGCAACAAGACATTTTCTCCATCAGAGGGGAGAAGAGGCCTGAGGAGGCATGATGTCATAAATAACAAATATATATAAAGGGCTTTACACAAAAAGATGAAACAATTTGCAGAGATAATGAAAGTAACATAAGCAAAATACTGGGGAATGCAGGGCAAAGCAGTAAATATTAAGCATGACAGTAAAATCTGAGAAACAAAACAGGTAGTCCATTCTTTTAATCTCGAGAGGCCTTTAGTGACAAGTCAGGCACGATGGTGGCCTCCAGTTCAGGAGCAAAGCATTGGCTTGGCTCATAGGGAGCAAGAAAATCTGTTTTGAAGATGGGGGCAGGTCCACAGAGTAGATTGCATTAAATGATTAGGCATTTAAAATCCATCTTTTAGGGGTGCTGGTTTGGTGGAGTGGTTAGCAACCAGGCACCCCATGTACTTGCTTCTGCCGGTTTGGGTTCGAGTTTCACCTGTGACCAGTTTGCAGGGTGTCTTCCCCTGCTCTCTCACCCCCTTTCACAAGCCTATCCACTGTCCCTCTCCTATCAATAAAGGCACAAAATGCCCAAAAATACATTTTAAAATCGATCTTTTAGCCAGTGGGAATACGCCCAACATTGGGGTGATAAGGTCATGTGTTTGGGTGATTGTTAGAAGTCTGGCTGCTGAGTTTTGAATGTGCTGTAGGTGAAAAATGGCTCCATGACTAAGACAAAAACACAGGGAATTGTCATGGTCCAACTGTAGCAGAATGAAGCATAAATGACAATAAAAAGGTCTGGATGGGAAAGAATTGTTTGATTTTTGCAGTGTCTCTAATCTGAAGACAAAAAGACTGAGTGAACTTTGTAATCAAGTTTGAAGACTGAGCTCTGAGTTTAAGAATAAACCAATATTATAGGCAGAGTGCTTTACATTTGTCATACCAGAGAAACAGTTTAGATATCTACAAATATAATTCACTTGTTGATAGCATTAATTTTGTTCTTATTCATGTATCATTGTCATTATTTCAGTTATGGACTTATCCTATCCATATATCATTTTAGTTTGCTATCCATGCATTCAAATTTAAATCTCCTATGTATCCAGCCCACAGAAACAACCTGCATCTGTTTCCAGGTGTGTCTGAGGACAAGACCCACAGACAGAACGTCTGGCACACAGCCATAAATAGGAACCACTGAAGAAGCTGTATAGGACCTGACCATATGTGAAGTGATCAGTGTATGCATATGCATGTCTCTGCTGTCTTAGATTACTACTGCCATATTTGTCCTTACACACATGCCTATACAACTGAAGAAATGACTCGTGCTTCTTTGTCAGTCTTGTACTGAACCGGCCATAATAAACTACTCTGATACATCCCTAGTCTTGTCTTAGGCATCCTTCATCAATTAAAACATCTTGATTACACTTGTCCATCTGGGTAACAGTCCATAGAAAGTGTTTGAGGTTGGTAGAACTTTTTCAAAAACTTATGTTGTAGATAACTGCACAATCATTCTGTCAAGCATTCTTCTTACAAGTCAATCAGAGTTAATAAAAGAAAAGGATGAACATATCTTTTCAATTCAGGGAAGTGCTGAGGCTGTACCCAAACAAAGGGGCTTGTTCTGCATGGTGTATCCTCCTCCACCTGAACTGAACCAATATAAAGGAGTTTGCTTGGAGAGAACTAACGCACTCGAAATGTGTCCCAGAGCAACCAACCTAATGTTGTACTTTGAGTTTGTTTTATCTAATATTCAGTAGATTACACAAAGCACTTAGCCCAACTGCAGCAATGTTTAGCTCATCTTCTGTTCTGTTGTCTCCTACAGAGGCTGAGCTGTTCAAAATCTCTGTAGCCAATGCATTTACTCTTATATCAACCCTCATACAACCCTACTTAAGAAATACTGAACAACCCCTCTGAAGCATTTTTGAGTTGTGGTGTTCATAAGAAAAGGATAAACATTAGGCTCAATGACATCAAACCACTGGATATAATTCAAAAACACAACATTTCTATTAAAAAACCACAAAGAAAAATCCAACAACCAACCTTTGTAGTAGCCAGAGTGTATCCTTTGGGCTGCAGACTCTCAGCAGTAGCAGCAATGTGGCTGATTTCTTTCTTTGGCCTTGAGCTAGAGGAAGGCGGGCTGTCTCCATCCTTCAGTAGATCCTCCATCCCTCCACAGTCGTCATCACTCTCCTCTCCATCCCTCTCACTGTCGTCTTCTGCACTGTCTCCTGGTGAATCTAAGAAAAACACATTTGAACATTAAGTGGAATTTATTTAATGCAGCAAAGCAGAGTTAACATTTCCCTTCTGGAAATAACTCCACCTTCCGCATGTCTGAGAGCAGATAAACAGTTTGAATGAGGTTAACTTGATTCCCAGATTGCTTGTCTTGTACCTGAGGAGGATGTGTTGCTCTCTGCATCGCTCTCATCTTCTTCGGTCTCCTCCTCCTCGTCCCCAGACACCTCAGAGTCAGAGCTCACTTTCGACCCAGACGCAGAAGGTATCTCAAAGTCTGAGGCATACGCTCCTTTGTACCTCTCCAGCAGCTCCTCCATGCTCATGTCACCTACCAGGGGAACAGGGGTGTCAGCTTAGATGTTAAACAGGTTGTCCTAAATCTTTAACTTTCCACTAAGGTGCCAGGAACAAGGAAACAAAGGAGGGGCCTAAAGTGACATCTTCTACTGACTGACAAGTGTCTTTATGGGATAAGAGTTATTGAAAGTACTTTGCAGTTGATATAGGCAAGTACAAAACAAGATACTTATAAGAACAAATAGCTTGTCCTTAGAAAAGTGGTTAATATGCTTCTTTCTGGGCATGCAGGTTTTTCATGTGCCGGTGTCTGATAAGCAAGTCACAGGGTAGCTAGTATGTTTGGTTTGGTTTAAACAAACTCTGGTTTCTTTGTTAAGACAGTAATTTCAACACAGGTGGTGTGAATGTGCAAACAAACCCGAACGTGGACCAAAATTGAAACCCTGGTCCACATGAAAACAGGAGGGTCTCTATTTGCCTCCAAGTGCACCAGAGCCCAGATTGCCAGAAGTGTGAACATGATCTGCATCAGACGCACTGCACGTTCAGCTTGACGGATATTTCACAATCAGCAACAGTAAACCAGCTGATGCAGTGTTCATAAACAATATCAAAGAGGTTAACAAATATGGCCAACAATGGTGTTGCTAACAGCAGCAGTCTTTGGTCATCCTTACATGTTAATGTCCACATACATGTGCTGAATGTGGTAACACACTGCTGTGGTTGACATGCTGGTTTAAAACAAAACAGCCCACATACACATATCATAGTTTAAGATACTGCAAAAATCTGTTTTGTGCCACTAGAAGCTTTCCTAAGTGAACGGTTGTGTGTTTCTGGGCCATGGTGTGACCACAGACCAAATGGCAGGAGCAACTGACCACAGCTACAGCCCAAATTAGTTGCTTGTGGCTAAAATGACAAGATATTTGACCTTTGCCTCACACGACAAAGCTCCATGTGAGAGTTAATCAAACTAAACTAAAAATGCAATATTGCAACTAGGGGTGTCCCGATACAACTATTTCACCTCCGACACGATACCGATATTGCAGCCTTGAGTATTGGCCGATACTGATATCAATCCAATACGATATCAGCAGGAATCATACAGACTTGTATTACCTATTTTGTAGTATGGACTGTAAGAAAAGGCTTGATCAGGCCAGATTACTCAAACAGAGAACAGTAGGCAGCAATAGTAGGTATGAGAAAAACTGACCCATTTGTTATTAACCAATAGGTTAAATAAATTTTAACCTTAAACATAAGAATATACTACAATTAAAGCAACATGAATAAAAAATATTAGAAGACCCTGAAAAGTGACCTCAGTAAATCAAACAAAAACATATTTCACCAACTGCAAAATAACCACTGTGTTGAAGTTAAACATAAGCATATTCTAGAACTGAATAAAATAAAAAATAAATATATTAGAATGGACTGCTTGTATCGGAGTGCTGATATCGGAGATTTAGGATGCAGGCCGATATAATCCGATATTTGTGTTTTTGACCAATATCCGATATCAATATCGGATCGGGACATCCCTAATTGCAACAACAATCCTGAACTGAACTGAGTCCACTGTACTTAATATATGAAAGCAACCTCCTAGTGACGATGATGATGTCACTAAACACTGCAACAGAACGACCAGGATCTCCGATTTAGTTTGAAAGCCTTGTGCCATTAAAATAACTATTGGCTTAGCCAGAGTCAAATCATCAGTGGCATGGTAACTGGCCCAAGAGTGCCTCTTTAATTGTGAGGATTGGGCTATTGAGAATAAAAATATTACCACAAACAGTTACAAACATGATATGATGTATTATTGCACTATTATTCATTATTCCTATGAAGCCAACAGAGAACATTTCCAGGTTGACTGCACTTTACAGCAGATTGTAACAGCAACCTTGAACAGCCTGGTAACCTAGTACAGGCTAAATTATGAGTGATCTAGTCAAGTTTAAGAGACACACTTCATAACTCAGAAGACTGATAAAAACCTAAAAGGCATGGCTTAACCTCTTGAACTGCTTCGGGGTACACCTATGAGTTTTGTGAGCACATAAGGAACAGACTCCTGTTTATATTTTCCATCTGTGACCAAGCATTTAAAGTACGCATGTTGCTACTTAACTAAATTTAACAACATACACAAAACAAAACAGCTGTGGAGAAGAGAACAAAATGTGCTGAAAGGACAAGTAGGATATTCATCGTACATCTTTCAATTGTAACTCTAGAAGAGGAAGTAAGATGCCAGAAAAAGAAGCGTGTGCCACTCCAATACAGTTAGGCACACTTTGATACAACCTTATTTGCCACAAGGCTTTGCTTTTAATAGGGTTGCTCCCTCATTCATCTATAATAGTTTCAAAATGTGCCTTGTCTGGCACTTGTGGCAGTATCTGCTTACAGCGAACAAGCAATTTATTAAAGCATCATCTTCATGACAGAGCAGGTCAGACTGGGGTGTCCCTTAAGTGTCACCCATTCATTTATCATGAGTAAACAGATTCTGTTTGACAAAGGATAAGAGAAATGAGAAGCTCTTCAGCCAAAGGAAGAGCACTTCACAAACCTTCAAAGCAGCTAAGAAAGTGACACCTTGAGGATACTCTGCATGAGAAAAAGCACTTTCTTATGAATGAGTACCTTCTCTGGCCAAGTCATCAAGCTCTTCTGCATGATCCACAGTTCCTTCGATCTTCTCCTGAGCATCTATCGTGTCCTCCTCATCCTCAGCTGGGAAAAGGGGAGGCAACTTAGTAAGACTTTTGTTTTAATCATTTCTGTCTCAGCCCTTATCACGTCTTTTACTTAGGGTCATTAGAAGATTATTTTTTCATTTCCAGACATGAAAATTTAAGTTTCTGTCTTCAAAACAAACTGTTTTTAAAGGGCACCTTTAACATTAATACACCTGTAGTTCAAAGTACTTTTCAAGAGAGTATTAAGTCGTTGACAAGAGTTAGAATATGAAAAATGCTTTGGAGGCCAATACTAACAGGTATGAATCCCATCAATTAGAATAAAATTAACACTGAATGATTAAAAAAGGGATTAAAAATACAAACAAATAAAATATTATGTATTATACCATTTAAATTTAACGGGATCAAAAGATGGTAAAAGCGGAAAGAACAATACTTTCACAAAATCATAGTAAGAGTATGTGATAATAAACTAAGAAACACGTAAAGAAAATATTAGAACGAAAGGCTTTCTCACCATCCTCTTCATTGGCAGTGAATTCACCGTCTTCCTCTTCCTCTCCTGCTGAAGATGAGGATTCATCTGAACATTCTTGGTCTGAGCCAGACTCCTATGAAACACATTGACATGGTGAATAAATGCAAACATTTGTGGCTCAAGAATTTTCTCACAAGATTATTTATTGTAAAATGTAACCCTTCTTTATTTGAAGCCTGTTTGGAAATGATGTCAATCATCAAGAAAGTCTTATTCCCTTCAACTTTCCAATGAAAAAGACAACCATTTGCTTAACTAAGACTTTGATTTTGCCATGTTAAAGAAATGTTAATTGTGTTTGTAGTAGGCCTGCATGTTTTCTGATACAGTTTTGGACAGGAAAAAGATTTTTGGGGGCTTTAAGTAAAATCCTGGGGGAATGGGTAATTTATAACTGAACTCAGCAGTCCTCTGTTTTGAGAAATCAGTTCCAAGTTCCATCTGGTAGATGAAGATACAGTACCTGTGGCATTTTTAGGGTGCTGAGTAATTGGTCTAGCGGCAGCATGCCCTCCTCCTTCAGCAGTTCAATCTCCCTCCGATGGCTCTCTGCGTCATTTCCCTCCTGCTGTTCCTCCACCTCGATGGTCTCCTCATCATCTTCCTCCTCACATGTAGGTTCAAAGTCTCGGTCTACAAGAAGAAAATACATTTGACTTCATTGATAAATTTACTTCATAAGACCTGGAATTTAAGTGTTTCATTCTCGCACTGCAATTTCCACAGAATAACTGTTTTTGATCCATTCATACAATCACTATACAGGACAAGAAAAAAGTCCTTTACTTATCGTGTCTCTGTTTTTGTCCTTTTTTTGTTCCCTCTGCACTGTCACAACAGTTCAAGTGAATTGAGAGAATGTCAAAAGGCATTTGTGATGTTTGAAGCAATTCCCTTAGAGAACTTTAGAGATAGCACATATTTCAAGAGAATGGAAAGAACATCTGGAAAACATCATGAATATGAGCTGTAACATGACTAGAATATAAATTAAGATGTGATACTGGTAAAATTCAAACATCATATTTTTATCCAAGGTGCCCAGTAATGGCTAAATATCTTGTTTCCATAGCCAAAGGTGGCATGAAATCTTGTATGAAATATCTACATTTCACTGTCACATAATCAACATTATCATCCCAAAAACTTGGCATGTATTTGTGCAAGTATGACATGGCTCTCCAGGGATGAAAATCGAAAATCTGTTCCAGTTGAGTACCAGTTTCAATTATCAAAGGCATCATTGTAATTTGCCGTCATGCTTAATGATTTCCTTATCAGTGCTTTCTTAAAACATTACATCACATTCTCACAAGAAGCAGTTCACACAAACCACAACAAAGGATTCAAGAGAGTAATGATGGTAAACAGGAGACAAAAACAGTCTGAAGTTTGGCTCAGTTTTACACAAAATGATGCTAACTAGAGGCCTGAGGCTTAGTCTGCGAGAACACTCTACCAGCAATCAGAAAGCTGTAGGTTCAAGTCCAGCTATGGCTGTCACATGTCGATGTGTCCTTGGACAGGAAACTTCAGTTGCTCCCATTGTAGTCAGTGGTACATAAATAGACATGAAAAGGTGTGGATGTGTTAGCTGGTGCTAATGGATAACTTGTATGTAAACTCTGAACCATCAGTGAGTGACTGTGAGAGTGAATCAGTGGGAATAGGTAGATGTGGCCTGAGGTGACACTGTTGACCCAGAGCGCCTGTGTAGGTGTCCTTTGTTCCACACAGAAAATCCAAAAGAATCAATAAGGGGATATAAGCAGGAATCAGTTGGTAAGTAGAATCATTAATGACCCTGGTTCCCATTCTCATCCCTTGTGTCCCTTCCTTTAACTTTGTTTTTAACTTTTTGAATCTGTTGATATTTAATCTGTTCAAGATTGTGTTTTTCAGAAGGACAAATATTAAAAAAGCATCCAAATATCGAAAAGATTGACAGTTTTATAATGCGTGTGAATAACAAGTAGAACCTTAAAGTGTAACTAGTCTGCAGACCCGAGGAATAAACCACCACCAAATCCTGTCTTTCCTGTGATGGATCAAGTTATAAAAATCACTGTACCAACTCAGTGCTTCCCACAGAATGATACTGTACTTGTGGGGAGGGTGAGGTGCCAGGTAGGGTCATGCTGCCTGACTTTTTTTTTGTTGACTATTGCTCCTTTTACAACGGTATTTATGAGCAGAATTTTCTGAGCAAACAAATATTACGTGCACTTCTAAATGCTTTACATGATGGATCTGTAACCACAGCAGGTGAGCCCTGTGTTTGGATGCTTATTGTTGATGAAGTCCTTAGAAATGTTGAAACAACAGCCTTCAGAGTTTCATTTTCAAAATGTGCCAGAGTACCTCCACTGATGTATTTACAGGAGAGATGTAACACTGTAAAGCTGTTTTCAAACATGTAACCCAAATATTATCACGATAATGTCTGGGCAGCTCAGGGTTGTCCCTGCTAGATGGAGGGGCATCACTGGAGCAGTGGTGGAGATGCACAGAACATATCATCAGCCCTCCCTACCCACCTCAGTGAATTACCCCGATAATTCACTGCAGCATTCAGAGTTCACCCGGACCTAACAAGGATAAAATACTTGAGATACTTGAGGTGCGCAAGTTTTTTCCTCTCTCTCCTGCATGTAGGGATGGGAATTAATATGATTTTGTCAACACCATGACCATTAACAATCATGTTAACTTATCCAACCATGTATTGATTCTTTTATAGATTCCTGTGGATTTTCTGTGGGCAAAAATTGGCAAACAAGGTTTTCAGTGACAACAATTTAATACATGTTACTACAGGTATTTAATGCCACCCTGCATAGATTCAGCTTATGTAAGTTGCTGCTGTTCCATCCACTAAATGTTGTGCAGTCACAGTGAGTGTCTAATTTTATTTTATTTTTTTAAATCAAGCCAACATTTTAACCAGTTCTGCCCCATCTGCCATGTTTCAGTTTTTGACTTTTTGTTTCTATTTTTGCTCATTGCCTCTGATGAGAACGTGACATCATTGCTTTGCAAGGCATGCAGAACAAAGTGAAAAGAATTTAGACGGGAATTAAGGAAAACAAAAACCAATGATATTGGACATGGCTATCGATTCTCAACTGGATTTATTTCTCATTTTCCATCCATTATGATGCGTTCCAGTTGTAGTCGGAAGTAGGAATTTCCCAGTTCCGAGTAGGAAATTTTATCTGGAATGCCCCCGAGGTCTCTATTTCCTACTAGGAACTCGGGGAAACCTCGCCTACCGCGAATTGACAATCAAAGATGGATGCCCCCAGTGTGAACAGTTGTTTAGCTCCTGTAATAATCTATTGATTTGCACTTCTGACTGGGGTGTGTCGTTCTAAGTCAGCTGGACACGTAGTAGTGTTAGACTTATATTTACACAAATGCTGCCACAGCGATAATCACATTCTTTATGTGATATTTGTGAACAACAAAGCAGGGCGTGCTAACAACGGCTAACAATAGAATGGTCGATCGGCACGGTTTTTTCCGACTTCAACTGGAACACCGATAAGGAGATGACGTCACTCCCATTTCCCAGTTCTGAGGTTAATGGAACGCAGCATTACAAACAAATTTTAAAATAAATTATCTTAACAAAAAAGGGGAAAATGGCAAGCAAAGCAGAAAACACTTCAAACATTGACTGTATAAAATAATGAACAGTCTGAAGCCCTATTCCAACATGCACATAGCTGTGAAAAATTCCCAGAACTTTTCAGGGTAAGCTGCATGTGTGACTACAGACAGATAAATATAATATGTTTCCTACCTCTCCCTTGCTTGAAAGGTAAAACTGACTAGTGCAATCTGCTTCCATCATCAAACATGTCTTTGCTTTGAACCCGTCTTGCCTTGTAGTGCATATAAGCAACTCAGGAACTATTTTTTTTTTTTTAAACTGTTGTTGTACCAGACAGTAAACTTGTTTATTTCCACTGTAAAATCTGAACATTTCTGACATGTAGTGTGTATGTGAGTTGCAGTGTTTCTGGAGTAAGCCTGAAGTGGACACTCAAAGGGCTTCAGTTTCACTTCCACAATGGCCTCACTTTTCAACACCAGAGGTTGCTGCTTGGTACCAACTTCATGCTTTTTGGGATCACCTTCCATTACTAACACTGGCAGCTGACTCGTCTGACGGGTCCAACAAGTCTCACCTGTCAGTTGCAGAGCGGTGCTGGTTATGTGCAGCAGCCTTTAACAGTTGTGCATAGCAATCTTCTATTGCACTGGCACACAGTACTATGGACTGAGTCTTACATTTCTGTGAGCTCAGGTGTTCAAGAGGGACTTTGCCAGAGTGTGAGAACATGATTGAATCTCTTACAGATGGAATAACCTTGAAATGTCAACCAGCTTTTTGTTTTCATGAAAGATTTCTCACTGTGGACACTTTAGAGGAGTCAGCCATTGGTGTGTAGCTATGACAACGTCCCTCTCAGAACCAATGATTCAGCTCGGAAAGCAGTCTCAGTATCATTTTATGATGACAGCAAGCTCTTCTTATCAAAAAATGTGAAACCAAGATATTCTTACCATCTTCATCAGCTGCAGATGGGACGGATTTTGGGGGAGTCGGGGGGACTGTTTCAGCAGGTCTAGTGGGTGCTAGTGACTTGCTGAGGAGGTCTGAGTATTTCTCTGTTTGGCCGACAATGAAGTCCAACTGAAGGTCCAGGGCCTTTTTCCTCTTTTCCTCCAGACGAGACTGCTGTTTATACTGCACCACCTAAAGCGACAAAACAAACACGGGCTTAATTTACCTCAAGGATACACAACATTATTGGCATAACAGCAGTATCTCCAGCCAGAAGCTTCAAAAGTTAATTATTGTTATCGGCTGAAATGTCAGTGTCTTTATATATTTACAGCTGATTTACTGGCTGTTAATATGGGTTTCTCGTTCAAATGTATGGAAACTAAGTTTGTGCAGTTCTAAGGTACATTAAGAGACCTACCTTAAATCCAATTTTTTAGTTTTCATCTTTAATCTTTCAACTTTGGACAAAAGTATTAAGTCTGAATTACAGCTTACTTGATTTTTCTTTTTACTTAAGATTATTTATTTGTGTCATCTTAAGCACTTTGTTTTGATTTTCATGGAGAGGAACATGTAAATCAGTGTGTGAATAAGAATTCTCAAAGTAAAAAATTCTTTCAAAAGGGTCGCATCTTTTAATTAAGAGCTTTATATTGTTCATTATCAGCAGGTTATTACAGTGTTGTTTGTATCTCTTAAAAAAGCAAATTAGGTCTGTGATTACTCTTAATGTAAAAAACATATTTTGAACACTGTGTACACTGAAATACTTGAAACTGATTCATTATTTTAAGTGAATAAAATGTTGTCTGTTAATTAAGTACTTACTACTACAGTCAATGCATTCATTCTCATGTTTATATGTACAAGAATTAACTAATGTATACTGATATTTAAAAAAAAATCTATGATACAATACCTCTTTAATTCTTGTTTTTTTTGCTTCATGTGTAAATAAAACATTTGAATTTAAATGTACTTTTTCATCTGTGACGTGTGAATGTTTTTATGGGAGAGACTTTGAGTCTTTATAAAGAAAAAGTGCATATGTAATGACACAAGTATCTGCTAAAATGAATCAAGGAATATCGGATGTTGGAAAAAAGTATAATAATATATTTTCCTTTGAAATTCATGTGGATGCTTATGTAATGAGGCCCCTGTGGTGGTAACTTTATAAAAAAAGTCTCTCAGTGTACATGTTTCTGTATGAAAAGTTAGAAAAGTTTTACTTCTTCCACCTAAACAAACACAAACTGTGATTTCCGTATACTCACATGCTGAATGCTGAAACAGAATGCTTTGTTTACTTGGTTTCTGTGAGTCTTCTTTACCTTCTCAACGCTGCTCCAGAAGGCCCGGACTTCCTTTGCTATGGAGGATGCAACTCTTCTAATTTTAGCGTGTTCATCTCTCTTTGCCTTTTCTTCTTTTTGCCTCAGCTCCTCATGGTGCCGCATCACCATTCGAACAACCTGGTGATGGCAACAGAACATTTAGAGATCATTTAAGAAACATGTCTCCAGGGTTTGAATAGATTTCAATTTAAAAACTCGGTAACCAAAATAAAATGGCATAAAAACAATTTTTGATTTCCTCGTACCTTCCTGGCCACTCCTCTCTTCCACCGCCGCTCCTGAGCAAAGTCAGCAGAGAGCCACTGCATCTCCTCACACAAGTAATCCCAGTGAACTTTTGGTCGTGGTGGCTCCGTCAATCGAGTAAGACGCTTCATTGACCAGAAGCCCTCTCGCTTCAGTGCCTGGGTTCGATGCTCAATGTCGGCCTCCTAAAAGCCACAAGGGGACAAATGAGTTAGTAAAACATGTTAGCACATTAACAAAGTGCAATGTTTTCCATGGAACTTCGACTTAGGCAAGGATCAGGGGGCAGTTGAGTTTTATAACTCCCAACTAGTCCTGAAATTTGTCTGAAGCATACCGACAAGGAAAAACTAAAGAGATGGTCCTCTCCTTTACCTTAATAAATGCCATAATCTAAATAATCACACTATGAGGGATATTACAGTTATGGTGTTTGCAGTGGGAAGCTGTAGCTGTCTTACATGAACACTGATGGCATCATGTGAATTCAAGAAAAAACAGCAACAGAGAAAATTATTATAAATTTGATTCAATGAGCTGATGAGGTAGGATTTAGCAGTGTTTAGTAAGTAAAAATAACAGGCTTCACAAGTAACCTAATAACTCACATTGCCCTAAAAGCTACAATGTTCATCATTGCTGAATTCTCAAAATCTACTTTAAAACCTGAATTATACCCCGTGTCACAGCTATGCCTATGCTCAAGTCTTGCATGCACCTCCTCAAAAATGGGATGGAATGTTCGAACAAACTGCAAACCTTGTGATTGGCTTTTTGCAGAGCACCATGACAGCCTATACATGTGCGAGAGCTGTATTTTTGATGAAATGGCTGAAGATGAAGCAACACGTTTAAGTTAATTGCAGATGTTTCAGAAGTATATTTTCTTATTCGTCAGCCAAAGCAAGACAAGATGACGCACTAAAAAAACATCCTCTGCCTCAACTGTAGGGCTGGTTATTTCCAGCAACCTCACGATACGATACATATCCCAATAATGAGGCCACGATACGATATGTATCTCAATGCACCTAAATTGTGAACACTGACTACACTTTTTTTAATGTATTTTTTGGCACATTTTGTGCCTTCATTGATAAGAGAGAGACAGTGGACAGGCTTGTGAAAGGGGGTGAGAGAGTAGGGGAAGACAACCTTTAAACTGGTCACAGGTGGGATACAAACCTGGACCGGCAGAAGCAATTACATGGGGCGCCTGGTTGCTAACCACTCCGCCAAACCAGCACCCCCCACTGACCACACTTTGATAAAAACTCCTAACAAATTTTGCTTTTTATAACAAGAAGAAAAATAACAAGGATGCATTTTAAATTATTCTAGTTGGTAGGCCTAAGTTCAAATTTGGAACATGTGCTTCATGATGCAGCTTGTCTTCTATTTTGTACTGTGCCATTGTTCACAAAGTGGACTGACATCAACTGCCAAAACATTTAGGTTGTATCGATTCTGTAGAATCCGTATCAATACACGTATCCTGAAGGAGTGTGTGACGGCATTTTGCTGTATCGATATTTTGAGCACAGGCCTCTTCAACTGGTACAACAGTCATATGGTATTCGAGAATGGCATGGACAGAACAATGCTTACACTGTAACTCAGCTCAGTGATTTGATGCAGGACTTAAAGCCAGACCTAAAGCCTAAGCACTAGACCAGCAGACCTGACACCAATATCTACACCGTTTGAAACCGCAAGGCCACGGGATGCTGTAAAAAGTTGTGATGGACCACACAACCACAGTGTCACAAATGGAAACAAATGTGCCACAAAACAACTAAAAAGTCCACCTACAGTATGAATTTGCATTTATATAATAACAGTATTTATCTTCTACTGCACACTATGAAAAGGAAGAACCACCTTGATCTCAATACTTTGTGTATATTGAATTTTGTTTTGTAAGAAAGGCAGATATGTCTTTCAACTTGAATAACTACAAAGCAATAATATAGGCTACATAGTGTCACTTGAGTTTTCTTCTTCTACCTTGTCTATGATTGGTTACCATTCTAAACTGTTTTTTGGCACACTTTAAAAATACTTCTCCAACAGATTAACAAATTTTACATCAACCAAGGGGCTGAACAATTATGCCCATCATGTCTATTAGTTGCAGAAAACTTTGTGCAGGTCTAATGAGAAAGTCCACAGATGAGGAATTCTGTGTATCTTAAGCTCCACATCTGGATCTTTGTTAACAGCACCCAAAATACCACCGTGTGTACAAGCCTTCCCGTTCTGTTTAGTACAATGTGTGTCTCAAGCTTCACTTACGTGTTTAGCCAGCTCGGCCATGTCTGCATGTCCTCGAGGTCTCTGAGGGGTGGTCTGATCGTGTGGAGAAGACGAGGAGCTGCAACCACCAGCCGAAGCAGGTGAAACGAACTTCCCACTAGGACCCCGCAGGGGTGAGGATTTATCCAGTCGAGGCGTGGACCAGTCACTGCTGGGCGAGGGTCCCGGGTAAGGAGAGGAGGTGGATGGTGAGGCGGGAGATGAATTGACTGTGACTCTCTCTGCTATCCACTGACGTACCTGAAGACCGGAAGAGAGGAATAAAGAGATTCCCAATAAATTTATATGCAAGCTGAATAAAAAAAAGACACATTTAAACAGCTAAAGCCACATGCAGTAAAGAGTTTGAAAACAGCATGATTAGAAGCAGATCCAGCCATGCTTTAAGGCCTCATTACTGTGTACAAGTAGGGCTGGGCTGCATGTACCATAGATCATGTATTTTTAGCAAACCCAGTACAAACAAACGCACTCACCCTCAGCTTCAATTAGTGGGTGCTGAATCAACTGAAACTCTTAAAGAAAAATGAAGTCCAGGACAGTCCCAAATTAATTTCTTTTTCTTTTAAGTTTATTTCATGATTAATAAGTGAATATTCCTTTCTGTAAACAAGTTGGTTGTCATAATACAGGTCTTACAAAACATTGTCAAGATTCTAGTAAAAATTGAATAATAATGAAGTAAAGTTGATAGGACCGCAACAAACAAGGCCTTGACACTCAATGTTATGATTATTTGTTGTTTTTATTAATCAAAAATAGCAAAATAACTCCTGCACTATGTCAAGCAGCACAAAACACAGCTTTTCTATTAAAGTGCCCATAACATTAAAGATAACGGGATTCAAAATGAGGTATTAAAGAGCGCTAAAAAACTTCAAGGAGCAAAGTGCATTTGTGCTATATTTGGATTGTGTGCCGATGATTACCAGCATTTGTTTTTCCAATTTAACACAATGAGCTGCCTAATATAGGGTGTCTAAGATGTTGATTTTATCGCCTTAGGTTTCAAATAGGTATGCTTCCAAAAATTATACTTCAAAAACATTTAAATAACCCATATTAACCAAGGATTTCATATCAACTATAACACACGGTCTCTTTTAGTGGTTCTAACAAGAAAACCTTCTTACTGAACATTTGGGCTGTGTATGTTGTTCCAAATAAGTTCAGAATTACGGACTTGGCTGTAATTCTGTAAACTAATGGCGAGATTAAATCAGAGCAACTGTACAACAATATTTTAACAAAACAGCTTCATCAATAGAAGCAATGTTGTGTCACCATATCTTTTATTTGAAAATATACCTATACATCTTAAAACTTGATACACAACCCAGCCCTACTTATGGGTGATTTTCCACTTGACTCATGCAGAGCTAAATCATTAGAAAGCCAAGTAAAGCCTTGTTAAGTGCAAGTGCTCATGAACATCCCGCTGAAAGTGAACCTGTCTGAGTGTCTGACAACCACCACTTACCTTTAGGAACAGTGCCTTTCTGTCTGTCCTGCTCTGTCCATGCTGGAAAACACACATGGCTTAGCATGCGGCCAACTTAAAAGAAAGACTAAATAATGATGACATTTAACACTGTTCACACCACTGACATTCATGATCACCACATGCAGGAGGATGTTAGGAATAATGCCATATTTAGACAGCAGAAACATGCCAGAGTACCTGATATGAATCACAGAAGCTTCATGACATGATGCCATGTTTCTAAGTCTTCTGACTCTAACTTAAAATGCATTGGTACCCTTGTATTTAAATAAATCGTTGAATAAAAGCAGTTGTATTGCATTTACATGCATAGTATAAAAATATTATAAATGCAGACAACCTTAATTTCAATTTAAAACATATATTATCATTAACCTGTAATTTAGCTTTTTGTTTTTAGTTTGACTTGTAAGTTTTTTTTGTTTTGTTTGTTTTTTTTTAAATGTATTTTTTGGGGCATTTTGTGCCTTTACTGATAGGAGAGAGACAGTGGATAGGCCCGCGAAAGGGGGCGAGAGAGTAGGGGAAGACACTCTGCAAACTGGTAACAGGCGGGACTCAAACCCAGACCGGCAGAAGCAAGTACATGGGGTGCCTGGTTGCTAAGCACTCTGCCAAACCAGCACCCCAACTTGTAAGTTTTATTAAATGAAACAGCCCCAATATTACATTGGGGTCTCAATAACTTCAGTCTGTTATTGGCTGAACAACACAGACTTGAATCCAATCTAAAGCCTGTTTTGCAATAGCTTAAAATATAATCTGGAAGAATTTAAATAACATTTTCTTTTCTAGTAAATTTGTAAGTAAGAACCATAGTGTGCAGGAAACTTGGAGAATGGTACCTCAAATAAGTCTAAAAATGTTAGTTGGTTTGTATTGATCAAATGCTACTGGAGTATGTTCATGAAACATTTTGCCCATTCGTATTTCAGCAAGTATTGGGAGTAGGTGTAATATCACAGAAATCAATTCGCATGATGATAAAATTTGTTTTTTTTTACTCCTCCTCCTTCTCTGTTATAGATATATTTTGGTCATTTTTGCCTTTCATTGATACTGGGAACAGGCAGTGGGTAGTTTGAGAAGAAGCCACAGTCCGCAATCTGACCCGGGCTGCCCAAACAAGAAAAGCCTCACAACGGTATTTACGGCACTCCAAGGCACAATGCGCCTTACAGAAAAGATGCTGACTTATCGTGAGCAGAATTTGATGGTCAAGTGACATTTTATAAATCTTTGAAAAAAGAAAGAAAATGTAGTCTTAAATGTAATATCTATCAACAGGTTAAATGTAAAAAATATTACAAGAAGAATTGTCAAAATGTTCTTAACATGTCTTAAAAGGACAGCTAGTGTTTTCGCGATATTAAAAACTTTTCTCTTTGAGTCACTAAATAAAACATATGAATTAATCTCCAAAAATAAGATTAACATAAGCAAATAAACATCCATCAGGCAGATCACTATCTGCACTGCTTTCCTCTTTCAGAGCAGCAGTGCCAACAAACATTTTGGAATAAATGGGGGGAAAAAATTGTACACAGTTTGATTCCACATATTTTGAGAAAATAAAACCTCTGGATGCTGCCATCATATCTGTGTATTTAAAACTGTGACTCAGAGTTAAGCTGCAACTTTAGTCATAAAAAACACAAGAACTGACCTGATGCCGGGTACCTAGAATCTTGGTTTTGGTGCTATGGCATTTAACGAGCATCAACCATCATTCAGTTTTCACAAAAAAAATCATTGAAGTTAGAGTCATGCCTACAAATGTCAACAAAGATTACCTAAATTTAATCATATATGTGAATTGAAAAGATGATCTGTACACATTGTACATTTTCATCATTCTCTTTTGTGTTATCACTTGTTGTCATGGCTTCTGACACATCTTCATCTTGGCCTTCAGGGAAAAGTTTTTTGTGCTGATGGAACAATGCACCAAAGTGTCATTTTGTTTAGTTCTACTTTTGTTGACTCGACTTTCAAACAGATTTTAAACTTCTATGAGCACCCGACACCCCCTTCCTTCCCCTCCCTTGTGCCTTTATTATTTAACTCATAAAAAGAGACTCCTTGTTTAAAGTTACCTTGTGTGGGGAGCCTGGGGTTGTCATCTCGCTTTCTGTCTTGTCTGGATCTGCCTCCTCGTCATCGCTGCCTTCCTCTGGTCCAGAGGCGGACTCATGAGCGTCCATTTGGTCATCGTGCTCCATGTCTTCACTCTCCTCCTCCATGTAGATGGAGTCCGGCTGGCTGATGGGGTCATCATGGCTTGTTGATGCCAAAACGTCAGCTTCCCTTTCTGCTGATGGTGCTGGTGTGAAAAGGGTGTAAGACATAGCAGGTGGGGGTACGGGGTCACTTTCTCCACTTCCCGAAGTTACAGTTAAGGCCTCTTTGTCAGATTTAGTAGCTGAAGGTGCAAGTTTGACTGATGCTGCCTGCTCAAGGTGAGGCGTGTTGTTACAACTCGTTGTAGGCTGCTGCACCCTGACAGGCGGAGCCACTGACGCTGGAGTTTTATTGACGGAGCACTGCGTCTGAATTTTGTCACCGCCAGGAGTCACAGATGCACATACAGAGTCTGCTGCTGCTGGGACAGTTTGGGGAAGGCACTCCTCGGACACAGTGCCAGAACAAGAGGTGTGGGCATTGGCCAGCTTGCCGACTGCACCGTGTTGCTTGGACACATGTGGCAAAAGGGAGGGTGGGTGCTTCAGGAGGGGAGTTTCTCCCGGTTTGAGGAGGAGCAGCTTTGGATTAATAACACCAGAGAGGTGAGTGATGCTGGAGGTCTTTTGTTTGGTTTCTGTGGTCACAATCTGACATGGAGCTACAGTTGTTCTAACAACAGAGGCTCCTGGGGTCTGATTTTCAACATGAGAGACTGAAACGTCCTCACTTCCGACCACAGGGGATGTGAGAGACAATCCTCCAGCTGTTGTTGCTTCTGCCTCCTGATTTTGGGGAGCTGCTGCAGGAGAGTCACTCACCTGTGTTTGCCCTGCTGCGTTGACCTCTTCATTAGTGAATGAGTCAGCTGTAACAGTAGCTACTTCAACTAAACAAACCTCGCTCGAGTTAGCCACTTCACCAGCTGAGTTAGCCTCTAATACCAAATGCTGCACTGTTGTGTTTTTTACTGACAAATTATGTAAATTGCTGTTGTTAGAGCAGGCTTCTGCTTGATCTGCATTATCTGGTAAAGGCAGGGGATGCTGGGAAATAATGACGGTGTCTGTTGTTTCTATGTTCTCATCTGAGTTATCTAATAATGCATTGAATAAGTTCACCTCATATCCCGGAGAGTGAGGTATCTGCACGCTGGTACTGGCACACACAGTCTCCTCTGCGACCTCCTCAACAAGGCCACAGAATTCATACACTTCCACGTTTTGTGAGTGCAGTTCCAGATTTGCCTGAACTCCTTCCTCATATAGCTTTGGTTCTCCAGTAGAGCTCAACTCAATAGCTTCACAGACGCTGCCGTCTTCGTTTTGAACAAGGTAACTCTGATTCAGGTGAATGTTTGACCAGTCCCCACTGATGTGAGTCTCCTCTCTGACGAGGACTATTTCTCGAGTGGTCAGCTGTGTTTCTATTGTAGAGATTTGGTCGGAGGAGTGAGATGTCTCTGCTTCCACTACCTGCTCTGCCTGCAGCGACACAACTATGCCCGTGTCATACAGAGAGGGCGCAGAACAGGGTTGTAGGGAACTCTCCTGTGCAGCGGAACGCTCTGGCAGCGTCGTGTGGTCAGAGGAGGTGTCAGTTTGTTGTTCTCCCTCACAGCTCCTCTGGATGTTGGTGTTGGAGTTGTCCTTTCCGGTAGAAGCGAATAATCCTGAAGCTGATTCGCTCGCCTTTGGGTTATCAAGTATTTTAGCAGATGGTGGCTGTGTTTCTCTGTAAGAAGTGTCAACAAACACTTCAACTGATTCTGAAGCATCAGCGTTCTGTATTTCTCTGGCATCGTGTGAGATCTTTGTGAAGATCTGAGGTTGTGTCTTTGACAGGTCAGTTTGTTTAATCTCACTGTCAGTTGACGGTAAAGGGAGCAAAAGTGATTTTGCGTCCTGATCTGGAGGTATTTGCTCCACAGCCTTGCCTTCTGCCGTGTCTTGCACATTAAAAGTGACACTTGATTGAGGAAAAGATGGAGATGAGGCTGTGATAAAGATTTGAGATTGAGGGAGAAAATTCCCGCTCGTGTGCTCTTTTCCGCTAAGCTCCGTGTTCGTTCCAGTCTCTGGTTTGTATTCCAAAGTGACTGCTTTTGTCCCTGTAATAAGCACAAGTCCAGCAGCTTCTCGAGGTGGCTGAATCTGGTTTGTTTGACTATTTGAGAGGATTTTCTCTTTAGCAGTTTGTGACCCGTATTGCAACTCTTGCACTGTGCTGTCAATCTGTGTATCTGCGGTGAGAGGTGGGCAAAGGGAAGCTTCAAGTCTTTGCATTTCAGCAGAGGGGCTACAATCCTGATTGGGGGATGTTTGCAAAGGTCTGGATACTCCGACAACAGTGGCGGGAATTTCTTTTGCGGCGTTGATGGTGGGGAGAGTCTCAGGCAAAGTGGTTGAAGGTGCGTTCTCCATGCCAAGGAATGCTGAGTCGTTGCTCTTCTGCAGTGGCACAGTGGATGGGTTAGTGAGCGGAGGGACAGGGCGGGGGGCAGCTGCGACCGGCTGCGGGGCATGCCGAGGTGACTCCCCTGCCACATTCTGTGCAGCCTGGGGGTTGCCACCCAGCACATCCACAGCCGGAGGGGCAGGCTGCCGCGCCGCCTCCTCCCCAGAGCTTCCTTCCTCTGTGCTGCCCCGGCTACACACAGCACCTATGGGGAATACAAAATTTTAACAATGAGTTAGGACAAAGATAGAACATTAAAGGTACAGGAGCATTAGGAAAACAACACAGCTGTAATAAAGTAATATTTTCTTGATCAGTTGCTGAGCTTTTGATGTGTTTATTTCTTCTGAGACAAAAATGACTTGCACCCCTGTTTGAGTTGTCCTATACCCAAAACAGAAATCCTGGTGATAAAAATTTGGGGGAGTTTCATTTTGTTTAGAGTCACGCTCCCTAATTCAACTAAATCATTGGCAACTTTAAGCATGTTTGTTCAATATCTGCAGCATGAGGAGGACTGCCCTTTTTAACATATCTATCCTCTAATGCACAACTGAGTTTTGAAGTAGATGTAATTTCTCCCGAGCTTTCATACTTTTGACAATTTAATGATCAAAGCTGAGATTGGATATCAGTAAAACTTGGTACTGAAAAGTGTAGAAGTGCTAAAAGTCTTGGCAACTCGCCTCACTGCCTTGTAGTCAAAGCACTATCTTAAAAATGGACAAAAAAAACTAGCCAAACCAAAGGCACATAGCTGCACCAGACTTAATATAAATCCGAAACTGAAAAAGTGTGTAATCAAGCTTTGAACATGAACAAAAATGCTTTACAATATTGGAAAATCTAGTGCCGCTATAGACTTTTTCTGCAATTTAAAAAGAAACAAAAAATCTAACCTGAAATATGGAAAAAAGTTTTTGCTTTCGTACCAGATAAAGTCATCCGAACAAGTGATACTGTTTGCATGGTAGCTCTAACTCCCCTTTGTGCCTTTGTTTCACAAAACAGGCACAACAAAATGATTTTGTTACTAATATGGCCTGTGTTAGCCAATCGTTATCTTTCGCGTCATGTGTCAGGAAAAAAAAAATGTTTGAAGACATGGCTGATCTCCATTTAACAAACACAATGTTCTCATCTTTAGTGACTCATATCCACTTAAAAATCTTCTCTTTACTGTGATTATGTCAGCCTTTTAAAAGTTGTTTTTTTTTTTTTTTTTTACAAATGATGATGCTGTGATAGAGATGACTTTACAATTTATTGTGCAGCCCTAATGGACATGATGTAATCTTCACAGTTCCAGTGTGTTGACTGAGACAGCTTCTCACCTGTCTGTGGTGTGAGACACAGATCTTCAGTACTTTCTACTTCCAGGATGCTGAAATTAGGCTCCCCTCCACATATTCTGAGGAAGACAAAATAACTGATTAGAAACTTTATAGTTGGAGAAACTGCATTGTATGTTCTCTTATCTGTAAGACCTCTTGTATGTCAAAAGCTTAATGTTTGCTAGACACACTTTAATTTCTCTGCTCAGATTCATAATATATATTTAAAATGTTTACAGCACATTGATAGGCTATCATCATCTGAACAGGTAGACTAAGTCTGCAGTCATTTCAGAATAAATGCAAAATACAACAGTTCAGAACCATGTACTGCTTTGCTAATCAAATGGTTAATGAGGTGGGGAAAATCAGACATAAGCACTTGAGCATTTCTATATGTAGCACCAGCTCCTGTTAGCTTGACACTTTCCTCTATTGATACTAAGCACTCCTTTTTCCATTAAATGCATACTTTTATGAAACCTCCTCAATGAAGGCAGGCTGGTCATCCTGCAGCTTTGTCAAACTGCTGGATGTCCAGCACAATAGTGGAGGACATTAAAAAATAGTGTACCTGGTTCTTGATCAATGGTTTTGTCACACAACCAGGACACAAGTAAATTCTAAATAACAGGAGAGTTTGGAAATGTATAGAGGAGAATGAAGCCAGGTACAAGAGAGGTGTAATTTGTATGCTAAACATCCTATTGATGGTGTCCCTGATGATACTCTCTAACATGTCAAGAGGCAGCAACATCTTCAGGACACATTTTAGTACCTTCTCATCTTACCTGAAGTCAGACCAAGGGTAAATTATGAAAGACACCGTTTAATCTAGGGGTGCATGGTATTCTTGGTATAATATTGTTGTTGGTAGAGAACTGCTTCAAAAGCTAAATATCACCATCAGAATATATGTAAACGTCTGCTAATGTAAACTACTAATATTTAAGCCTTGTACATTTGAACTAAGTTTGGAAAATTTTAATTTGTAGATTTTAAATGAGAAGTAAAAGCTTCCAAAAAGGCCTTAAATCAGTGTTTGTAGCTCTTAGAATGTATGATAAGCCATGATTTTACCGTTACTCTTGAAAATGCAATTTAGATATAATGCAGGGGTACTTAAATTAATACTACTTTAAGTTGTTTCTGTAAATTGTTAGCCAAATTTAAGGATGCACCTTAGTTCATCACCAATAACTCATTGCAAACATTGTCCATTATCATCAGAACAAATGAACAGACAACTGTTTTCAGATCAGTTGTGTCATAACATTATCATGCTGACATCTGGCACACCTAACTGCTGATTTTGAGAAGGTTCTGTATTTAGTGTGGTGAAATTGACTTATTGGGAAAAAAATGTGATCTGTTTTCAGGATTAAACAGTGTGAAACATGATGAAATTGTGGCAGAATGATGCCGAAAGAGATAATTAGAAAAACATATCAGCTTGGGCTAGATTACAATTTCAAACATCTTTATCGGCATTGGCCCTGATTTTCTCAATGGGTGCACCACTGGCCAAAATATAGAAACACTGGCATATCAGAGGGAAAACAATCCAATATCTTGCATCCCTAATGTTATCCCAACATGAAGTGAAGTCAAGCTGGTACCACATGGTGGAAATGGACCATGAAAACTTTCAAAATAATCTCAAAAACTGTTAAAAGTAAAACTTTATATACAAATATCTTACCAGTTTTGGTGTGCACCTTACTGAAAGTACTTCTCACTGGTCTGAAAAAATCGGAATGGTGAACCAAAAAGCCAATTAGACAAATTATTTGTAAACAAAAATATCGCAGTGTGTAGAACGTTGAGTAGCATGTCACGTCACAAGAAAAGCAGCAACACTTAAGATAGCCAGGCTATCGAACAAGTGTTTGAGCTATAGTAGATATATTTGGCAGTGTTTTGAGGAGGTTCTGCAGCGGTGGGTAATAAAAACACTCCGTGAAGCAGCACTCAACTGGCAGCTCCGTTAGCTAGCTCCAAGTTGCATTTGCTGCAGTCAGCCCACAGGAAGACGTTAGGAATTCTGCAGCACGCGCTCTCATGCTAAAAGCCGGTGACCAAGCGCGCGGGCCTCCAGTCATTCATTTAATGCTCTTTAAATTACACATTTTATCGTATATTGGGAATAGTTCGGAAGTTCAGATGGAGATAAACATATATACGTATGTTATTATCACCTTTATTCATCTGCTTTGTGGGTAAAGGCTGCGTATGTAGCTTGAAAACAAGACGGAAAGGAATCGACTTTTCATTTTTGTCTTAATGTAGCAATGATTTCACGGACTCGTGGTCGCGTTCTTTTCTAAAGCCTCACGTTTTGACGGTTAACGCCTAACTGCCGGTTTGGCTAGCTCGCTAACGTTAGCCCTCACAAAAACACTGCTTGGGTGGCACTTAAGGAAAGCCTGCTAACTAGCAAAGGTAGAAGAGTTGGTAGGGTGCGTTCATTATTTGATGCGCAGGCGCCCCAACCCACCCGCAGTTATGTAATGCTGTCCCCAGCTTCAAAGAAGCCCATTTAATGCCGACACATTTGATAAGTTACTTCATAATGTGACAAAACAACTGAAAAGTCGCATTAAACCCCGCTTCTGCATGCACTACAGAGGGGGACAATCACTCGTGACGTCATTGCGTGGGGTCAAATCTGTTTCTCATAAAATAAATTATTTGAAATAATTCACTTTAAATCGCCAAAACTTATTTTCCTACCATACATACACCCAAAAGCAAAAATACAATGTTATAAAGTTCCATATAAATTTTGCAATGATTAGAAGGGGAAATTTGGGGGACCTCCAATGCCCAACGTCTGGTATTTTGGAAACGACACTGAAGAAAATATTTGTGTAAGATAGTCTAAATATTTACCAACTGCTCCATTTAATCTTTGACTGACTTCCTGCATTTCATTTTGCTATTCCGGTTTCAAGTAGAACACTGTCACCCAACATCATCACAATACCTATGATTAAAAGCGACCAGACAAAATGCAGTGCGATTGTGTCCTTACGTTGCTCCGAGTCCCCCCTCATTACCCCCGATTACTTCCTCCTTTGCCCCCCTCCCTCCCAAGGCCGCCATCTTAAGTTCCCACCTACCTGAAATTTCCGACCAATTTTCTTTTACTAAATTCTCGCTGAAGGAGTCGTCATCCGCGTAAAATCGCACTCAATCCGTGATGACAGTAATCCAAACCGTCTCCCGGTACCCAACGAGGTACCACTAGGTCTGTGGGAAGAAGTAAAAATACGGACCGGGAGAGACTGGGTTTCGGCGCAGAATGTAGCGGTCGCGGGGAGGAGACTTTACGCAGCGAAATGGTGGAGAGCCGCTGCTGCTGACAAAGTACAGAACATACTGACATCTCGCGAGATGTGGCCAAGCGCGCCACTTGAAATTTCGATACTCCGGGGTTCTTTTGGATCTGGTTTCATGATGTACTGCAATTTAAGCGGCTATTTTACCCACAGTCTCAATTATTGACGATTTGCGTGGATGATTATATTCCCATTGAATTTTAAAGCACGAGCATGCGTCAGTTCTTTGTTAGTCCGTCTTATATCAACGAGTATGATTATTTTTTATGAATCAAGAAGCCGAGATGAACAAGAAGTCCATGTTGGGAGTAAAACCCGTTTCTTTCCCGATGGATTTGTCATTAGAGGAACAGAACGCCGTATGACACAGCGTGAGAATTATTAAATCATCGTGACAGTTTCCTTCTTATTTTGTGAGATTGTTTTGCTAAGTTGGTTGATGGCAATTAACTAAATATTTAGTTGCCCAGTCATAAAATATTTGGGATAAATTTAAAAAGCCTCGGTCAGCCGTGATCTTCATTATTTTCGTTTCTAAAAGAGGACAGTTTTAAAATGATGACAATTATTATGGGAAAAGATTAAATGTATATTTTTCTCGGATGGTTTTACTCTTGTACGTGATAGGCTATCATTCATTGCATTTTGACTACATAATAAAGTGTTAATTTAGGAAGCACTGAGCCAGTGTTTCTACACTACAAATCATGAAGTGGGGCACTGTGGTATTTCTCCATACAGAAACACACACTGTCAACTCTATCCTAATAAATGACTTTTTTCAGTTTACTCCATCAGCATACGAACTGCATTATTTCTACATTCTGGTGCATGTTCTTTATTCTAGGAAAATAGGAAATATTGTTTTACAGTTGACTATTGATGGAAGTATGGACTTAACTTTCAGCCTCTTATTCACATAAATGAAAGGTGTCAGGTTTAAGTATGTGTGTTGGTTTGTATAATACGATAAGTTCCAAATTTGCCTTGGAATAATTCTGAACATATTTCATTAATACTTCTATTTTTCAAATTTAGTTCAGCATAAAATAAGATTTAACATGGTAGAAGTGATATAACAGGGGCTTTTTGCATGGCTGTGAATAGTCTTGAGATTAGCTTTATTTTTACTATGCCATGAAAAAAAAAAGTTGAAAACCCAGTGCCCTTTACTGATGAGTCTGTAATTTTTTTGACAAGGTATTTCTATTTTTTTCCTCTGCATCTGAGCTTATTGTGACATTGCTGCTTTCCCATTATTCGATTCTTACATCAGATCTTGGGAATACAGCCTGGGATCCACAAAACTGGTCAGGTAAAGAATGATCCCTGGTTTTGATGGGTATTAATGTTCCTGCTTTTTTACATCTTCTGCATTTGCTGTGCACATCACAGTATGCACAAATGTACCATGGTGATTCATCATGAAGTCATAAAGCAGAATCAACAGACCTACCTCAGAAGAACTTCCATCTTTCAGCTCCATACTGTAAACTTAAAAGTGGGTTCGGTTATCTTAAAAAAAAAGGTATCAAACGTCAAGTTTATTTCCCCACATTTGAGAAGAAAGACTTTTATATTGAATGCATTGTCCTGATAGTCTTGGAGAACCAACCCGGAAAACAGCTGATCAATTCATAGTGCGGGTTTGAGTTGAAGTGTATATCTCAATAAAAAGTAGGGATGGGAATTGATAAGATTTTATCAATACCAATGCTGTTAACGATCCTGCTAATCGATCCAATTCTTTAACGATTCCAGCAAATTTTGCATGTGGACAAATGGTCTGATTTTCAGTGGAAACAATGCCAAACATACATCACAGTATAGATAACTGCTTCTGCAAGTTGCTGGTGTTTCCACTCACTTAAGGTTGTGTAGTAGGTGTAATTAAAATCAAGCCACAATTCTGACGCATCTGAACCCTGACAATTGAATAGAATTGATAAGGGAATTGATTAGCATAAAGATTAATGATATCGATTCTTTGATGGAGCTGTTAACAATTCTCAACTGGAATTGGTTTTTGATTTCCATCCCTAATAAAAAGGCAACATTTTCATTAAGTGCTCCAGAGATCATTGTATCAGAACATGTTATTCCAATGCTTTCCATTCCTCCATAAAAGGCATGTATGTTAAAAAAAAGTTTAATTTGAAGTAAAAGGTGCAGTCTGGTTTTTCCATTTCTGTCTTTAAAAAAATCACTCCTTCTACATTCAAAGATCAGTTGTTCTGGTTTGTGTCTGTCTATGGAGCTAAAGTAAAAGGGGCAAAAGGTTGACTGTACCGTTTTAAAATAAATAAAAAAATGTGTTTTTACATCTGGATATTAGATAGCTTAAAAAAATCCAACAGTGAAAGTACATTGTTTTTCCCCAATGAACAGAAAATAAATATATCACAATCTCCAGAGAAACTTGAACTAAACTTACTAAAAACATTACAGCATTGACTAATATTGAAAAGTTGTCCTCTTCTGGCCTTGACCATAAAATTTGGAAAAGACCATTTTGCTGAAATACCAAGAATAAGAACAAAAGACTGACACAACAGAGTTAACAACAATTCATTTAATAATTAATCTTTGTGGTCTCTAGGGGAGGGGTTTGAAAGGTATAAAATGGTCATATTAAAATAATCGACCCAGTCTTTGCCCTCTCAGGATACCCACTGTCTAGTTGTCCTTTGACACAAGTACATATATTTTTTTTCAGTTCTTCAGCAGACGTCCCACTTATCCATGTATATAACTTATTTTTGTTGATGAAACAACTTCGACAGTTCAATGTACAAGGCTCCCAAAGTCCCAAATGGATAAAACACACAACCAATGACACACAGGCAAACCTCCTTCTCGTCGTGAAACAGTCATAGATGAGATCCTTGAAGAGGCCAGGGGTTGCAATGAATACGGCTTCATGTTCACAAACATTAAAAAGTTTTCTGTGAAGGAAGCCTTTTGCATGATCTGAAAAAGATCTACTACCTGGGGAGAGAGTACTGGTTGATACCCGAAACAAAGACAAATAACATAACAGTGAATATATTTATTATTATAGAAGATAATTAATGTTAAGAATAATAATTACAAAGGCAATTTCTCTAGACTACTATAATCTGGTCCTGCACATATATAGTCAAGAGGAGACTGGGAAAACAGTAACAGGAAGCTCTAAACGACTGTGATCACTCACAGTTTAGCACAGTTCATTTTGCCATTCATTTTAAACAAAAAAAGGAGCGAAAAGGGGGTTGAATCTCATCAGTGAGGCTTTGTAGGGTTTTTTAGATTTTTGGGGTAAAGCAGGAAACTGAGGTGCAATGCTTACCAATCATCCTTAATGGTCTCATAAGTAATCTTGTCTTTTCACAATGACAGAAAGACACAGACAAAAGAAAAGCACCACTTTACCACTGTTTTTTTTAAAGACCCTCATCCACAATACCTTTTCAGGGCTGATTTATGTAGAATAGGGCCTTATAATATCCCAGGATGAACCCTTGACATGTTTTCACAGTGTGCATCCCTCTGGAAGTCATTTCCAATCCACCTGGAAAAGGCTTGCTGAAGAGCATGGATTAAAATTCACTTGACAAATGAAAAAGAAAAAGCTGTCCTCTGCCTCGCCATACAGCCTTAGAAATTGACTACTGTAGTAAACAGCCAGTATAAAATTAAAATACACCAAGGATGCACAGAAACCATGTACCTTTCAATTGCACTCATAGAAAGAACCATTGCGCATATTCCAAGTCTTGCATTTCCCTCCCTAGCATCGCCTCCAGCTGGTCACTGACGCCTCGTTTTGAGGGGACCGGACCTTGTTTGTGGAGAAGCTGAGGGGGGTTTACTAGTCTGCAAGAGGAAAAGGGGGGCAGGTTGAGAGCAGCACGGTGATCCTGACATTTCCCTTCATCTCCTCCAGTGTTGTCCCTGTACTATCTGGACTCTCCGTCTTTGTGGGCGCTGTACAGAGCCAGGTCACCCGGCCCTGCGAGTCGAGAGCTGCGGGGAGGCGTGGACGAGCGGCTGGTGATGGACGGAATAAGTGGAGGCGGTGCCCCCACCGACAGAGCTCCCACCAAGCCGGGGGTCTTTTCCAGGATGCCGTTGGGCACGTGGTGAGGGTTCAGAGGGCCAAGGCGTGCGTAGAGGCCGGCGTGGTGCTGGGAGGCGGGAGAGGCTCCGTGGGGGAGGGAGTGGGCGAGAAGGCCAGGGTGGAGCTGCTCCAGGTGAGCGGCAGTAGCAGCATGAGAGGGGCTTGAGAGGTGGGAGCCAGGGGGGAGGTGTGGGTGCATCCCAAAGAAGCGGGCCCGCTCGAAATCCTCCCTCAGAATCTGGGCACGCTGCTCCTCATCCATCAGTCCTCCTCCAGGAGGTCCGAGGTGAGGGGGCCGCTCAAAGTGGTGGCCCATTAATCCGAACTCTTGGCGGACAGCAGAGGAGGAGGCAGTAGAGGTAGAAGTCGGGGGGTGGTGAGGGGTGGCTGCTGCCGCTGCTGCTGCCACAGCTGCCGCCCTCTCAGCCTCAAAAAGGCGCTGATGCTGAAGCAGCCGGGCCAGATGTGGATCAGAGCGCAGGGCGAGGTGAGGGTCTGTACGAAGTGCCAAAGCCTCCCTGCGGTGCTGATGCTGCTGCTGAGCTGCCAGCTCCCTCCAGGGGTCCCAGGTGAAGCTATGTGGACCCTGTGGTGGTCCCTGGCTTGGACCGTGAGCAAAACGCTCTCCCCCTGGACCCACTACCAACCCTGCAGCTCCAGCTGTGCTCCCCAGATACGCCTCGATGGCTCTAGAGCGGTCAAGCAGGGAGAGATGCTGATGTGGAGGAGGGTTTGGAGTGTGAGGCAGGAGGGGGACGCCGGGAGTGGGAGTCAGTGATAAAGAGGAGGATGGGGTGCCTGATGTCGGGTGGTGTGGGTGGCTGTTGGGGCGGTCAAAGCTGTGGTTGGTCGTCGGGGGAGGCAGGGTGATGGGGATGTGCTCTGGCTCCTCCTTCCGCTCCTCTTTGACTTTAACAGGCTGGAGGAGCAGGGGAGGTTTGGAGACGGGGGTTGTAGTCCGGTCTGCCTTCTTTGCCTGAGACAAAGAAGTGATGGAGGCAGAGGCTGCAGAGGAAGACGGGAGGCTGCCGTCCCTTTGCGAGTGTGACAAGTCGTGGTGGTTGTGTGCTGTCGAGACCAAAGAGCGAGGGTAAAGGTCCAGGGGAGACGGGACTGAGCGGTTAGAGGGCGGGGGAGTAGTGAGCACAGAGGATGAGGAAGACCGCGGCCTGTCTCTGTCCGATACCAGAGATGAAGAGCCGAGAGGAAGTCCCCGCGAAGACACTGTGGGCAGCAGCCTCTTGTCCCCGTCTCTGTCTCGCTCACGCTCTCTGTCTCTGTTTAGGCTGCGTGTCAGGTCCTCGATGGGTCCACTGCTCCCGCCTAGAGAGCTGCTGTGGCCGTTGATGTGAGAGACCGGGGTGCTACTGCGGGGCTTGAAGGAGTGGGCGACTGGAGACATTCTCACAGGTTGTCGGCCATACAGCATATTGTCTCTGCAAAAGAATGAAGAGGACATCAGCACAAAACTGTTACATAAAGGAAAGAAGTCATACTAAACGTCACACCACTGTCCACATCAGTTACATAATAGACCGTCATACTAGAGTTCCCAATGTCAGAATCACTTCACGCTACAAAATTTGACTAAGGCGTGTGTGGCAGTTATGATTTCATGCACAGCGGATCACCTTCACCGCTTTAAGAGGCATGACCAAATCTTGGTGAACTTGGCAGAAAAAAAGCCTTGTTTTTTTTTTTGGTCATATTTTTTTCTGTCACTCCTAACATTGCTCCCATGTTAATGCTCTACATCATCTCTTTTTCACATTTTAAACCTCTAGACTTGTACTTTTTCTAAACAAACTACTATAAAGGATAGGCGTTGCAAAATTGCATTCAATTTTCACAATGGTAACTGCATTAGATGACTGTTCTCAGTTTGTAAATGCAAATTTGTATCGCTCCCTTTTAATCAAACCATAGATAAATAAAAAGTAAGAAATTTACTTGACTTCAAACTGTAATTGGAAAAATGATATACATAAGTACTGCATGTCAGTGATTCTAAAACTCTCAATCGTTAAGACTCTAAATAATATTAGGGTTGCTGTTAATACTTCAATAAAATTTTGACATTATAGCAAAATCAGAAGACATTAGGGACCCACAACTGCATGAAATCCCCTGGAGAGGAGTCCAGCTGCAGACCTCCACTCTCAGCCGGCCAACGGCTGCTCCAGTGTGAATCGGAAGCCACCTCGCACAGATTTTGTCATAGAAATCATATACGTGTAATATCTTACGTATACGTTTAAAATAGGTATTATATACTCATGATATATGTATATAATGTCTATAGACTTTGCCCGCACAGAAACTCTCTAGCGGCAGCCGCCTGGCAGCAGCCAATCACCTCTGAGTAGGGAGAGAACCCAGAAATAGCAGACTTCACGGGTCAAAACTAACATTAAATGAGCTCTACCAAACGGCTCCACCTTCATGTAAAGGTAATCGGGAGAAAAACTTGGAATGAGACAGCATTTCACTTAAGAATGTTTGAGGAGGGAGTGTTATGAAGGACTTTTGGGCTCTGCTGGGACGTTCACCAAATCACCTCTCTGTCACTTCCGCCTCGGACTCTATGCTCGTACCGGGGCGCAGCAGACGCTTTAAAAACGCTTTATATTTAACGGACTCATCTGGCAGGAAGGCTGTTTTTGGGGATGTTGCCGCACGGTGGTGTGAAGGGGTCTTAACTAATAAAACCCTGAATTGATGCTGCCTTTGTCCCCGTGTTACGGTTAAAACAGCAGTGGCTGCAAACACAGAGGCTGTGATAGGACTGTCAAGCAAATAAAGCAATTGTCTCCAGGAAATGAAAACGCTCGAGATCATGACACCAAACAGAGATTACACATTTTTAACTGTGTTTTTTAATGTAACACGACTGACGAATCAAGTTACCAGGGTAACCGAAAACGCTGACACCATTTCCTTCTCACATTGGAGGTGATCATGATGTCATTTCCTTTTGACGATGGAGGTGTAGAGTCTGCAAGCTAGTCGGCTGAGAGTAGAGGTCTGCAGCTGGACTGTGTTGCTGGCAACTGCATGTTTTCACTGCCATTGTCCTGTATTGCAAAATATCTGTCCCAAAATTTATTCTCAATTTATTCTCCTGTGGCAGCTTTGAATTGAGAAATCACTGAAGATTTATTGCTTTTTTTTAAGTAGATTTTTTTTAGATATTCTTATTTTATTCAATACTATCAGTCATTACAAAGACGTATCTAATATTTTGACCTCCTAAAAAGAAAAAATGTTTTGTGTTAACATTCCACTCCTGAAACTAACTCTTATTTAGACCAGATTGCATGTATTATTTATGATTGGCTTGTGCAAGTATGTGTTAACTAAAAATCTGAGTTTAACTTTACACAAAACCCATCATGCCAGAAATTTGTAAACAATTCTTTACAAATATTGGACAATATTTAAAACAATGGACTTTATCTGATTTCTGTCAAGTTAAAATGATGAGTTCTGAAACACAAAATGAAAAAAATGTTCTACGAAAGTATATTGTTAATTTGGGTTTGCAGACATAAATCTAAAAGCATGTGATCGAATGCTGACAGAAGAGGTCTTGTGCATTTTCTCAATAGTTAAGACTTTTTCGTTTTGCAAGTAAAAAAAAGCAAATTTACAGTTCAATGCATCCCCTAATCTAGAAGTGACCCTATTATTTTATTGGACACAATATAACTAACAAAAGAGGTACAATTTTACTGCTATGACCTTAAATGTTGTAGTACAAACACGCTTAGTAGGAAGGTTAGTAGCCAATTTAAGAAATCCGTCTGATATTCTTTTTTCCTCTGTATGAAAATTCAGAATCTTATAATATAGTGTATCTTTTAGAAACATACAAGTCAAGTTTTCTACACAAAAAACTGTCATTGCCTTTCAGCCTCCTTCTTCGCTTCCTGTTTGAACATGAAAATGACTGATAACAGTTTCATGAGGTCTTAAAATTTTTGGAGTGTATTTTTTTGTTATCTGTTGTTGCTGCGGGTGATGTAATAGCTATCAGCAGATTTTATACCTGTCCTTTTCATCCTTGATGTGTGGAATATCTCTCCTCTCTCCGTCCTTCCCTCGGTCCCTGTCGTCACGCTTATCTGCTGCTCCTTTAGCCCAGCTGGGACCTGCAGGGAAGCCGGATGAGCCCCCATGTAGACGGCTCCATGGGTCGTGATGGTTGGGTGTGGGCAGACCTCCGACACCCACTGATGAATCTTTAGGGCCGAACACAGAACCTGCTGTGGAACAAGATTACATTTTCGTTAAAGGATAAATACATGACAAGAACAGACCACAGTAAATTGGTAGAAGCGATTCAAAAATGGTACTTTGTTGAATTTTTGAATGAATCAAATATGGTGACGGGAGTTGCCATAAGGCAGCAGATTGCAAAAGTAATGAGATAAAAGTTGAGGCATGTTTATCCTGCTCCTGTGCCACAGTGGAAAAGACTGGATATCTGTGTAAAGTATGAAAGCGTTCAGCATTCTGCTTTTTCATTTCTTGATCCTTTAGATAATTCTGATCAAAACAGGATAATTCAATAGAGTCACGCAGAAGTCATTAAGGAAGAATTCTAACATTATTTTTTATGAGAAAATATAATTCACCCTTAACTTTTACAAGGAGACACTCAGAGAAATGTTGTTATTTCTCAGCAGTGTAAGCCTAAAAATGTTTTTCTCTGAGCATCTTAGATACGATCAATACCCTGGGCTGGATCAGAGCTGCGCTGATAAAGCTAAAAGCAGGAAGCATGAGAGGCTTTTTCAAGCTCCAAAATGTTTCTGATGACTGTAGTGTTATCAAAACTAGATCTCAGTTCCCTCATGTGTACAAACACTTCTCCGAGGTGGGTTTACTGTTTTCATGTTTTTTTAGAGAGCTGAAAAGTCAACAGGTATTTGTAAGAAAAATGGAACAATGATCTTGTAAATCACAACTATTCCATGCGAGTTTACAAGAAAAATCCCCAACACCGTTTATTTGATTCTTTTAACTGTTGTGCATTGGTGGTTTAAGGCATGAGAGAACTTCAGCTGTCTCTTCCATGAGAATTAAACCAAACCTTAAAGTTGGCAGATATAACACACACCCACTTATCTAACACAGGTTTGTGCTTTGGAATCATTAATTTTTTACTGCTTTTTTTATCATGGTACTTTTACAATCCAAATCCTTATAGATATCATCTTTATCAGATGAGACCAAAAAACATTTGCACTACCACTTATACAAACTAAGTAGATCAAAGTTAGTACATTGAAATGGTTTTAATCTGTTCCATTTATTTTATTTAAAATATTTTTTTCCAACTTTTAGAAATGACAGAAGAACAAACCAAATACACTTTCAAACAACCTTTCATTTTCTAGATGCATCATTCGAAAACAGCTTGATACCAATTCCTTCATTCCCCTAACTGGCATTTTCCAAGCAGACCATAATGTGCTTGTTAAGTTAACTGATAGATTTCCTGTTTATTCTTTGTAAACTTTAACACTAGATTAATGTTTTAATTATTAGGCCTTGCTACAAAGTTTGGGAGCACTTTCCAAAATAAATGCCGCTCCAGCTTTGTTGCGTGTTCATGCTACTTGCTGCAACAATGCAGTTATCTCAAGATTTTTCTTCAAGCTGTTGTTTGAAAACAGGCTATAGCCTTTTTATTAAGGTTGATGCACAGTGCTGAAGTGTTGCAAGTTTATGCCACCTGCAAAAACTGATAAATATGGCGCAAGCACTATAATTAGATGATGTCATGTAGGAGGGTAAATAAGACTCAATATAATCTTGGTAAGGTCAAACGTTGATTTTTTTTTTTTTTTTTTAAATGCAGAACCTAGTCTAAAAGGACCATGATTCTGACCTTCATCCCTGAAGTTGTTTGGTTTAAACTTGACAAATATTTACCAAATGGCTTTAAAGCACTCCAAGAGTTATACAACAACAAATTTAAACTTTGAGATGCACATTGTGATTTAAATAATACATAAATACTAGATTTTTTACCACTACATTTAAAATAGAGGTCCTCGAAATCAAATATAGCGAACATTAACATCCAGACTATACACCCAACAGGCATCGCATTCTGACCAGAGACAGCTGAAGTTAATAACACTGATGATCTCTTAATCATGACATCTGTTAGTGGGTGGGATGAATCAGGCAGCAATATAAACTTTGTCCTCAAAGTTGATGTTAGAAGCAGGTAAAAAGGGCAAGAGTGAGGAAGTGAGCAAGTCTGACAAGGACCAAAGTGTGATGGCGAGATAGGTCAGAGTGTCTCCAAAACTGCAGCTATTGTGGGTGTTAATGGTCAACAGCGGTCAGAATCTATCAAAAGTGTTCCAAGGAAGGCGCAACAGTAAACCGGCATCAGGGTCAAAGGTGGCCAAAAATTACTGATGTTCATGGGGAAAGAGGGCTGGCCGGTGTGGTCCGATCCAAAAGATGAGCTTCTGTTGCTCAAACTGCTGTTGAAGTAAATACTGGCTCTGGTAGAAAGGTGTCAGAACACAGTGCATCGCAGCACGTTGGGCATGAGGCTGCACAGGAGACCAACACAATATCAGACAAGTTGTCATAATGTCACACCTGATGGGTGTATAATGCTGTGTACTGGTACATCGATGTGCATCGTTGCATTTGAGCTGAATTCTCTTTTAAGACTCTTCTTCCTGTATGATTACTTTCATTATATTTAGTTTAGTAACCCATTGTGCAGTTTCTATCAGACTGTGTTGCTGTTCTAATTACCTTCGCCAAGGAGGTTATGTTATTGCTTGCGTCTGTTTGTTTTTTTGTTTGTTTCTTTGTTAGCAACATAACTCACAATGTTAAGGATGGATTTTGATGACATTTTCAGGAAATGTCTGGATTGGGACGAGGAACAAATGATTCAATTTTGGGAGTGAAACAGATCACCGTCTGGATCCAGGAATTTTTTTCAAGGATTCTTTAACATTGCGAGATAGGACCATTTTAAGCATTTTCATGGTCAGGAATCTAAATATTTAGATGACATAAAGGTAGGACTAATGTTTATGTTGAAAATCACAATATGGGTGAGGGCTGGGACACTGGTGGAGTTCTGCGCTCTCCAAGTGCTTTTCTAGTTTTATCTGGTTTAGCCATGCAGAGTTTCTGGTATCTGTATTACGGATGTTGTGCTCTCAGCCCACATATGTAAACATATCAGATGCACACAGACGCACAGCCTGAGTTGGACTGCCCATCTCCTTTTGTTGTCTTTGGTCAAGGAGTCTTCAATCAAATCAGTGCAAACTGTCAATAGCATACCTGTCAAGTTTTGGATTTGAAAATGAGGGAAATTTTCCAGCGCTTGCTGTGAGCTGTCCCACCACCCCAACCTGACTGTGCCCCATCCTGCTCCTCTTTAGGAAAGTAAATTCGCTGTGCCATTTTTCGAGATATTTACCGGACTTTGATTTTTTGGCCTCACATCCATCCATATCTCTCCTCTGTTGTCCCGGGTTTGTTCCCGCTGTCGGCACTAACCTTGCGACAACTGCCACCCAGGCTACTGCAGGTGGCACTTCTTGCAAGGCTAGTGTCAGTGTTCAGTTAGGAGCAGAGGCAGAGGAATGTTTTTTTAATACAGGAGAATTATGGGAAAATAGTAATACTGGAGGATCGCGGGAAAGGGGTAAAATATGGTAGTTTCCCGGCCAAAACGGGAGGCTTGACAGCTATGCAATAGTTATGTTTAGAGTGTGATTGTCTTACGGGTGTATTAGTTGTATCAGTATTAAAACTCTGATAGTGATAAGCTTTGGTACAGTGGCTGGTGTCTCAGTTAACCGTAGTAAATCTGATTAGATTTTTAAATATCGCAATTTTTACTCTTACTGGTCTTCTTGTGTAGATTATTTTTTACTCACAGGTAACTGGCAAAGATACTAACTATATCAAAATGCAACATATGTAGGCTTGTAATAAGACAGACTTTAACTTAAAAACTTCTTTGATTTTTATACAGAAGGAAAGAAATACACATAAAGTCACTGTAAGACTGACCCAGTGTTGGGCTGCCAAGTCCTCCAAAGGCACCAGAACCAAGAGCTCCCAGTGGGGTGAAAGGTGGGGACCGACCGTATGGATCTTAAACAAACAAACAAACAAAAAAGAAACAAATACACATCAGAAATTACAAACATTAATGTAACCTCACAGCAGAAAAGCCTGTGAGGCATTATGGAACCTCCCAAAATACCGTGTGCACACAATTACATTTGTTTTAACGGTTTCAAAACAAGGACACTAACTATACTGATGAATGTTAAAAATCAAAGTACACCTCTGACTATCTGAATTATAGTAATTTAACACTAGTTGTGCTGCTCAACTGACAAACAGATGTGCGTTTCAATGCTGCTCTTACCCAAATGTGCAGCCGGTGTGAGGAAGGAAGAGTGAGGTGTTGATGGAGAGATGAAGGGAGCTGAGGACGGATTGACTGGCCCTGAGGGGGAGAAGACGTCATTCAATTAATACAAAAGTTACAAGCAATTCAATAAAATGTCCAGTGCAACATACATCTTGTACATGAAGACACACATCATGTCAAAGCTCAGGTCCTTAAAACAGAACAGGTGATGAAGCATGTTTTAACTCAATTTTGCATTCTGAAGTTAAGTTTCAATCAAAAATATGCAAAATATATTTTCTGCACGTGTATTTGGCTATTCACTGCAAAAATTAAATTTATATGGGTATTTGATTCCACTCCAGAGGTTTATTAAAAAAATAAAAGGAAAGAAAATGTGTCTTTGAGAATTAATTGCTCCTTAATTATTTTCTAGCAGCTGAATTTAAACACTCAACAATAACAAAAATAATACAGAAAAAAAATCAGTGCTCACAGAAATGTAGATGAGGCAAATAACAACTTAAAATGTTGTTTTAAATGTACATCAGAGAAAATGACTGAATTATGTTCTCATAAACGCATTTTTTTTTTCACAAAAGCCACAAAGAAAACAAAGAAGGACGGTTTTGAAAGAATGATGCTGTTGTAAGAAGCTGATGACTAATCTTAGTCTCAGGGGGATTCCATACTTAAGAAATTAAGACTTCTAATTGTTCTTGTTTTGTTTTTGTTTTTTCTCCATGCTTTATCATTTTGCATTAAGAGCTGCTCTAACTGCCTAATACATCCACTTTTTTTGCAACACCTCTAAATCTACTTCCTAAAGCACGTAGATGAGGTATGGCCTTAAAAAAGAGACTGCACATATGGAGATTCAATCATCTGGGTCTGAGTCACATTAAGTGTTATATGTTAATGATTTTTTATCCATGCACAACTGCCGTAGGTTTCCACAAAGTGTCACAGTGTGTTTCCTTCAATTTATTTTGGAACAAATGAAGGAAACACACTATGATCCAAAATGTCTAAACAATGTGTTTAATTTTTTCGGATGTTTTTGATGAGCATGGGCACCCAGGAAATTCAACGTCTTGGACACCCTCTCTGCCTTCACAATTTTTTTTTTGTGCCATTTAAACACCCATGCATACGACATGCACTGATCCCCATACACCTCTGTTAATGTATGAAAAGATTCGACTCCTGTTTCAGTTTCACCAAAAATGTCAAGTTTATGCTTTGTTGGGCTTTGTAACAAACAATTTTCTGGCCCCTTAGCAAAGACGTGCGCTTTAGTCAGTAGCCTAAATCTAACTAAAGACATCGCTTACTGGAGAACTTGTGTGTTGTGTGTCAATATCCAGCCTTTCCTAAAAACACTCTTGATTGAACTGCATTGTTATATCCTCATAAGCACATTCTGTTTTTTTTAACAGCACTATCTCATCAGATGCCGAATCTAAAGGCATATGTTCAATACTAAAAATTAGTTTCTGTTGTCACGGGAGATATAACATAATGTTAAGACAGTTTGGGGGAATTTCTTTTGTCATTTATGTCCTGGAACAAGGAGTGAAAGAAGAAAAAATGACTTAAAAACTGAGCAAAAACCAGGACAAAAGAAAGTACGTGTTCTGTTGAGCAACTGTAAAGACAATATTTGGGGGTGGAAAATGTGTATCTTGTTTCTTTATATATCCTCAATATGAAAATGTGAAATACAGAGAGCAAAATCAATGTATTCTTGATTGTTAAGAAATTATACAAGAATATTTTGGGATAAATCATGTTTATTTGACCTTTGAATGCACATCTAATTTTTTGCTATAATCAAGAATATTTTCTGTCTTTTATAAGAAGGTTGATAATTAATAACCAAACCTGTTTTAGCAGTCTAAGAGGTCAGTTTGTTGTTGTGTGGGAACAAGTATTGACACTGTCTGATTTCTACTTGTATCAAAATTTTTATTCTGCTATCGTGACAGTTCAAGCTCAGACAAGCACCTGTGGCTGGGAAGAGAGTGGGGGGCCTGGTCAGATCATGAGTGGGAGGCAGGGCTCCTCCAATGGACCCCAGGGGACCCAGGCCCCCAGCTCCAGGAAAGCGGGCCAGCAGCTCACTACGGAAGTCCAACTTGTGAGGATCAGCCTGCATCAACTAGAAGACATCAGCAGAACAATTCATTAGTCACTTAGTCGCAGAATTTGTAAATCAAACCTTTCTCCTGGTTAAATCATCTTTTTACATGTTTACAAGAACTAAAGAACCATTTAACTGAAATGTTTTCACATTTTTTATTAGAGACACTTACCTTTACTTTCTTCTGATGGCTGAGAATCATCCAGGCCAAATACACATGCATAGCGCACCATTTTCCTGGTTTCTGCACGAGAAAAGACCAAAGGGGGGGGTTTACTTAACTATGTCATGACTCTTGCATGTACAACCCTAGAGCCTTTGCACACAAAGTCAGATGTACGTCTTGTTGCATAGAAATATCTAAGTCCAGCCTCTTTACAGTGGTCCTTATGTCCAGCTATGGATTGCAATACTGCTAGAGCTTGTCAAAAACTTGTCATTTTGGGTCTAAAATATCTAACTGGGTGTGCAAGAGCAGAGATCATAGACCAGTAGCAGTCAGGATTACAGGTGAGATTAGTGCAAAGAGTGAAACTGTGAGAAAGTAGGAACAGGCTGAAGGTTTTAAGGGATTCAAAAACAACTTTTTGTGCTTACATTACTGACTTTCAACGATGTCCCAAATGGATCAGTAAGCTACAAGAGAACAGAAGTGTGAAACCACTTTTAATCAACAGTTCTCACTCTGGAACAGGAATAGTTTTGCACTCTTTACGGCATAACCAAGCCTGTGTCAGCAATTTTTAACCTTAGGTTTGCTGTTGACTTCTACACAGCTCTATGCAAACATCTCTTGAGTATTGATGCAAGTGTCAGGGCCTCGGTAAGCATGTCAAACTCACCCTGGGGTCTTTGGGCTGCAGGTGGTGAGGCACAACCCCGAGACGTGCGGATAAATCAGGAGCCGTTCCCTGAGGGACAAGAGGCTGTCACACACACAGCACAACACATCAGACACAGCCTACTGTACACAAGTCTACCACTGATTTACACTTATTTGTCTTTGAGATGGAAGGAGAAAATTAAGCTAGACATATTATAACTTATAAAGTTACTCTTTTTCTGGATTCACTTGTTTTTCTAAGACCATCTATTTGTAGTCTTTCATTTAAATGATCTGAACTGAAGCAGAGAGCTGTTGGCAAACCTCACTCTTTTTCTAACATTAGAAAAGCGGCAATTTAGATCTTAGATGAAACAAAATGTGATTAACAAAGAGACAGGGCAAGGCAATTGTGTTTAAAAGGCACTTAAGTCCTGGCAAAACAAGCTTTCATATCTTCAATCTTCTCCATTTCCCTGTGATTAAGTGTAAATCTGGTCATTGTCTTGAGACTGAGAGGTTACCCAACAAGGATTTAGAATAACCGGTGTTGCTATCTCAGATAAAGAGATAAATTAGCCAAAACCTTAAGAAAAATATTGTAATTATGGTAAAACAGAGAGAAATTAGATCAATATGTGCACTCTGTCTGCTGGCTGTCCCTGTACTTTGGGGCACACAAGGACAGCAAAAACAGTTGCAATCTGTAGAAACACATTGTGCAAGACAGCAAAATAATACAACCAACACTGAGGCCAAAGGCAACTGATTGAACTAATAATGTCCTTCTCAGGAAGGCATCAGGGCACATTGTAGAGCTTCGCATGAAAAGGTTAGAAGAGCTTCATGGGACTTAGTTAAGTTTACATGGCTAGATAATTAATTAAGATGCTGCATTAGTTTGAACAACTGTGATTGGACCGGGTCACTTTTGGAGTTATTATTAAACACCACATTCAGGTTTGGCAACTGTGCATTATTGAAATGAAAGTCTACACCAGCCATGGGCGACTGGCCCTCAATTTTGACATCAAGGTATCAAAATCTACCCTGCAATATTTCACAGTCATCTGACACAGAAACATCATGTACAAGGATAAAAAATATCCAACATAGAAAAATGGAAGCATTCCTGCTAATCTCTGATAACAGTTTTATATATATATTTCCTTATCATAGCTTAGTAGATCTGTTTTGCTCTTGTGGTTTCAATTTCAGTATTTCATGAAGCATTACTAAACGCATTTAGAAAAATCAGGTCTACTGAAACTAAAAAACAGTGTCATTACTTCTATTTAGCTCATCAAATACAGTTTTACAATTTGCTTTTCATCTTAAAAATAAGAATATTTACATCATTAAGTTTGATGAAGGATGTAGATTACATAACTACATATGAATTACATGTTGTGTAACTGTCTTGTTAAGAGTATCCTTCAAATTTTGTATATTTTATTTCTGGAAAATGATTCGTAAGTGCCTTGAGATAACATTTGTTTTGTTGTTATGAACTGAAGCCAAGCTAGAGGAGTACAAGGAGTGTCCGGGGGCCCTATGCAGCCCTCTTCTCAGTGTGGCCCATGAGTCAATCTCAAATATGAAGGATTAAAGGACATGGCAAAACTTCACCATGAACATATATATCAACTGCATCATTAAAAAAAAAAAAATTTGATAAAGTCCATAACTGAAACATTTGCATGATAAAAAATACAATGTCCTAAAAATTCTCTTTCATGAAGCAATGTTTTATGAGCTTAATTGAAGCATTCCAGTTATAAGCTTTAGTATGATGAATCTTGTTGGAAGCTACATTTTACTACGTTCCTGCTGTCAAACTGCTATTTATTGAAATAGTCTATGCAAAAAAATGAATACAGCCAACAGCACATACAAAGTTGCCTTTTTTTGCTTCAACTGCTTATAAAAAGCAAATAGAAACAACTCAATTACCTATATATAAATAAACAAAACAAAATTAATTACAAGGCCATGCTGCTCCTCTGCTTTGCCAGCTCCTCCAGCGCCTGCTGACACCTCCTTGTTAATCCTAACTGTTATCAAACACCCTTCATATTTTCATCAGTGCAGGTGATGAAATGAACAGTCACTGTGGCAAAAATTACACCAGGTAATGTGAGATGCCCCCTGAGGTGAAGTGGACACCCAGGAGTAATTAGCATGTGGATGCGAATGGTGTGTTTCTCACCTTTGGCTGAAATGCTCCCTGCAAGGAGCTAAACGGCCCGGTGGGAGGAATCACAGGCTGGATACTCGGCACTGAGGGCGGAGGGTACTGTGGGAAGAACTATGAGGACACACATACACAACCTCATTAGAACAAAAACTATTTAACTTCCATTTAGCTTGTCAAAAAAAGACTATCTAAAACATATTCTTTGTCAGTGGTTCTCAACTGGTCTAGCCTGCATAGCTTATACTTCCTTTGAACAAAGAACCAAATTTCATAATATTCTAACACCTATTTATTTTTTCTTTTCTTTTGATGCAGTTTAGGCCTGAGAAGAATCTGAACTAAGGGTTCCCAACTGTACCCCTTATCCCTTGGTTTTGCACATTCACATACAGTGAGGGGCATGTCCCAATTCTCCACAGGGCTAAGACCAGGGGCTACACAGCCCTTAAAACAACGATAGACCTCACTTGAGGTCCTCACTTCTCATAATAAACCACGCCTGCTGAAAAAGGAAGGCAGAGCGGAGACCGAAGGAAACAAATAATTATAAGTAATTATTCAAGCATAAAGTATTGTCGCATCTGCCTAGGTCACAGCTCGCGAGCGGCTCTGGGTGATGACATAGCAGGAATCGAGTGGCATCTTGTTTCTCAGCAGAGTGTTCCCCAAGGGGTAAGATGAAGGGGTAAGGGGTAGAATAGGGACTCAGTACACTGGACGCTGCCTTTGTGATACAAAAAACTGCGCCTGGCACTCAGTATGATCCAAAATGGAAAACCAAAACAGCCAAATAAAGTCGAGCTAAGTCAAGCAGACGCCATGTAGTGAAAAAGGAGCTCAAGTAAACTTATATTCAGAGAAAAGCAGAATTATTTTCTGGGTAAAAGGAGACATACAGCTTGAGATCTAAAGAAAACAACAACTGTACTTGTGATCAGAAACCCAACCAAATAATAAATGCCCTTTCAAGGCTTCTATACATCATAAAAAAATCAATTTCAATCCCATTATCTCCAAAGCATCTTCATTCAGACCCACAGAAGACGGTGCTGTATCGAACTTTGGGTCTTGACCCCAGTTGATAACCACTGCTATAAGGGGTATATTATATATTCTGATAGTATTCAGTGTAACCTATATGGTAAACATTTGTATTAAGTAATCATAAATTTGGATATATCTTTGAAATGGTCAAAACGTAAAGAATCTGTGTTTTGATAACAATAAGTACGTCATATATTCTGATTATCTGCTTTTGTCAGACATTTATTTTCATCATTATTAGAATATTATCAGTCACTTAATTTATGGTTAAGTTTGAGTCGGATTATTTCAATTTTGAATAAGTTTGATATTATGAAGATCAATTTGATCAGATTTTAAAATGAAAACTAACAGACAAGTCATATTAAATTCTGTATGAAGTCAGCAGTAGTGAATAATTACTTAGATTTAGATCGACTGGGACGCCAAATATTTATCTTTTACTGATTTATAGAGAGGGGAGAGATAAATGAGTTTGTCAGTCTTGACACTCATTCTGAATCTGTCAATGCAATCAAAGAGTAAGCACTTGCTTACTGCTTTTCGTTTTTAGTTTATATATACACGTATTAATAATGTTTGTCAACAAATTTTTGATCCTTTTGCTTCTTTCATTTTTTCTTACTATTTCAAAATGTATATTTTCACTCAATACTTTAAGTGTCACTTCTGACTATCCTAAAACAGAACTGATATGTTTTTAGCTCTTCTGACCGTACATTCAGCTGAATGATAAGATGACAGTTGGCACTTACAGGATGTCGGTACAGCCCTTCCATTTTGCCTGGATACTTATCAAACTAAAAGACAAAAGCAGGGAAGAAGTCAAAACATTGCATACACTGAATATTATCCACATTCCAGCAGCAGAGGAATTTCAAATACAACACAGATCTTCTGCAGCAGAAGTGGGGATTATCTCACCAGAGGCGGTGCAGTGGCCGTGGGGTGCAGGAAGGGCGTAAAGTGTTGGTGCGTGTGCGTGTGTTGGTGCTGGTGGTTGTGCTGATGGAACTGGAAGGCCAGCGGCGGGATGCTCGGTTGGTTCTGAGACGTCCGGCCCGATGAGTTTGTTGCAGTCGATGGACCGCCAGGGGTGGAGCGGCCTGGAGCTGACACGTTGTTCTCAGCCCCGGGGATGCTGCGTCTGCCTTCGCGCTCTTGTGAATTCAAGAAGTGGAAGTTTAAGTTTTGACGTATTATTTCTTGTTCTATGGTAGAAGGTGTCAAAATAAAGGAGAAAAATTGAGGAAACACTCATTTTATGACAAACTCCATTGCAGACTGGCTCTCAGTTCAAACCACACAGTTTAATGTAGGCCAATAGTCTCATTCAGGAATGTTTAAATACTCCCCATCTGTCAAGCTATGGCCAAAGTAGGACATTTTATTAGACCACTGACCATATTATGTAGGCTCTGAGGTAAGTCTTAATGACTTTAGCATACCTGACTCCACTTCAGTAGGTGGATATGCGCCCTCTCATAGTTAACAGCACTTGAATTTCTTCAAGCTACTATTTACTTTTACATTACATACAAATCCAGTGGTAAAGAAAAATTAGCAAGTGAAACACTATGGCTGGGTAAACAGACTTAAAATAATATCCAAGATTTGTTTTTGGTACACAAGTACTCACACTTTTTTCTGTAAACATTCTTAAATTCCTAGTGAAAATTTAACACTGATGGCTGGTTGTAATCACAGAAAGAGTAATAGAAGTCCTGGACTCTTAAAATTTTGATATTTTGATATGAATAACTAAAAAACTGCAATATAACTCCTACACACACGCTTCATTGTACAAAAACATTGACAACAAATTCGTATATCGTGGTTGTCAACATTTTTATACTCAATACAATATGTTACAAAGTGGAAAACATCCTGACTTTCTAATCAGCGGTAGTGTGAAAAAAAATACAGAAACTAGATGACCTCTGGTTATATAATTAAACCATAATCACTCTTTAAATTGCACAGATGTGTCAGTAACACTACAAATATGGGTATAAAAATACTCCCTCACTCACTCTTCTAAATATTACTCGCAGATATTGTCTGAGACTTTCACAACAAAAATGAGTAACTAAACCGATGCTGATGTTCATGACTTCATAATTTTTTACTGTGATATCAAACAGCATCAAAATCATTTCATTTTTTATGAAAATATTATTGCTCCTTAAAGTAAGTAAAATAAATGCATTATAATTCCTCATTTAGTCTAAGGGGCCAATTACAGGCACATTGCTACATTAGTCGTATAAGACAAACGTTTTTTGCTGTTTAGCAAAGAATGCTCGCAAGGTGTTTTCTCTACTCTACTTAAAAAAGTTCAAATATGTTTATATTTCAGCTCAAGACGCATTGTTATAGTGCTTGTTTAAATTGGCAGTAGCAGGCCAGAAGAATGGGGAGCTCATTGAAGTCTTTAGTGTGCAAGTTGCCGTGTTACATTGAGGAAACTATGCGAGTGAGAATGGAGAGGACATAAATGACTCCTATGCAATGATAAGTGGGACCCACTTCAAGCATTTAAGGTGCTTTTCCCTATGAGGTATCTTCTCTGACCAGCATAGTTTGGATACTGCCCACTCTGTTTTCCATTACCTCTTTATTGTAGGCGGGATTGTCAAAATAGGCATGGTTGCGCGGAACTAGCCAGGCATTCTTAGAGTTGCCAACTCCTTTGTGTCTTTTTCTAACATTTAGGAGATTGATGCTCCAAAGATTGTTGCAAGCAGCAAGACCACATGTTTTTTTAAGTAGAAAAGAGTTGGGGAAGTCATACAGCATCCCGGAGGGTTTCATTTCCACTGCAATACCCCAACTCATGGGGATACTCTGACAATTAGCTGACAGCAGTGTCTTTGCATTGCTCTCAGCAATCTTGGAAACCCACAGGAGGTGATACCATAGACTGTAAAAAACATGGACATCATGTCGCTGGGCTTTTGTGAAGTCGCCACAAAAACTGCTCCCCCTGGTGACTGGCTGCAGTATAGGTCAACTCTCCGTCTCCTCCATTCATCTAAATGGGGCCGTAGTGAAACTTCAAAAAATGAATACACCTCATAGAAATATTTCTCCCATCCGTATGCTGTGGTGATATGAAAGTATTATCAGGCTGTGTTTTTTCCAAGTCCTCTTTTTTTTCTGAAAAGTTTCTTTTTCATCAGTTATTGGAGTTTAAAAAATAACCACGATTTATGGCAGTTTCACAATGATTGTGTACGGTGTATGCTGCGGAGTTTTGCGACCATTTATGACAGCTGCGTCCAGATTTGGTCCAGATTCTCTACTGGCTGCACAATGGCGGCGCCCTGACGGGGGATATTATGGCTTCAAAACCGTTACATGGTAGAAGGCGGAGCCACGCTATCCAGTTCTTATAATACATCCATGGGTGATACAAAAAAATGTGCCAGGTTTTTGTTGTCCTTCACGGACAACAAAATAAACCGAGTAAAGTCGAGCAGAGTTGAGCAGACATCCTGAGGTGGGAAAGCCCCATCAGTTTTTGCATGAGTGTGGGAAAATGTCATGTTCCCAGTTCTCTACCACTAATAATATTTCCCCCTTCCCATCTAAGAGTGAAAGCTTCACATTTTCTCTGAATCCATTGTTTTCCCACTGACTTTATTCTGCCACTCTTTAGTGGATGAAGTCCCTCACAGAGGCGTCTCCTGAGGTTTATGTCCACAAGAGGCATTTGTGGCCTGGCTGTGCCATGCTCAAAGGCTTCTGCCTTTCAAATAACTACCTTAGGGTAAATGAGAATATTACTGTTAAACATTCCTAATTGAATCTTTTTACTTTTAAGCCTGCAACTTACACTTTCAAACAACATAAAGTACAGTGATAAACAACACCGTCTTATCCTATGGCTCATTTTCAAATATTTATAAATCTTATAATATCTATATAATACCCAGCTTTAGCATTTTAATTACTATATTGCTCAATGGTTCTTTCTTAGATTAATATGGTAGTAAGAATGGAAAGAATTTATGATGTTCCTTATCCAATCAGCTCAAAAAAATTATATAAACCACAGATTATCTCCTAGATGTAGATGATTTACAGAACATGATCAGGCCCACGTCTATCAGTACACTTCCTCAAAACCCCAGACAAGGCAGCCAGAGGAAGTCTGGGTCAGGGTTTATTTTAACAACATATTAGTCATTGTGCTCTCAAGAAGAGACTATAAGAGGAATAAAAAAATGCATTTCTGCTCATCGTACCCGATGCTGAAGAGTGAGAAGGACCCTGCAGCAGAGGAGGAGGGGGAGGCAGGCCGGGCGAAGACGTGAACAGCGCTCCTGAGCTGGTTCGGGATGGGGGTCTGAGGGGCCCTGAGGATCCTGAGCCCCTGATGTAGGGCAACGACACACTGGTGGAGGGAGTCGGAGGGCGCATGGCAGATGAAGAGGTTGCATTAGATGAAGAAGATGAGGGGGGTTTGACTGGGGTGCTGCTCCTAAAAAAAGAGTTGGAGTTAATTAGTTGTGCGATTAAGTCCACATAAGCGACATGACAATATTCAGTTCCACTTTGGCTTCAGAGTAAACTGATGAGGACTCAGTCTGAAATCAGAGACTCTACACACGTTCATTCGTGATATATTCTGAAGCCATAAACGTGAACTAACATGGCTGACTCCAAAGATGCGTCTGTGCCACCCCATTGTGATTAGCAATATTTTCATGTTAGTGCTGAGCAGCATTTCTGAGGAAACCTTTTAGTTCGCTGTTACGTAATGAAAAAACGGTGAAAGTGTGCCGACACTACCACAACTTAAACCCTCAAACTAAATGTTCCTGTATGTCTGCCTCTGAATTTGACTCTTATGTCATTGCAAAGCCCAGTTTACGGCCCATATTCCACGACTCTACAGCTAAATAACAGAACAACAGATAAGATAAACTGTACAGCTCTTTAATATGCTCACAGTTTCATAGTGTGTTGAACAGAGGGGTTTATAATAGGCACAGTTTTTCGACCACAGCATTACAAATGGACTCTTAAAGGTATATTTTCATCTCGAAGTTGCTTTGTCCTTTTGATTCATTAACACAACTTGAAATATTTAGTCAAAGGAAGTGCAGTCACCTCTAATATCAAACTAGCTAAAATAAGCTTTTCATGGGGTTTACAAGCGATAAAAGGAAATGGGTCTGTAATTGAAAACTTGATGAAAAAGTATTTAATTACAGAGCAAAACTAACACTACATTGTTCAAAGGGAGAACTTCATACTCTTAGTGGTTACTTTGTAAAGTGTAACACGCAACACTCATCAGCGCCACTTGTGGACACAACTCCATCTCATCGCCCAACCTCAGTCATCAATGTGAACGCTCTGTTGGGTCAGAATTTCTACTCAGGGGAGCTGAACGATCTCCAAGTGCCCTGACTTTACCTGCTTATAACTGGAACGCATTAACTTTGGTTGTCATTTTTTATGGTGCGTTCCAGTTGTACTGGGAGGTTGGGATATGGGAGTTCCAAGTTGGAAATTTCATCTGGAACGCCCCCCGAGGTCGAAATCCCCTACTAGGAACTCAGAGGATCTTCACCTACTCGAGTTAACCATCGAAGATGGCTGTCCCCAGTCTAAACAGTTAAGCTCCTGTAATAATCCGTTTATTGGCACTTTTGACTAGTGTGTATCACACTAAATCATCCGCATACATAGTATTGTTCAACCTATACTGATAGAAATGCTGCCATAGCGTTATTTACATTCTTCATGTGGTATTTGTGAACTACAAGGCATGGCATGCTAACAACAGCCAACGGCTAACAATAGCCTGGTAATTCGGCATGTTTTTTTCCAACTTTGTAACCAGAATGCTGATAACTCGCTGAACACTTCTCTTTCCCAGTTCCGATGTTAATGGAACGCAGCACTATGCTCATGCCTCACGCTAAGGCCCTGTCTCCAACAGAAAACATTCATTTTGTTGTAAAAGTTTTCCTTGGACACAGCATTGTTTCAAGAAATGCATCTTTTCACTCAAGAACACTAAAAATGTTGTAGGATATGTGCCAGGTTGTAACCACCACATACATGCATCAAAACCAGAGTAGAAGAGGTGGGGCACACACATTAAAACACTGGCATGTAAACAAACACAACAAGAATGATGCTCTCCATGTCCTCTTGTCGCTCACTGTGGTAGCAGAGGAGCAGAAGACTTTGCTGTAAACGATGTGACAAGTTTGGTAGCTTCAGCAGCATGAATGCAACTTTGTTTTCCACCATTGTTTCTGTTGTTGTTGGTGTAAGCACGTGCAGTTTAGGCGACAGTGGGTTATGAGATCATCATTTCTAAAAAAAAGCATATTTGTTGAATACAAGCTAATGCAAGGACAGAATAAACTTTTATGTGGTACTGAGGATCTTACGGCAATGCGACATCATCATTGCGTTGTTGTCTGAATGCTGTTGTTTGATCTGCTAACAAAACTGATATAGTTTTTAGTGGCCCGTTTTCCAGTGGATGTGTGAGATGCAAGAACATACAACATAACAAAAACATAGATGCTCTTGGAGGTTGGACTGTTCATATTGCAAATTAGATGTGCCACTAGGAACGTTCGCTATCATCAGATTTTCTGCTCTGGAGAAATCTGACCTATAGGTTTCAAGTTGGCCAGCTCTTAACTGGAATGCATTTAACCGGGATGTAACCCAATTCCCCGTTCCCATGTCCATGCTCTGAGGTTCATGTAACACATGTACAGTATTCCTACCTGCTGTTATAGATGGAGTGAGGTCGTCCATGCAAAGTGAGGAAGGGTTTGGGTTTGGAAAGCGTTGGGCTGCCATTGTGGTGGCGGCTGCCGTTGCCATTGAAGGGGCTGGGTCGGGGGATGGTGTCAGCGGCTGTGACCGGGGAGTGGGAAGGCAGACAGAAGGGGGCAGAAGAGGTAGAAAGAGAAATAGGCTCTGGGAAATGTGGCTCCAGGTTTTTCTCCTGACTTCTCTCCAAGCCTGAAACCCTCGGGGTCACCATCAACCGCGAGACACTGCCACAGCGGGCCTGCAGAGGTGGGCCATTTTTGCTCATCGATGTGCCCATGGTGGAGGGAGCAGGCTCCACTATGTGAAGGGGAGAAGAGGAGAACAACAGTTAGCGCTTTGACTTCGTGAATTACACATAAAGACAAACAGGAGTGCTATACAGAGCAAAACTCACTTTGACATCACCCATAAACATCCAACTATTAATACACTCATTTTAATTTGATTGAACCTTTATCAACACTAAGGTAGTTTCTGTTAATATTTCTTTGAACCCAACACTGTCATGTGTAAGCCACTTCAACCAGACAAAACTTACAGCATTTCTAGGGATTGCAACTGCAGCGTCGAAAATTTCAAAGCTGCTCAGTAGTGTAAATAAAAAAATATCATTCTGTGTTTCTTGAAGGACTTATTGTAAAGAAAGGAAAAAATGTACTAAGTAAACAAAACTACATTTCTTTGGTGATCATTTTAATCAAAGCTGCCAGCCAAGCCAAAATTCTGGCTATGATAAGTTTGCAGTTTTGTAAATGAGCACCTATGACAAAATTCTCTATTTAAGAAGGTGCCTGTCTCTTGAACTAGCAAGAAATCAAGTAGCTATCTGACTATATAACATGGATCTTATCTTAACTTGAGCATTATGATGCTCTTTTTGCTTCCGTTACTACTTGCAGATGATTTACTAAAATTACAGACTATACTGCTGTAGTGCTGAGTTTAAACAATAAAACCTTGCTTCACTTAAAGCTTTGTTGGGACTTAAATCGATGTGCATCGTCTTCTAAGTGTATTTCAGTTGGGGATGGCTATGTCAATATTTGCTGACGTTTAAGTGACATACAGAGCCATACAAAAACATTTAGTGGTCATAAAGTTGAGGTATCTTTTGTACTGATCTAAGTATTCAGAAAATATTACTTTCCCCACATTGACATGGGATGAGTACTGATTTCAGACCCCGAACGTACATTTATTACATAGGTACAGTATGTTTGTCTTTCTTTTGAAGTGCTGGGAGGTAGAGTTTGGTTCAGAAGAATGTTTCGGGGAACACTTTTATAGGAAAGGAAAAAACAGTAAGTCGTACCTTTCCGTGTACTGACAGTGAAAACTGGGTCCATGTCATTGTCGGAAGCCTACGTGGGAAGCAAAAACAGGTTTCATTTAATATTTACAAAACCAAAACAAGCAGTGTTTTCATCTACTGCGTCAAAATTGCATCATGTGTGACAGTCCATTACAACAACAAAGACATTTAGAACCACTGATGTTCTAAAATGAGTAATACAACCAAACTTCCACATGATAGACAACAGAGACTACGTTAGATATCAAACGTCTGGTAAGAAAAAGACAGCAAATACATATAATCAGACAACAAGCCAGCACACACACCTTGTCTCCCGTGTCACTCTCAGTGTCACACTAAAGAGAAGAGGGAAGAAATAAATGTATTGTATTCATCTACCAGCATGTCAGGTACAAAAAACAGGAAACAGTCTGGGTTGCAAAATGTTGCATGACATGACATCATCATGTTTACTTTCACGTTTATTTCAGAACTAAATAACTTACAATGTAGCCAGTCTCCAAAGGATGTCCCTGAAATATAAAAGAATAATTTCAGTTAGGAAAAAAAAACTCAAAAGTAAAAAATAACTTTTTAAATAGCAATTAATCTATAAAAAAGTTGAAAATGTTGTAAAGTACATTCCATAATACATTTCTTCAGGAATTGAACCTGGGCCTGCAAAAGTATAAGGGCCGTTCCTGGTTGATTATAACTCCACCAAACCAGAACCCCTGCTTAATATATTTCCTCTTTCAATTTAATTTACATCTCAGATTATTTTAACTCAGAAAATAGTCAGAATGGGGAATACTTCATTTTCTGAACGCTTGATCACAGGATTTAATGAGTAAACAGTGCTGAGTTTGTTTGTGTGGTATACTGTAATTGAAGTTTCTGCGCTCAACGTGGTTTCTTGGTGCTTTGGCTCAGTGGTTTTATCTGAGTAAAACCTGACATGTTTTCATTCTCAAGTTGAAATCCTGCTAATCTGCTCTGCTTCTAAGAGACTTTAATATAGAGCTGGGCAGTTTAATGATTATTGCAATGACTGCTTTTCATGGTTATGAAACTGAAAAAAATCAAGATAAAAAGATAACTGTGCCACATGACACCTCTAACTGTTCTTTCTTTTTCAATCATTATTACTATTACTAGTGGCATTATTTTAAAATGTGCATTTTTCCTAGTGCATTCGTCTCAATATATGCTCAAGTAATAACGACTAAGATGACTAATGACTGTGTGACAGTTCAGACAGAGCATTTAACAGGGTATGCTGTCCTTATTGGATGAAAACTTAAAAGAGAATTTGTTTGATGGACTCAAATCTGGTACTGGTCCAATTTTCTGTAGTTTACCATGTGGACAGCTAACAGCAATAGCTTCACTACACTTTGCATGCCAACAAACTGAAGGTTAACAATGCCTCCTTAACTCATCTGTAAGGACCACTTAGAAACTTTCTACACAACAAAAGCAATACCAAAGGCGGGACTCCAAAACGAGGATGCATGGCACTATCTGACCGACTGGTATGGACTTATTATTGCCTAAAAAGTTGATTATCAGTATAAGCAGACATGAAAATGTTTGCCAATATTTACAGCTGATAAACTGACTGCACACACTGTCCATCAGTAGAGTAGAGCAGTCCAAGAATGTTAGAGCGAGTTAGCATTTAGCACTTTCTGTTCTCAATGGCATAAAAGGAACGTAGGACTTTAGAATAGCTTAATTGATGAAAAACTAAAAAGATTAATCATGAAACAGATCATGATTTAAACTTTTAATATCTAAAATAATACAATTCAAGTGTTGTGTGTTTAAAAGACAGTTGCTACTTAACTGCTAATCAGGACAATAAAAATGGAAAGTAACCCAAATGCAAGCACTATTTGTCACTTTTGAGAACCAATTAATCAAAACACCATTGCCACAACAATGATGTTGAACTTGATCAGGTCACTGAAAAGAACGTTTTCAAACAAGTAGTGAAAACATGCTGTTACATGTCAGCAATTTTTTAACTGCTTGTAAGACTAAATGGTTTAATTCCATGGTAGCTAAGTGACAACTTTTCGATAACTTTAAGCTTTAAACAAAAAAATACAAAGGTAATATGCAGTAGTCAAGGTTATAAATAATAAGAATTCAAGTTTGATGGATTTTTGTTCACTTCAGGCCATATCAGCAATGATCCATGACTACAATCAATACACTTTTAGCCAAGCGAATCAGCGGCCTCGCCTACAAAATCATCCAGACACAACTCCATGTCTCACGTATTTGCTGTTATCCTGGCAGAATGTACACATGTACAATAATGGCTGTCCACTTTCATAAATTAAAATGTAAGTTGTTGAAGAACAAGATGCTTGTAGATGTTTATAACAAAAGTTGTCCGTCATGTGAAAGGATCAGATTGGTTTTACTAAAGGGGAGGCTTTGTACTCTTGACAATATCAATTAAAAATACCTGTGATAACGATTGAACATACTGTCAATTTGGATATCAGCAAAAAAACTATAGTGTGCAACCCTCAGAATGGAAGTTCATGTCTGATGAGTGCATTGTCAAAACACAATGAGGTGCATTCACACTTGCATTAAAGATTTAACTTGATATCTGAACATCCAGCAAAGATGTAGAAGCGAGATGTGGAAGGGGTTATACAAACCTTTAAACATTATGTTTTAACCAGTTTAACAAGCTTGCATTAAAAAGTGTGTAGAGATGAGCTTTAAAAACAGGGTGTACAGGCATGTAAACACCGAACAGTCATGTTGTTTACCTCTATCCTCCTCCTTTTGTTCCTGCTCTTGCTGCTGGAGTGGCTGTGCGGGGCTCCTTCCTCTGGCTCAGACAGTGGCCCTCCACCGTTCTCCTCTGGACCCCTTTTCACCTTGGTCCTTCTTCCTGGCATGTCAGTGCGCTGACTGGGTTTCAGAGAGCAGTCCATCTAACAGAGAGGAGGAAAAATCTGTGTTTACATGTGTTCCAATGGACATAAGTGAGTTTGTTTCAGAGAAAAGACCACAGGCAAGCTGCGTGATGATTAATGTGGACAGAGCTCATTTCTGCCGTTTCTCTAGATGACCACAAAAATAGAAACAGCAGAAGTCTGATTAAAACACTGTAAATTACAGAGCACAAGCATGCACTACAAAGCAAGACAATGTCTGTGTTAAACTGTTGTCAATTAAATCCACAGCTTGCAGTTTCTGTGGAAATTGTGTTGTAATTTGCAATATTTTTAACTTAAATAAAGTGGTGATTTTCAACTATATTTTGGATATGGGACACCTAAAATCAATCCAAAATCTAAGGGCACACCACATTTGCATACATGCAAAGTTGGCTCTTCAACAAATGTCACAGAACACACTACTCAATTTGACAAGCAACTACAATTTACTCAAAAATGTTTACGCACATTAAAACTTAGCATGTCATAACAATAGAAATTACAAGAATGAGTATGTGAGCCCCTCAGAAATTCCCTCCACTACCAATTCTATTTACCACCAAAGCCACTGTTCTCCAAAGGGACTTCTTTACTGTATTTAACTTCCTAAAATTAAGACTCCTGATCAAAAGGAAAAATTCAAGAAAATTTGGGGAGGTATTTAAAAAAAAAAAAAAAAAACAATGACACAAGTTTCATGGAGTGGTTAAGAAGTTCTTTGGCACATAATTTTGTCAAGCACAAACACTTATGCAGACCTTTCTGAACTGTGTCTCTTTTAATGGAAGCCATTTCTGCTATCACTCTTACACTGAACTGTCAATAATTTGGGCAATCTGTTCATTAACTTGACTGTGCATGAAAGTTTTTTGAAGTGGGTTGTAAGCCCAGGACATTCATCATCTTGGACATCCTCTCCACCTTAATGTAACCTTTTGTGCCATTCAAACATGTGAACGTGACACACAGCATGGCTCATAAACCTCATTAATCCTGTTTGTTTAATGTCATCCAAAAATGCAATCATTGTGTTGCTCAACTTTCAACAGGTCATTCTCTAACACAAACTTCAATCAGTAGTTAACAGTGAACTAAAGACACCTCTCATAGGAACTTACAGTTAATAATATCATTAATAATCAACACTCAGTATGACAGTAAACCACGTGGTTTTATCTTCATAACCTCGGCCTCATTATTTAACAGCCAAACTACCATTCCTTGAGCCAATTATTATCTACGCTCAAATGGAATTTCTTTTGGACTCTGATCTCTAATCATTCTTAACAATTAGACTTTTCAGGTCATTTTGTCACCCAAAATACACATGTTAAGCTTTTTCTAAAGATTTCAGGAACCCTGATAACTACCCACAATAAAGCATGTAGCCAGTATGGAGAGTAAATCAAAGTCATGTGAATAAGTGGAATTACAGGGAAATTAGAGGGAAGTGAGTGGCTGAACATATAAATTCCGCTGAAAAGTGTCATGATCATTATTGTAATTTCATAACGCTCACAGTGTAGATCCTCTGTGGATGTTGTTGGAATATTTGGACTCATAATGTCAGGTTTAAAACAAGGGCGATGGCATGTTGTTAAAGCAACTGGTATCATATGACCGAGCAAAACACATCAGGTAATGTTAATGATTAATGACTGATTGATGATAATGTAAATTCCACTTCTTTCTCTTTTTACTTTTAAGGAAAACACAAGACATATTTCAGCAAATGATTCAATATCTTAATTTTCAAGACACTGAAGAAAACCGATATTGTTTTTATGCTTTTTGCCATCATAAACCCTGGAGAAGTCCAACCACAATGGCTGATTTTTTTTTCAGATTTTTTCCACAGAATGATGCAATAATTACATAAATAAAAAATATTTTTTGCCAAGTCTTTGTTCTCAATGTTTTTTCACACATTTTCATGAAATGAAGATCTACAACCAGTTTGAGTGTAATGATAAAAATAAATAGGTGGCGATGACTGTTAAACAGATGTTTGAACTGTACAGGCCTGGGTACATAGATCTTATTTTAAGTACACAAAAAACCCCACTGATACAAAGTTAAAGCCATTTTGGTGCTTCATCCTGTGGCAGTTGCAAATTAATGCTGCATTACAATCATAACTTTTTAGCTACAAAAGTGTACATAGTTTCGTTCTTACATAAATCAGACAATCATCTTCATTTTTGGTGTTGAACATTGTCAAAAATAATGAGGCCTTCCAAAATTTACTGAAACAGAGCACTGTTCAGATGAATTAAAGCATTTCAGTTTCTTTGCCCTGAAATTAATGATCAGTTGTTGCTTTGCCTCTCAGTGGATGAAACTGTCAGTCATGTTTTACGATACCATGTGTTTTAAAATAAAGCAATTTAAGTTATTTTTACTGCTCTTAAGCACCACAATGGCCAAGTGCCCAACTCTATTCTTTAAGGTGTTGGTGAGGATTTTTCGTCTTCTTAATTGGAAACAAAATTTTACAAACTGTCTAAACATAAACAAACACTTCCTTTGCCCACCTTTTTGGGCAACTAATGCCAAGAAATATTCAGATTTTTAATTTGTTGCCATTATATTGAAACGTGTAGTTTGTTCATATTAGAAATCTAAACTTATCAGCCCTGACATCTTCACAACATTCACGCATACCAAAATTCTTTTGATTTGTCATCTATAAACAAGAGAAACAGTCCTAAAGAGTACAGTAGAGCTGAAACAAAACCTCTCCAACAAATGTCAGAGCATTATTTCTCAGTGAGATATTGGAAACTATTACCTCATCAGGCAACCCAAAAACATTAATAGATTAAAAAGAAAGTCAAATACAATTTACATCATGGACACAACTAAACCAATGATGCTGTTTTGCACTGTACTTAGAGCTAAAATGTAAGACACCATTGTTTCAGGTAAAAAAACAAACAAAAAAAAAACAGTAAAACCTGTTTTTCATTCTCAAAGAGAGCTTCATAGAAAAGATGATGTGTTCACCATTTAGGAAAATTGACTGCATACGCTACTTAAAATGTACAGACAGGCAGTTCATCCAAAAGAAAAAAATACACTGCTATCAAAAGCAATTTTCTGTCAAGTAAAAGGTTATCCTGCTGCTTTACTCCACACTCTTTACTGTGCTATTTTATTCCAGTTGTCTTTATTTTAAAGATATTTCCAACAAATATGTAATCTCTGAACTGCACATGCTGTTCAGTAAAAAAAGTTTGTCATGAGTTGTTATTCATTTCCTGTCACTGTTTTTGATGGTTATATCTTTGAGAAATTTCTGTAGAAAAGACGTGCGGTTTCTCTCAGTACACCATCAACATGATTAACTTCTGTTCAATTACCAAGTTATTGAATATTTTTGATTTCATGACTTGATTCCAGGCAGAAGAGACAATGTTGAACTCTTCTCTAAGTTTTTGGATGTTTTAGAATCTACCAATTGCTAGTTCAAGTTTAGCCAAACCTTTCCAAGTTAAGAAATAAGGTTGAAGCGATAACTGAAGTTTACACTATAATTTAACATCAGTAACAGCCACACAGTAATAAGAATTATTTGGATAAAACTGCAACAAAAACCAACGTCTCAGGTATCTGATATTGAGTTATGTTTTTGTTGTTGCTGCTGCTCATTTCAGGCAGTGGAAAAAAAATGCGTTTGATGTTTCTGTACAGAGATGTTGTCTGTAGTTTATTGGAATTAGTATAACATGCAGGAGGTTTCTGAGTTACAATTATTGTGCCATTTTTCCAATGATTCATTTTCTCCACCATACTTATCTTACGTAAAGTGTTTGATTAAAATAATATAAACTGTACTGTTTAGATAAGGAGACTGACAAATCGAAAAATCACATGCTAAGAGTAGGGATGCAAAATACTGTTGGAATAATGTGTTTATTGGAAAAAAAAGCCAAAAAAACAGATGTTTTGGACATACATATTAGTCATGTGCATATCATATGTTGGCTGTGTTATTGGCAGCATGTACAAAATGCAATGATAGTTTACTTCAGCATAACTGAATGTCCGTTATGCTGAATGTTATAAATCAAAAGTGTCATTTACCAGGAATAAAATGCAGTTTGTCCTGCTCCATGTGTTTCTAATGTTAATAAGCTGTCACAACAAGAGGAAACAGTCAGTTTGAGTAAAGTGCGGGCTTTGAGCTTGTGAGAAAAATATCAGTACTGGTGAAAATGAGTTTGGAAATAACAGCTTATCAGATATCATAAGAATCCAATTAAGTTCCCCCCTCATCGACAGCCATATTAAAAGTTACTTTATGATAATCATGCAAATTAAAACAGCTTTAATACTTCTTTTTGGTAGATAGATTAAAAAACAAAATCAATCTAACATGAGGGTTTACGTGACATGTCACATTTTAGGTTAACCCTGTAATATCTTGACTTCCTGTCAGCACATCAGCATTAACATACTTTTTTTAGTCGATGTGGCAATTCTGTTTTCTTTGGAAATAATTTATGACTAACATTAAATACCTCTAAACACCCGTCAGAATCTATTCTAAGTACTCCAGTTTTAATGGGTGGATGAAAAACACCTTAACAGCAGCAAGATCCCTGATATCATATCGTCCTTTAAAGTGGATTTATTTGCTTTTATTTTCTGAAAAGCTGTTGGGCAGCTTATCTACGCCTCACAGAATTAGAACATTAATAATTAAGGCCTCTCCAGAAGCCATCAGAGGGAAGCCTCGGGGTTTGGCCTGGAAGGATTGCTTTCTCCAAAACAAGAATGGTGTCAGAGATGAGAAGTTCATTGTAGGGTTTTCACAAAGCCAGATTTTTTTTCATTGGAATGTTATGATATTGATACTTAATTACCACAGCAACAAGAAGTCCCTGGCACCCAATTGGTTCTTGTTATTAAACACAAAAAATATGCAAGCAAACGCCTGCTCATTGTCTTCCACTGACGCAAAGGTTGGCCCTAGTTTTGTGCAATTTATACAGAGCTGTCTCTCATTCTCTGAGATCTCAATTTCTGCAAGATTCTGTATTTTGATGCCATTGACTGCATCAATATACAGAATTTTTTTTATTTTGAACTTGATTCTGAAGAGCTGAAAACCTATTTGACATAATAGACATTGCACTAAGTTACAGTACAATATTAGGAACATTTGTTCAATTCAGTGTACCATCACATTTTTACCATTAAAAAAATAATTGTCTAATATTTACTGCCAAAACACCCACAAAGTGGGTTCTGGTGTTGTGGCAACCTTCATTAGGCTGACCAAATCCTTCCATTCAACAAGGGATGCAGGGTGTTACTGGAGCAACATCTGTATCGGCAGACAATTGCTTAAAAAGAGGATTATCAATTCAGCAGATATGAACATTTAGCCGTACATATTACCCATAAACAACTGAAATATCGGCTGTAGTATTTACAAAATGCAAAAAAATTTACCATAACGGTTCACCTCATCATCACTGGTTGTATATTTTACTTAATCAAAAATGTAAATTATTGAGGAATAAAATGTTGTTTTCCTTGCTTTCTATCTGTTTCAATCACAAACAGACAAACATTAATTTTGGTAAAGTGAAGACTTCTTGCTTTTGACAAAAAAAAAATGTTATGGATACGGGTGATAATAAACTTGGAAATGTTGACAAAAATCCCATTTTGTGCATCTTAAAATTTAACCTTGAAAGTAAAGGTAATGTGGACAAATGAAAATATAACTTTAATAAAACAGATTTCAATATTCCTTTCAAAGGGTGCTCTATATTGTGGGCATGATATTGGTTCCTCGAACATTAGCTGAAATTAGGAAGTATCATTATTTACAGTAATCATCATTTATCTTGTATAAAATCCGCTTTTAACACTAATGCACAGTCCTAATTAGAGGGAGGGGTTTATTCTAGTACCAAAATAGCAAACTGTCATTCACAAAAACAACTTACATATTGGAATTCCTGCTGACTAAAGTGCGTTTGGAGATACCAGAAAATCAGATATTACCAACGAAAAAAACAATGATACAGTCCTAGTCTTAAAAAATGAAGAGTATCAGCTTTAGAAATGAAAAAAAAAAAAAATACAATTTATGTTGAAAAAACTACATTCACTTAATTACAATCTTTAAAGAGGGATCAAATCAATTTGTGAACACTTCTGTGTTAATTTTCTTTATTAAAGATACGTTGCTTTTGTTGTTGTGTAATTTAGACTGTTTGTACAGCCTGGATTTTTATCGTTAAGAGAAATGCTAAAATACTGGATGTCAAAAGGTTTGTTTCCTTGTTCAGGTATTAATAGTGACTGATTTTTTTCAAGAGCTGTATCCAAGATTAGAATACTGGTATCATGATAAACTTAGCTGGGTGTGAACTTTGACAAGACAGATACACAGGTGTTTACCCTTGCCAAGAAGGCTAAGTTTAAGCTCGCATTTGTTAGTTTATTTGTTTACAGGACAGGACAGGGCAGTTTCCCACATTTTCACTAACAGCTCAAGGACTTCTGTTAATTTTGATGGCATTTTTAAGGAATCTACTTTTGCTACTTTTAAATGTGAGGTCGTACATCATCTATTGAAACTGAGTTGATGCCAAACACAATAACAACAGCAAAAGTAATACTAATAACTACAGCAAACTAATGTGCACTATCCATTTGCTGCATTGTTTGTTATGTGTCAGTTTGTCTTTTACCCTAAAATGATGTGAAGGAGTTTGCTTTAGGTGGTTATCAAAACCATATTCTTTACCTGCATTAGGTGTCCGGTTTGTTTGGAGTTGTGGTATTGATGACACAATCATGCTTTTTATATATTTTTAACTAACTTGCATCAAGCTTTAAATTTCAGGTACTATAACAACCTTTGTTGTGTGTATAGAGAGGGTGTTGCAGTCATCATTTGGGTAATCTAACACAGTCTAATTGATGGATGATGACAGCTGATTGCTGCCAAAGCGATTTAATTTACCTCCAGAGCCTCCAGGCTGATGAAGCTCGCAATCGCAAAGCCATCAATGATGTCTTCCTCACAGGACACGGACTCTCTCTTCCTCCGTCGTGGAGGCCTGTGTCTCCCAAAACCAGGCCGGCCTTCTCTCCCACCGGGACCCATCACGCTGTTCGCCCCGGCTCCCTCCCGATCGGAGCCTGAGGACAGGGATGTGGCCCTCTCCACCGCCAGGTCCACTCTCCTCCTCCGTCGCTCCCTGTCGCGCTGCGAACGGGACCGCCGGCTCTGCCTGAACCCAGTGCTCCTGCTCGGGCCCTCCATGTTCAGACTTCAGCTCCTTTTGTAACTCCAGTGAGGCCAAAGGCACTTTGTTCAAGTCTCGGCTCGGCGGAAGGCACCGAACCGCAAAGAAAACTCCACCACACAGGCAAGGCAGGCAGGCCCTCCCAGTTAAAATGGCGTTAATGGAACCAGTGGCTATTATTTACCGTCCTGTGACAACAGTCTATTGGCATCTGCGCCTTTCTTTCGGCGAAATTTTAAAGTCATTTCAATTAATTTGAGCTGAATTCGACATCCACAAAGGAATTTAAAACATCCACGACCCTCACAAATGTCAGGACATAGCAACTGTTTCTCCCAAACGGCTAACGTTAGCTAGGTAGCACGGAAACCAACCCACTTATGTTACACGAATGTAAACAAAAAGACTACTTGATTTATACACCATACACAGCAAATCTCTTATGGATTAATCCCAGAAGTAAACCCACACTTTAACCCAAATGCGCAATTTAACTCCGCTTGGGATTTCATGAATTTCTGCTCACGTTGACAAATTTCCCAGCAAGATTTAAGAGCTAGCTCGTTAGCAGGATTGTGTATTTGACATTATAACACCAGATGTTGGTGACATTGTGGCCTCAAAAGTGATTTCAGAATGTTTTCAGATCTAATTTAATGCCAGGGCCCAGAGGACAAAAATCTACCCCCTTCTCGATAAAGACAAGAAAATCGAGATAAATGTAGGTTATTATAGTGGGGTGGTTTTTGTCCGCTGTCGTGTTATTTCAGATAAATGTCTCTAAAGTAGAGGCTAAAGTAACAAGATAATTCACTTCAGAAAATTGGTGATAATACACACTTTAGTGATGCATTGTTACATTTAAAAGTCCTCTATTAGAAACTTAGTAGAATTAGCCTCATATCAAATTGACATTTGCATCAAATATGGCTTATCATAGCCTTTTAGCTAAATCTGAAGTACTTATATTGACAGTTAATGTAAATTACTCCCAATCTTAGGAGTAAAGTGGCCAGTCTTTTTGGGTTAAAGTAATCAGTGCTAATGCTAGCCAATTAGCTTCTGCTCATCTGGTTAGCTTGTACACAGCAATACAATATAATCAGCCCGCAACCTAAGAATAAACCTATATTCTTACAATGTGTTTGTAATGAATGACAAGCCGGGTGTTAAACAATGAAGCTAACTAATGACACAAAGCTAGAAGACTTGATTTTTCCACAGCCGAGTTGTTGATGGCCGATAGAAATGGTTCATCACATCAAAAGAAAGACGTAACGTTAGCACTCCAGCTAGCTAGCGGTAGCCGATCCAGCTGTTAGCCACCAAAGCATCAATTTTTTAGAGGAAGAAGAAAGACTACGGTAGATTTTCCAAACCAAATGCCTCTATAGTTATGACATCTCGCTTCTTCACGCAAAACTCCCCCGTTGTTCCATCTCCATCATGAGGAAAAAAACCAAGGCCCAAATTTGAAAGCCTCGGTGTCGATTTCCATTAACGAGGGTGTCGGCCGAGCCCCCGTCGGGCTGGGCAGCTCCTTCATGCAGCCTTCACTGTGTAATCCACTGTTTGGGATTAGTTCGACCTCTCGCCGACGTTTCCAGTCAAAGATGTCTGATATTGATTAAATCCAAAGAGTAAATACTTGAAGAGAGAGACAGGACGGCTCCTCTGCTGTCCCCTCACAAGTTTCCTCTGAATTGTAAATTTATCGTGAAAATCAGGAGACACAACCCTCCTCAGCCGTGCAGTGCATTGTGTGCGCCCTCTTCTTCCTCACCAGCCAAACTGGTTGGATGGCAGCTCTGCGCGTCTATACCGCCACCTTGTGTAGGATTTCTTTGAGATCATTCTCAAAATATTTGTCAGCTTTTCACACAATCAGCTGTTTTTATGGCCTGTCATAAACACCAGTATTAAAATGTCTGGAAGTATTATCATTTCTCTTGCTTTTATAGTGTGGTGTAAAGTACGAAGTACCCCTTATTTACTTTGAGAATTAATGTTACAAAGTAAATGTTCATATGTATATATATATATATATATATATATATATATATATATATATATATATATATATATATATATATATATATATATATATATATATATATATATATATATATATATATATATATATATATATATATATATATATATATATATATATACATATATATATAGGGAGACAGAGAGAGAAAGGGAGAGAGAGAGAGAGAGAGAGAGAGATGTGTCAATTCAGATCGACTTATGACGTTTTGTAAGACAAGGAAAAAGGATTTGCAAATCCTTTTCCCAGCTTTTCTTCTATTCAGTGCATCCATGAGACAAGATATTTAGTGTTCAAATGGATAAATTACATTGATTTATTTTATTTTATTTTCATTTTGATATTCACTTATTTTGAATTTGATGCCTGAAGCCCATTTCAAAAAAGCTGGGACAGGGCCAAGAAAAGACTGGGAGAGGTGAGGAACTTTCTCCAGACTGACAGGTTACACTGGAACAGGTCAAAGCCATGATATGGTCTAAACTTATCAGATTACTCTATTTCCTGCAGGCAAATTGCTTTTAACTTCATTGTCTTGTATATTAAACTGTAGAATATTCATGTAGGGTACAGGATATTAGGGCGGTACTTTTTTTGTTATCATGTCCAATGATTACTTTCCTGTAATTTGCAAGATAATATTTCATTTCCAGGCTTAACATTTTATTGATAAGGAGTTTAAGAGGTTTTAATTGGGATTATGTGGTCACAACAGTGTTGACATCACAGTGAGCTTGTATAAGAGCCCGGATCAGTGAGCTTCAAAACCATTGTCAATATTATTGCCAGTAACGCTATTTTTTGTTTCACTTGTTTTACACTAACTTAACACACTTCTACTCTCCCTTTCTTGGAAATGGTTCCTTTGTATTTAACACATTCCAATCAGTCAGGTGGCCATGAAGGTCAACAGCGGGTTATAGAATATGTGAATCCTTAAAAATTCCATGTAAGAACTGTAACAGAAGTGTATTTTATGTAAAGTGAAATATTTTCAGCAGATAATGATTCCTCTGTGGTGTGTAAAGTTTAACCTTGGTTTTGTCTAAATGTATTCACTAAAAGCATTTTTTCCAGCTTCAGACAGGCTTCAGCAGAGGTGCACTGTTCTTACTGTCCTGAAAAAAAATGTGCAGTTGGCCCTCTGGGCCAGTAGCAAAGTTTTTGGTACAAATGAACCTAAACCTGCATTGAGGTGATTGTACACTGCACTGAAAACATTAAAAGCTTTACCTTTCTAACAAGCCCCATAGCTTTAGCACTGCTTGAGCACACTGCATCCTTCCACCTAGAGTGAAACAGCACCAAAACAATGGAGCTTACCAGCATACAAAGAAGCACTGTAAGTGTGTTCAGTACAGTTATGAAACATCCCAAGTTTTAAGTTTGCTCTCAGCTGAAATTAAGTTAGTTGTTTGTTTGTTTTTTTGTATTCCTTAACTGTTTTCTTTTACAGGGCCAGAGCTTATGAAAATCACAGTGACTTATGTATTTACTATTGAAATGAAACTCATATAATCCCATTTCAAAATTACTCAACAGTGTCTGTAAAACTTGTGCGCCTTATATAGTACACTTTTCTTATTTATGCTGCTTTTTATGTTATACTTGTGACTGCTGCATTGCAGAAGTAAACTAGTTCCCCTAACTATAAAATAAACATGTTATTTTAGACATCTACATTACCTTGGTTACCTGTTTCACCTTATTTTATATGAAAAAGTTTATTTTAAAAAAAGTAATTTTGTTCATAATATATCATAACTTGCACAAATACTAAATAAAACAATAAACAAACAATAATAAATATCAATATGTATGAGCTCTTTTTACCATATTTTCAGGCCACACAACAACTTCAGGAGGCAGAAATTTTATTTTATTACATAATGATTATTCCTCCTTCATGATGAAGAGAAAATTTCTTTTGAGACCAAAAAGCACACTGTAGATAGATAGTTATTTTTTACTCCATAAGGGCTATAATAGGAGACCAAATAACACTGTAAAATTTCACCATGATTTATCCTGTGTATGTCTCTCACACTGATAAAATATGTAAAAGTAAGAACAAGGAAAGAAAGTAAGAATTTTGTTTATCATGCTTACAATGACTCAGTTAGTACCTTAAATGGGGGAAGTGTGTAGCCACCGCAACTTAATCTGAAGAAAATGTGCATTTTTTTAATTAAAGGCTGATTTATAATTAACTTGGACACTAAAGACGATTAAAAGATCTGTGTGTGTTTACACATCAAAACAAATAAAGCTCATTTTGTTGGTCATTCACTGTGTGGACGGGACATTAATGACCAGACAAACTACTGCATCATATTTGTTTCTTGTTCAACATTTTTGCACGAACAAGAAAACAGAATCTTTTAAGCCTTCTCTTTACAACAATGGTTATCCACAAGGGCGTAGGTTTGATTTTGACATTGGTGGAGACATAAAAGTGCTCCAAGATCTCACCCCTGAAAGTTGATGTGTTTTACGTTTGATTGTTATTTCATGTCAGAGCTGATCAAACAAACAAGCAAACTATCATACTCAATAAAATGTCTCTATATACACTATACCTTCAGCCTCTCCTCCTCCATCTCTACAACAATCATACATGTTGATGGTTATAGTCTGAAGAGAAAACAGTTTTACAAATATTACCAATAAGTGCAATTTATTCCCCAACAATACAAATGTATAAAATCATGTTTGTAATCCAAGGTTTTATGTTTTTTTCAATAAACTTTCATTGTTGGTCTTAAGCAGTTGCTGCTTTTCAATACACAATTATTCATTGATAATAAATAAAATAACCAGGAAGTGTGTCTCTTTGGCATTAAATATAAGCAATTTTTAGTTATAACGTTTTATACTATGCTTGTGTTTTGTGTTAGGGACCACGTGGTGGTAGCATAATATTGATAGGGAGGTGTCCCTAGCCTCCCTACCCAATTCTACGCCCCTGGTTATCCAGGACCCAGATTTTAAAAAAAAACAAAGTGAAAGATGTTCTACCTCATTTTTCACTGTTATGGTAACATGGGATCATTTTCTTGAGATTTTAACTTTTTGATCGTGCTAACTTGGAATGATAAATTTGAGGGCTTTTTGTTGTTTGTTTTAGAAATCTAGCAAATAACGAAAATCAACAAAGGATGCATGTGTATTTCTGCAATGCTGCACCTTGCTTGAACAATTGTTTTGCCCTGTCTCTTCGTTCAATCAGTATTTTAGTTCCATCAACGGTCAGAAAACTGTATCACAGTTTCTCATGAAAAGGTGCTGGTCCTTGAGCAAGACCTGTCAAGAACAACTGCTATATAAATGGGGTCTATTCCAGTCAGGGGAGGCAGGATACACCCTTGACTGTTTGTCAGTCAATCACAGGGCTGACACAGAGATTGACATACACCTACAGGCAACTTAGAGTCACCAATCAACCTCCCTAACATTTTTGGTTCATGGAAAAAACCTGGAGTGCCCCTGAGAAACCCCATGAATACACGTGGAGCACATGCAAACTCCACACAGAAAGGCATTAGCGCTTCCTGCTGCACCGCTGTACAGTATTTAACAAAATTTTATCAAAATTAAATTAATGACATTAAATGTTATTTATAGAAATGTATCAAATACCTTGTTTATTCAAATAACTTTTATTTTAAACCAGAAAGGGGATTAAAGCACTTTGTTTCATTATGTTCACTTTGCCATGATTAGTTTGACTGTCAAAGTTACTCAGAAGGTTCTCAACTTATGTTGCTAAAACTTTCAGAGGTCAGTGGTGCAAGAAATACGTGATTACATTTTGATGGTGATCTGATGAAGATGCACATCCAGGTTTTTCATTAAGGATTTATCTAAACTTTGCTGTATAGGGCAGTTGTATACATTTGGGTAAAAACTCGAAACATTCTAGGCAGAATTTGATTAAACCTTCTGGAAATGTTGGTCATGGCACAAATCAAAGCTGACAGATTCTGGTGGTGATGCTACATCTGGATTTTAAAGGATTTGCCAATATTTTGTGATTTGAATGACCAAAGCAAAGAGGGTCAGCATTTGCAAATTCAGATGTTTTTTTAATCTATGTTGAAGCTGTGTCTATTTGTTATGTTGGAACATTGATTGCAATGATCTTTCATCACAATAAAATAACATGGTAAAAGAAAAACATAGCACAATAGGTAATTTTTTTTTTTTACATTTAACTCAGCAAATGATGTCAGAAATGCCTCAAATAACTTTAAAATAACAATTCACTTTCAGCTCAAGTGATAAATTCTGGTAGTTTTCGAAATAACATCAGATTTTTTTTTTCCTTAATGGAGATGTGCTTGAAACAACCAGGGGTTATGACACGAACATGAATAAAGAACAAAAGCTAATTATATATGAGCTCTTTTTACATTTCCAGGCTCACACAACATGACATCTTTTTCACAGGACACACAATCCTCAGCAGCACTTAATTTACATCCATCAGTAAAATAATCACACTACAATCTCCAGTGACCAAGAATATGCTCCAAAATGTGGATCAGGTACTGGTTTGTCAGACGTCGTCATCTTCTGGAGCTCCTGTTGAACATCAAGGAGTGCAGAAGGATCCCTGCAGCCACAGAGACGTTCAGAGACTCCACACCAGAAAACAGCTCTCTGCCCGGTGGGATGGTAAGCAGAGTCTGACACAGAGACAGAAGCTCCTTAGACAGTCCTTCTCCCTCTCCCCCCATCAATAACATCGTAGGTCTAGTTATCTTAAAGTCCAAACACTTGGTGACAGGGACTTTGGACTCCTCCGCTTCAGCTCCCACTGTGCCAACCACCTCCCAGCCTTGTGCGACCTTTAACCTCAACATCTGTTCTAGGCTCTCATATCCATACACCTCCATCACCTCCATGACGCCTGAGCTGGCCTTACTGACCACTGGAGATAACGGACAGCTGCACCGAAGACCGCTTGCCACTCTGTCGACACCAAGGAAGTAAGCTGAGCGAAGGATGGCGCCCAGGTTCATGGGGTCTTGAATCCCCTCCAGGACAAGCCACAAAGGAGGGGTGCAGGGCTGCATTTTGGGTGCAGAGTCTCTTGTTTCAATGAGGTATGTCAAAGGACTTGCTTCAAGACAAACTCCTTGATGCACCCTCCCTCCAGACATCTTATCCAGATCTTTCTTGCTGACCCGGTGTATTTGAATGCCTCGCTTTTGGGCCGCCTCACACACCTTGACCACAGAATCTCTTTGAGAGGTCTCTCCATCTTTAACGAACAGCTTATGGACCTTCCTTCTTCCCCGAGTGAGAGCCAGCAGACAAGGGGAGATGCCAAAAACAGTCTCCTTTGATGAAAACTCTGTAAACTCTAGAGTTGACCTCTGTCTCAGTGGTCTCTCTCGCCCTGGGGCAAAATCCTCCAGACTCAACTTCCTCAGCTCAGATGACACCCTGGGCCTGGGATCCTCTCCCCTCCTTTGGGTGGGCACTGCACTCTCATGTCTCCATGATTTCTTACCACCTTGCCAGCCTTCAGACTCTCTGCGTCCTCTTCTCACAGCAGGGTTGACGTTTCTCTCCTCTGGCTGCCAAAGAGAGGATGTAGTGTGGTACGATGCACGCAGAAAGCCAGCTAAGGCAGCTTTGCGCAAACTTCTACAAACCAAAGCTAGCCCATGAAGATGTGAAGTGCTGGGTACCCACATGATCAGACAGAAGTAATCAAGACGAATAAATAACGGCAGCAGCTCCGGAGTAGACTCTTACTCTAGACGAACGATCAATTGATCCATAATTATCGTTTGGACTGATTCCACTGATCATTTGACCCTTTGTCTGCCTTATATGAGACCTACAGTCAACCTACAATGATGTTTGAAGTCTCCACAGGAAGTTCCACACGTGTAACATGGTAACATCGCTGCGTGAAGCTAGTTAGATTTAGACCGGAAGTCTGACAATCTTCCAAAAATAAGAGTCATAAACAAAATGCTAGACGCGAAACTTGCATCCCAAAGAGAGATTAAAGAAAAAGAAATATTTGTATATATTTTATTTTTTATAATGTTTGGTTTAAACAATGTTGACTGGTCGCCATTGTTTGCATTTTGGTCCAACTGCTTTTTTTTAATTTTTTAATTTTTTTTGTAAACTGCACCCAGAATCTCAATCCTCTTAGATACAGCCAAATTAAAGACATTGTTGGGCTATCAACATTTTTTTTATATAATAATGATGCCTGATCATAGTGTTAATGATAATTTTCTACGAGGACAAAAAAAAAGTAAAAACTTTTTTTTTTTTTTTTAAGTATTTTGTGCCTAAATTGATTGGAGAGAAGTGGGATGGGGACAGTAAAGAAAAAAGGGAGAGAGAAGAAGAGGACATTCTGCAAACTGACCACAGGCTGGATCAAACCCAGGCCACAGAAGTATGTCACGCCTGGTTGTTTACCACTACACAAACCAGCATCCGAAACAAAACTAAATGTAAAAAATTATCAGAAATTTGTGCTATTAATACATTGATCAACACACAAATACCTACTTGGCAGAAAAAAATACAACTAAAATAACAATATGCCACTCTTTTTAGTAGAAGTAGTTATAGCAGCAGCAGCATAGCAGTGTTAGTACACACAATAATCATTATTAGTGTTATTATAACAATATCAACCTTTATTCATTCTTTGTCACCAGCCATGTGCCAGACTTGGAAGATGCATATTAAATTATAAAGTGGTAACCAGTAACCATTAAATATTACAGGTCTCCTTGTTTTTCTCTGGCATTTATGGGTTTTGTATGTAACCAAGTTTCCTCCCACTGACCACAGATATGTTGCTCTTTACAGTTCCATGAGCTCTTACAGATCTTGGTAAGAGTGCCCTTTCTCACAGAGCACCTTGAGCATGGAACAATCTCCAAAAACAGAAAATGTGAGTTCCGTGTTACTTTACTTAATATTTTTGTTGACAGACTCGAAGTCCAAAAACTGTTGTTGATGGTTTGTCTTGATTTTGTTTTTCTTTAAATTCTATAACATTTTACTGGCTGCTACCTTGGCCAGGTCTCTCTTGTAAAAGGGCTTTTTAATCTCAATGGAACTTCCAGGTCAAATAAAGGTAAAATAAAAATGCTTTTGAGTTTGATTGGTAACCCTTATTTACCCCTGGCACCAGTGAGTGTGAGTGTTGAGAGCTGTATAGATAGATAGATAGATAGATAGATAGATAGATAGATAGATAGATAGATAGATAGATAGATAGATATTATCATAATACATGTTTGAATTGTAACTAAATCCATTTCGAGAAAGTTTTCAGTCTTATTTTGAAGGATGATTCCTCCTGCTGTCATATCAAGTTTACAAGTGTCTTTCGACGTCTTTTTTGTAGCAACGCAATTACGTCATTTCCCGGAAGTGAAACTATCGCAACACGGAAGTGTAGGAAAGAAAACAAATAATCGCCCGAATTTGTGCCCAGTTGAAGCCGAAGAAGACGCCCTGAACACCGATTACTTCGTGGATTGTAGTTTTGTTACACCCAGCTCGGTTTAAGGTGAGAAAAACGGACGTGGGGTAGAGTCTTAGACAGCCGAGTTTGATGTGTGGTCGGGGACTACAAGCTAATCAGCCATCATGGAAGATTTTTAGACATTTTAGACCGGACAGATGAAACATACACGGCTGCTAGGTGACTAAAGTGTTGTCAACAGGCCTCTTGTCCCATAAGTTGATGATGACGGATACTTTCCAGGAAATAAAAAGGTCATTAGCAGGTCCAACAATCTGTGATTGATATCGAGTATGAGGTGTTTTACAGTGGCAGTCATGTTGTTTCTGTGATTGTTTGTGGACCTTTAAGATAGTAAAGTTTATATTCCTCCATTTTAACAATTACGTCACGCGTGGTTTAACAGGTCACTGCTGTGGTATTACTCATGTGTCAGGTGACATGTGTGTTATAACCCTGTTTGTCAGACAGGTTTATTCACATCGATTAAATATTTAAAGGTGGGGTTAGTTGTTCATATTATCTTTTGTAAAATATAAGGCTTTGGCATTTCTGTTAAAGGCGTCACGAAACTCACTACTTATGTTGTCAAAATAATCATAATAATTGGTTCACAAATAGTTTTTTAACACTATTTTATTACTTCTCTTACTCAAGCCTTCAGAGAACATGAACTGAATTTGGGCTAGGGATGGGAATTGATACAATTTTATCAATACCATTGCTGTAACAACTCTGCTTATGTATTTTAAGGATTCTTCTTTTTCTGTGTTGGAAAATTTGGCCCAGACAGGTATCAGTGGCAGTAATGTCAAACACATGCCTCTCCTGATATTCAGTGTTGTGCTGCATCGATAATGTTTCTGCAAGTTGGTGGTATTTCCATTCCATTTAAATCACTTCTGCTTCCCGCAGGCCATGAGTGTAGACTTCTTAATCCTTTCTTTTGACTGCCACTGACAAGAGCGGGACTCGTTTGATTCACAAGGCGTTCAAAACACAGTGGAAGAAATTGATGATAACGATTCCTCATGGAATTCTACCAAGTCTGGGCTCGAGGAGTTTTTCAATTACTGTCCCTAATTGAGTCTTCATAGAGTTTTGACTCATAGTTCAGTGATATTACAATTTTAAAACATCTCTTCTCCTTAGTGTGGTAGTAATAAAAATTAAGAATAAAAATAGGATCTCCACAGCTCCTTTGATCATTAAAAATGTCTAATTTTCATTTGATATTACTTAGACGTTCAAGCAGGAAGGTCAAGTTGAGGCTAACACCATGCTTTAAGGTTATTGGAATACTATGTCAGCAGTGCTCCATTAGTATATGAAAGAGTGCTAAGATTTGGTGTCCATATTGATCGGGGTGCACACCAGTCATTGCAAAAAAAAAAAATCTGTTTATTATTATTATTAGTTATAGTTTCCAGAGAAGCCAAAAGCAGTTAAGCTACATGCTGAGATAAAAAAAAAATAGGGACTTATTTACCAAGTTGCCATACATTTTCCATGTCTGTAAGGATTTCTGACTGCATTGGGAGATCCTATGTCTTATGATAAAGGAGAAGAACAAAAAACATAAATGCAGTTGCTTGACAATAAAATCAATTCAAATGATTGTCTTACCTAATGGGTTGAAAAAGATGGCTAAATATTTTTTTCGATGACATTTCAATGGTTTGTTAAGAGGTCTCACTTAAAAATTAACTTAACAATTCATTACAGAATAACACGCTATTTTACCACATAAGGATGTCTTTCACATTAAATTTCCCGTTGAGCTTCATGATCCATGCTTTCATGGACTTTTTGCTGAGTCACTCACTGGAACAGATGTTGTACCTTATTACACCTGACAAACAGCCCAATATTTGATTGCATTATATGTTTGATCATGCAGCCCTGGGAAAAAAAACCCAAATACTTTTATTTGGGGAGTTTGAAACTGAATTATTTTAAATGGATTTAATCGGGTACATTATTTCTGAATGCTTTTCTTATTATAAAAAAAAAAACTCAAAAGAACAACCTTTAATTTTAAACAGAAGTTCAGCCTGTTTGGGGACTGATAGATAAATAATGAATAAAGTAGGTTTTCTTACAGTTTTTTAAATGGAAACAGGAGAAACACACTAATTTGAACTCTCAACCATAGACCTGTTTCAGCATTCTTATTATTTTATATTGTACTTTTTTATTGTTAAATGTTGTTCCCGGTGCTCCATGGGAAATGTTTGGATCCAGGAAGTCCAATGATAAAGAACTTGAATCATGCCAACCATTGTGAAGAAAAAAAACCTCACACTTAGGAGGCCTGAGCAGTGGAAAAGTTTTTATCACAAACTTCATATTGTTGAGAACCTTGCTGATTATCTGCTGTTGAATTCTCCACACAGATGGATTTTCTATTTGGGAGAAGGAAGACTCCAGAGGAGATGCTGAGGCAGAATCAGAGGGCCCTCAATCGAGCAATGAGAGAACTGGATCGAGAGCGAACGAAACTAGAACAGCAGGAGAAGAAGATCATCGCAGACATTAAGAAAATGGCAAAACAGGGACAGATGGTGAGGATAATATGAAGTTGTTTCATTGTGAAAGAGCCAGTTGTCCATGGGGAATCCTCACCCACTTTTGCTTTTGAATCACAACAGGATGCAGTTAAGATCATGGCCAAAGATCTGGTCCGCACACGTCGCTACGTTAAGAAATTCATCATGATGAAAGCCAATATTCAGGCCGTCAGCCTAAAGATACAGACGCTCAAGTCCAACAACAGCATGGCACAGGCTATGAAAGGTGTCACAAAAGCCATGGCAACCATGAACAGACAGGTACGGTTGTGATTAAACATTTAAATAAAATAAAATATAAAATAAATCAAAATAATCATGTAGTGACAGCTTTATATTTGCCATGTTTCCAAAGCTGAAACTGCCTCAGATTCAGAAGATCATGATGGAGTTTGAGAAACAGAGTGAACTCATGGACATGAAGGAGGAGATGATGAACGACGCTATTGATGATGCCATGGGTGACGAGGATGATGAAGACGAGAGGTAAGAGCAGGACAGGATGATAATGATGATATGATATGAATGGAATTCTACCATTATCAAAAATGTTTGTTTTTTGTTGAGTGTTTATTGTGTTTACGGGTCCCTGCAGATTATTAAAAGGTCTTTAATTTGATATCTTAAATATATGCTAATAAAAGCCTTCTTTGTACTTGAGAGAGGTTTCAGATTGTACTCTGATGAAGACTAACTGAATGTATTTTGGACTGTTGTAAGAACTGATCAGAAAACACTGGGGAAAGATGTCAGCAAGTAAGTTGGGAACGTGCTAGTACAGTTAACACCAAGATGCAAGTGCACTGTTTCTCAAGTCTGTATCTTTTCCCACTTTCAGGAAAAAAACAGCCTGAATATCCTAATGCAACATTGATGTTTTACAGCCTGGCAGTCACATTTTAGAAAAACAACATTCTCACTTTAACAAAGGAAAAAAAAGGAGTATTACAGATAAAGATAAATTCAGTATCCTACACTTGTGGGTATTGTCGTCTGTTTTGCAGTACAGAAATTGCCTTCATTTTCTCGTTTAGGATGTGAACAGACCTTAAACAATTTTTAAAAAATATTGTATTTAAAGAAGTGTGCGGGGAACTTCTGCTTCAGTCCACTGTATTTAGCTGAGTAGAGAATATGGAGTGATTGATAAATGTGTGATTTCAGACAGACATAAGAATGTGCAGTAGTTTACTTTCATTGGCCAAGCTTCCAGAGTTACTTTAGTAAGATGACACTGACCCGCTGTGTAATCTTAAAAAAACAATGATTCTTTTTTTCTGCTACAGTGATGCCATCGTGTCCCAAGTGCTGGATGAACTGGGTCTCAATCTGTCTGATGAACTGTCAAGTAAGTTGATCATAAAATTTGATCAAGTTTCCACTTTTTACCTTTTTAACCTTTAGACTTCATGAGTCCCTTTGGGGACACATTTTTATATTCAAGATTATTTTCTATCCATATTATAATCAGTAAGTCCAATTACAGAATACTTTTTAATTTTGTTATTTAAAAAAAAGGACCTTAAACTCCCCCTGCTATAGACCAACAGTCTCTTTCTAATCAAAAATAATTGCACAGCATTTTAAGCCCATCATTCCTCGACCATACCATTATCTCTCCATCCATTTAAACTAACTTACATCCCTTCATTCTTCTCCTCATTCTCCTATCCATCATTTTTATCTCATCAGCCATCCACATTCATTCCTCAAAGAGGTGAAAAAAATTATATTTGAACTTCATCTGTTTTAATAGTCCTATTGGACTGTGTACAAAATAATCACACTTAGTCCTGAAAGGCAAAGATGATCACAGCTAAACACATTAAACAGATTTTTTTGGTCAAACTAACATCTGTAACAAAATAAAAACATGTGATGTGTTATGATAAGCCTGTAATCTGTAGGTTAGGCTTTAATTTTAAATTTAAATTGATTTCAGGAGATGGTCCAGCTTTCTTATTTTGGTTAATTGAGGCAAAAACATGAACTCTGTTGGAACTGCAGTGACAGATCGAGAGATTTTGCAAGAGAATTGTCCTTGACTGACACAGTGCAAATTATAAAAATGAACCAAATCAACTTTGGTTGACAATCATTAACAGGTCCAAGGCAGTGATAATTAAAACAGATTTCACTGCATTTGGCATATGGGGAAATTTTTTGTTTTGTTTTGTCTATAAAAAAAATGAGTGATATAATGTACTCAAAACATTACAAAGGGTCTTCTGACTGATGAGTCCTGAAGCTTAATATTTTTTGGAAAAAAATAAATGAATTTCCTGTTGTTAAATATTTGATGCAGTAAAAATTGAAATTATATTACTACGTAATAACTTTTTGTCACTGCGTTCATTCATTCAGTCCTTTGGCTTGTGTCATGCAGCCCCTGAGAAGATAACTTATGACAATAACGCAACACAAAAAAGGGACAAAATTTGCCATGAAAAGTTCATAAATGAACAAATTTCCGTTTTAGTCTAGAACTTATAGTATGTTGTTGATCTTGTGAGAAAGTACAACCGCAAAATGAGGAAAAAAAGTCTTTTTTTAACTTAAACTGTTTTATATGTTCCCAAGAAAAAATAATGTTGAGGAATAGAGGCTACTTAAATAACAAAAATATTAATAGCATTCAAAAATAATTTTATTTGGTATGAATTCTATATTATGCTTGATATCTAAAGCATTGGTATAAGAATAAAGTCAGTTTTATATGTTTCTTTTGTTAAATGTTAAGAACTGTAATTGTAAAATTTCACTTATCCTTTGACCCTTTGATGGTGGTGTTACAGTTACTGTGCTCCTCTTTGTTGACCATCCCTGCTCTAGACTTTGTCAGTGTTAGTAGAACATTTCCTTCCAAGCATTTGTTTTATGGGGTTTAAGTCTTTTTATTTGTGTTCTTTCATAATGTGTCAGCACACCATGTAGCCAAACTAGCATATAAAGGTTTACCTGAAAATGAATGTTTTTTGTCATGCATGAACAGGGCCATAATTAGTCAAATATTTAATGCAGTGGAAGAAAAATAACATAAATGTTTGATCACTTGAGTATCAATGTCAAGGCCACTGTGGGTTATGTTTTTCCCCTTTAAGGCGATACTAAGGTAAAACAGCATTTAAGATCCTTTTTTAAAAATGGTTCTTGTGTTTCAGATCTCCCCTCCACTGGAGGAAGCTTGTCTGTGGCTGGAGGAAAGAAGGCAGAGCCACAGGCCACGCTGGCTGACGCAGACGCCGACCTGGAGGAGCGGCTGAACAACCTGAGGAGAGACTGAGGCGATCAGACGCTGTGGAGAGGCTGTTAATACAGAAACAAGCATACTCGAATCTCTGTGTTTAGATTCTTTTGAAGGTGTAACAGACTCATGAGAGGCTGCTTCAGAAAACTTTGTGGGTTAATGGCTTTCTTTTTGAGGTGTTTTCTTTTTTTATGAGTGTATTATCTATTTTATCCAAAATCCTGAAAGGGTTATTCTCATTCATAGGTCTTTGTGTCTCATTTTTGATATTGCCAAAAGACACAAATGAAGAATAAATGGAGATTTATTTACAGTTTGTGTATATGCTAACTCTTCACGGCATGTTTTCACTTTTAAAATTAACACTAAAGATAAATATTTACATGAACCCAAATTTAGGATGTTGAAATGACAGCAGATATTTGACAGCACTTTTTGTGCATCAGGCTTCTTAATGCACTTTTGGAGAGCTTAACTGAAGATGGTGTACAGTAAGTGGGTTATCAACGTTTTTTCTGTACTTAGTCACCAGACAGAATCATTTTAAAGGTAAGAGCATGTAAAGAATGAGAAACAGTGAAAGGAAAGCTAGGTTGAGCTGAAAACACTCCTCTGTACTGCCCAGACAAGATTTTTGAGGATGTTTCTGTAATTAGAAGGATTTTCATCACAACGTCAAATTATAGTTACAATACTGTCCTGTTTGCTTTTTCTTTAATAAACTTTTTTTTCAGATTAAACTGTCTTGGAGTCTTACTGTAGAAAACTGTACATGTTTAGTTATCTTTCAATTTATCATTTCGCTGATTTAACACAAGCTCAGTGTCTACCAGAGCCACAAAACTTAGTCTCACTAATCTCATAATTACTTATTACAAACCCCAATTTCAATAAAATGGGTTGTTGTGTGTAACATAAAGAAAAACAGTACTTAAAGGAGACATATCATGCTTGTTTCTCCTTTTCCACTATGCCAGACTAGGATGCCTGTAAAGCATTTCTGCCCTCAGTACAAGTCATTTAGTTCCTTCATTGCCCCACAATAGCGTTCTCAAAATCCTCATTTTAGGCCATTATCAAGCTCTCGTTGAAACACGAGGATCTCAGGCTGACCAACAGCAATCTCGCAACTTCACAGCCCTTTGTGCTCTGATTGGTCAGTTCTGTCGGGGGTAGAGCCAGCCTGTCCTTCTTCTACTGTATTTTCCGGCAGGCTCAAAGTAGCGACCGCGTATTGAGTCCCCCTACAGGCCAGAGCTGGTAATGGGTGGTTGTGAGCTAGGGAGCTATATACTGCTGCTGGTGGATGTGTTCCTGACTGATGGTTGTGGGGCTAACGGACATCACAGAGGAGAAAGTGTTTTATCAGATTACTCCAATAAAAAGAAATGTACCTCGTGTCGTCACAACGATTTAAATCTCGTGGTCATCTCGCAATGACCTATTTTCAGAGGCATCAAATCTCGTTCTAGGATATCAGAAAAAATACAATATCTCATCTTTTTGAAAATTAAGGGGGTGTAGGGTCTTGTTTTCAAATTTATTATATTATATGTAAGTATTAAATCATGCATCAGCATGATATGTCTCCTTTAAAGTTGCAAAAACCTTTTAACCTATATCAATTGAAAACATTACAAATACGATATGTTCAAACATTTTTTTTCAATAGACTCGTTTTAAATTTGATGCCTGTAGCCCGTTCCAAAAAAGCTGGAGCATGGGAAACAAGACTGGGGAAAAAAAGAAGGCATAAAAACACCAGGGTTAGAGTGCTGATTTGTGATTTTGTGGAGTGGTCAGAAACCAGGCACCACCCATATACATGCTTCTGTTGGTCTGGGTTTGAATCCAGCCTATAGCCAGTTTGCAGCGTCCTCCCTTACTCCCTGTCACAAGTCTCTCCACTGTCTCTCTCCTGTCAATAATAAAGTCTAAAAAATTATCATAAACAACCACCTGTTCGGATTATTCCACAGGTAACCGCATGAACTGTAAACAGATGAGTTTCATGAATGATAAAAAAAAGAGCATCCTTGAAAGGCTTAGTCATTCATAAGCTCTTAGTGAACAACTGTGTAAGCAAATAGCAACAGTTTTAGATCATTTCTCAACAATCAAATGCAAAGTTTTTGGTAATTCCATCATCTGCAGTCCATAACATCATGAAAACCTGAAGTGGTAAGGCCTAAAACCAACATTATAACAATTTTTTTTATTCTTTCATTGAAATATGTCATTGTATCACTTTTCAGTGTATCTAAAATCACTAGTGCTGTCAGACGATTAAAAAAAATAATCCAATTAGTTACCGGATTTATAATTAATTAATCTAATTAATCGCATTTTAATCTCATATCTGCTTAAAGTACCCAAATAAAGAATTTTAATTCTAGGATATTATAAAATTGTAGTGCATGGCTAATCAAATGAATACACTAAGAAGTGAAGATTTGTAAATCCACATTTTTATTGGTGACTAAATAAAACCAAAGTCAGGGCAACCTGTCCAGAAAATTCTAAGCTCAATCAGGCAACTCAAATTACACTTTAAGTGTTTCATAAATCAAATTCAAAATCAGAAAACGGTCGAGGACATCCAGCAAACCAATTAGGCCTGATGCATTATTAAAGAATGTAGTACAAATATAGATAAATAAATTCAAAAATAAAATAAGACTAAGTCTTAAATAGGCCATTCCTGTTGTCACCTGGGCTTTGTTTGGTTTGACTAGAGACGCATGTGTGAAGTGACGTGCCACTGCCATGTACGGGTCCTTCAGCTGGACAATATCAGAATGTTTGTGTGCTAAAGTTAATCTTGCTAATAATTTTTATAACGCATTAATTTTCTGTGTAACTAATGAATTAATGCACTAAAGTGAAAGGCCTAAAAAACACTTTTTTTTTCAACCAAAAAAAAACCTTTGAGTTGGATAAGTTCATACAAAATAGCTTATTTAACATTAAAGTGACTGTTTTGAAAAAAAAAAATCCTTATCACTTACAATGAGTTAACTTTTATGAAACTATTATTCCAAATGACAACACAAGGTAACTTTTTTTTCACTTTAGGAATCAATCAGTCATATGAATCCACTTGCTGTCAGTCAACACATCTTTTTAACATAAAAACTAAATTCAAGACTCAGAATTTGTTATATTTTCCCTGATTACCACCTACAAACTCCAACTTTAATATTTGCTCATTGAAAAAAAAAAAATTGAAAACATTATTTCCAATGTAATACATGTTCCCCCATGTATGAAAAAAGTGCACTTCACATTTGAAATATCGTAGACATGTTAATTTTATTCCAAAAAAATTTAACTTTCAAAACTGTCAATTTGTCAACATACAATCATAGAACAATATTGAATGTACTTAACACTTTCAACATTAAATAATAAAAAAATAACAGCCATGTTTTTATGTACATTTGTTTCTGAAAGCTATGTACAGAAAAACAAAGTCAACTTTGTATTTCCATCATCTGCCTCCACGGACGTCAGGCAGTTTGTCGTTTGAAGCTGCGGAAAGCTTTTGCATCATCATGTAAAACTTCAATTTTTTTTTCAGCGAACGCAGCAGAGCAGAAAAGAAATCGAACACAGCGATTGTAAACTGAGGTGAACTCAGAGAGGGAGAGATTTAGTGGCAGCATGTTAGAAAGCAAACATCGCTAGAATCTACAGCTAGGAAGCTTATTTATCGTCTAAAATGGTTCTCTTGGCGTCTTCAAGAGACCAGTGCATACACATAGCTCACCTAATATTTACTGGATGTAAGCGTTTAGATTGGAAACACCAAAATCAAGATCAAGACTGTACTTCTGTTGTTACAAGTTTGCAGTATGAGGAGGCTGGACGCTGCACTTTCACTGAACAGAGCAGCCAGCAGTCATGCTTTAAAGAACTACATTTTATGATTTCTGAAGGCTTGTATTCTTCTGCTGTCTGGGATTAAGCCATGCTACCTTTTTAAACAGCTAAACAGAGTTCATGCAACTCACATTGAAAATGAAACCAACATTGGGAATCAAGTTTATTGCTGACAGAAGAGGATTGGAGCCGGGCAAGGGGGGGAAAGAACGAGAGGAGGGAGATATTTTTCACGATCAACTTTTGAAAAAATAAACCTGCTGATCTACTATTTAGAGAATAAGGATTAATTGATGAGAGGAATGTCAAAATGTTACAACCTTGAAAGGATTTTTTTCCTCCAGCATTCTGACTAGGGATGCGTGACATTATCAGACTGACACTGGCAGAGAATTGCCTAAATATTATCATCTGAAAATCGCAGATATGAACATTTCTGCTGATGTTTGCAGCCGATATTTTGACCACATTCAGGCCATATACACCATGTTTATGCTGTAACATAGGCAACATGCAGAGTGTACCATAATGACTTACTTGTACAATTCAACACTGTCATATATTAAAGAATAAAATGTTTTTGTCTCACATTTGTTTGAGACAATTGACTAAAACAATGCAGAATATCAGATATCAGCAAAAACTATATAGCGTGCATCCCTATTTTTCTTGAAGGCTTTTGTTAATAATTAAGCTTTTCGTCAACAGTTTGCCAAAGTTGATGAAATTGTAGGTCTATTTTGTAGGATTATTTTGAGGTTGTTCTTAACATTTTGACTCTATTTTCAAATGAGTGTTTAACCCAAATCGTTAGGGCTGGGTTAAAGAAATTGTTTTTCCTTTAACTGGTTCATAATCGATCCATAAAATCCAAAGATCGATCTTTTAACTTGAGTAGTTTTTTCTTCTTTGGATGTGCAGAGAAGCAGACTGTGGTATCAACCCTGCTAGTCTCGTGTGATCAGCGTTTAGCGTTGCTTTCTCCTGAACAAGATCTCATGAGATGTTACTGCAAACAAACATGGTGGAAGCACTATATGGGCACCACTGGCAAGTTTAAAAGCTGATGTTTGGATGTACAGTATTTTAGATTTAACAAATACTAAGGAAAATACGAGTTGGACAAAAAACAAGTAATATGCAGAATATGCATTAATGCTTATCATTAAAATATGATTAATGTAAGTGCTTTGGGTTTAGTTCTTCATGTTAAAACAATTATAATGATGTACCAGGTCAAAAGGTCACTTTTTAAATTTACAGCACTATTTTAACTAAGATATCCCAGACTGAATAAATATTGAATTGAACTGTGAATCAAATCAATTTGAGACCTTGTAATATCGAATCTGAATCGAATCGATCCAGAAAATCTGAATCGATACCCAGCCCTATAAATTGTAATATTTTGACTTTTTACATTTATTAATTTGATGTATACAGGTAGCTTTTTTTTTTTTTTTAACAATACTTCATATAAAAAACTTGTTCTTTTACATGGGTGCTTTATTTTAAAAGCTGTTTTTAAACAGTCTTTTTATTTTGTCCTTTCCCTTGAATTTTTTTTTTGTCCTTTTGACCTCACTCTCCAAGACCTATTTTAACAGTATACTCAAAATGTATTTTCTTCCCCATTCTTTTGGCTTTTTTTTTCAGTATTCTTAAAACTTTCAATTTTAACATTGTTCTCAACACCATGACTTTCTTCTCAAAAGCATCGTGAAAATCTCTTTCTCCTTTTATTATCTCTTCCACTTGCTTTGCTCCAAACCTCCTCTGTTGCTGCCGACAAACTTCAGTGCTGCGTTTTTTAAACCTTGAGCACAGAACAATCATCTTTTCTTGAATGGTTTCTAATATTGGACTGAGTTAGAACGATTTTTTTTCATGAAATCATGCTGAGTGTGTCTCAAAACTCTTGATATCACACCAAACATTGATAAAATCTTATTGAAGTAGAGGCAATACACAGCACGATACAGTCAAGTTGCTTGATTTTTCCCCTTGGGAGGAGCAAAAAGTTGTAGCCGTAATAGCAAAGCCTAAAGCCCAGTACAGACTTAAGATCCACGATCACAGGAGTTGATATTTTTTTCCTGCTCATGTAGCATTTTGAATCTTAAATCTGAACGGGCTTCCCACCTTCAAGTTCAAGTCAATGTGGCCACGTCTTTTTTTTTTCTGCCCACATGAATGAGCTCAGGATCAGAGTCCAGTTTATCCTGTCAGCTGATTATGCTCCAAAGTGACTTAAACTCAGTTTTTTTTATGAGGAAATGCATTTTGGATGGCACAGCTGCAACAACATGTCACAGAACATGCACAGAACTGTTAAGCTGCAAACACGTGGACTGTAATCTTGCTGCACCAAGTGTTTAATCTCCCTTTCCAGAACTGTAAATGAGACCAAAAAAGATCAAGCACACCCAGCGGTGCAGCTTCCCCCCTCCATTTTATGATAATATTCTGCAGGAGAAAACCCAATCTGTGGCAGCGATGTGTTACACTGGAGAGCAGTGAAGCTCACAGACTCAAAGCAACAGCAAATAGATACTTTTGTAGCAACTGGTGACTTCAATGAATCCTCCCAGAGACTTGACTGATGAAATGTTTTCTCATCTGGGGGTGAGGTGACGTCTCTGATTAGTGTACGCCGAGATGGATTCACTTCCGACAGGTCCGGTGTGGTGTGTGTTTTTTGGGCACTTCAATGCGACACCGGCTTCGGTCATCCAGCCAGGGCAGCTCGAAGTTCCTGAAGGAAGAATGAAAATTTCACTTCAGTTAGAAAGAACAAAATAGCTCTCTTTTAAACAAATATGCTGAATCTCCCTTCAAAAATAAAACTGGTCCACACCAACAGTTGAAAACTGGTTTGATGTAATTTAAGACATTTTTATAATGGAAAAACTTACATTCAGGCTTAAACTCGAGTTGTTGGACACCTTGGACAAGGTATACCTATACATTAAATCCTACTTTAACTGATCAGAAAAAATGATATTTATGTCACTATTCCCTCTAATTTTTTGTTGTTGTTATGCTACTCAAGTGTATATCGTTGTTGAAGGCCAAATCATTTCATTAAGGAAAAAAAAGGACAATTTCACATGATTGAAGGTTTCTTATTTAGTTTCTTTTTTGTGTGTTTATTCTGTTCTTTGATATTAGTGCTGTTGTTACTAATACTGCCTTTTTTTTTTTTTTAAATATACTATTTTATATGAATATATGCAAATATGTAAATCTATGGGTGCTTGCAAGTGTGTATGGTGTTGATATTTATGCATGTAGGTGCATGGGTATATATGTATCTTCATTAGGTATGCATTTTGCATAATTGTCCTAAAGGCTGAGGTCTTAAAATTTATTAATTATTTGTTGCTATTTGTTTTCAAATCTCAATAGTTATTACTTTTATTGTTAATTTTAGTAGTATTGTGCGTTACACATCCTCTTATGCTCAGCCTTTTTGTATTTGTTTTTGTTTTTTTGGGGTTATGGGGGGGGGGGGGGGGAGAGAGAACAGTAAGTTTTTGTAAAGATGTCATATGGAATGTACTGGCTCTGTTCTCAATAAAAATCAAGAATTAAAAAAAATAAATAAAACTGGTAGAAAGATATCTACATCCCCCCAGAGCTCACTTCAAACAACACGTTTTATCAATCCTGATAGCTGGTTCTTTGGAGAAAATGAAGATTTACCATGGCATTTGGATTTGTTTATTTATTCATCATTGAGGTGTTGACATAAATATTCTATTTTGACATTCCTGGAATGCCTGTGCAAACCAAAACCCCAGTCCCACTTGCAGAAAAACCTGAAATTACCCTTTAATTATTGAAAACCTTCTGCTGTCAGGGCCAAGTGTGGACAAGAAGGTCAGGTTATTATCTAAGTAGGCTGCCCATGTAGTATCTTGTAAATATCAGAGCTGCATGTGTGAAAAGGGCTCAAGAGGCTATCTGCAGGTAGACAGTATTTATCTTTAAGATGTGAATCAGATAAACAAACCACTTAACAGTAAGTAACAGAATAAAAGAGAAATTAGATAAACGATCATGCATTTTTAAAGTTTCAGTTGATCCAAGTGGCAAAGGTATTTTAGATGTTTATAGCTTTGACTTCATTTGAGGGCAATCAGATCTGTTCCAAAAACAGACTGAAAGCACTGTTACCTGTTACAAAGATTTCACTTCCACACACAAGTTTCTCAGCAAAACTTGATATTGTAAACGTGCTGGTATTATTCTACCTAGGATGACAATGCAGCCCTGGAACAACGTAGTGAAAAAATAGTCCAATCTTTGTGGGCAGCAGTGTAGATTTTGACAGCACTTTTTAATTTAGTTTAGTTTTAATCTTTTGCCTAAAATATATTTTAATTCAGTCATCTAAATTGTTTTTAGTCTAGTCATAGTTGATGAAATTTCACAACAGTTTAGTCAACAAAATCTACTGTACATTAAGTTGTGATTGGATGTCCATCTTAATTCATCCAACCTTTCCACACAACCAAAGTAGCTGTGACTCCAAACTTTTTCTTAATTTCTATGTGATAAAATTAGGTCTGATTGGATTCAGTCTCTGTCAAATCTTTTAGTTTGTTTTTTATTTGTTGACAAAAATACAAGTTAATTCAGTTTTAGTTTTTGTCCATGTACACTTGTTGACTCCATCTCTGTGACCTCGACTGTGGAGATGTAATAGGGGGAACAAGTGATCCTCCATTTGCCCTGTCCCCAGAAGTCGTAGCAGAGGCGTGGGGTTGGAGAGAGGGAGGCCCGCAGACTCAGCTGGAGACAGGAGTGCTGCAAGTGCCCCTGCTTCTCTGTGTACATGTGGCGTGCCATGTTGTGGATATCAAATCTATATTGTGTTGTGCACTGACAGATATTACAGCTTCAAGGAATTGACATGAATGTCTTGAAGTGTAAAGATGACAGGCTTAAATGTGGCACTTTCTCATTATGGTACCAAGAAAGGGTTTTTGTTGTACAATTAAAATCTTGTTGGTGGTGAAGGTTGGATTATTCAACACTCAGAGTTTGTTTTAAGGTTTGCATGAGAATGATGGACTTTATTGTTTAAAATGAGCTTTTGTTAGATAAACTTTAACACTTTGATTACTTGAGCTTTTGCCCTCATTTTGTCTGAGCATGACAAAATGTCACGATCTTATCAGAAATCAATACCCAGCTAAGAAATAATCAACTGTAAACAAAGGGCAGCAAAAGTTTCAATATGTAGTTTTGAGTTTCCCGAAGTGCATCATCTCCAAAATAATGGAGATGTAGAAAAAGCTGTAACATAATATATAAAAATAGTATTTTGTCAACAAAACAAAGTCAGAGCTGCAGCTCAAACTTACTGTTGTGACATTTTGGGCAACGGCCGACCAAATGCAACCACGGGCAAGAAAGGAGTGATGACTATAGTTTCAACTGGAAGACGAAGACACAAAATAAACACAAGTTAAAACATAGTATCCATTGTAACATCAAAATGACAGAGCTGTTCGCTTGATTTATGCGTGTACCATCTTCAGTGTCGGGGTAAAAGGATGAGAGTTCGGGCTCAGTCTCTGTGACGACTTTCTTCCTGTTCATGCGCTGCTGCAGACGCTGGAACATTCTCTGCTCTCTAATTCGCTGGATGTCCCATCTAGGGAGAATAAAAAAACAAGATTAATAAACATGTGAGCAAGAGGAAGACTGAAGGAGGGAGTGACGAATCATAACACCTACCCACACAGAACAACAAAGCTGCTGAGTCATGTATTTGCTTTATCACAGGAGCAAAGACTGTGCTTGTCTCCTACAGATTTCACAGGGGCAGGCCTTTTGAATTTTTCAATTTCAATCCTTAAATAAGCACTTAAAGTCAAACCATCCTGTACTATTATGTATGTAATGCATGTAACCTCATAACTTACCTTTTATGTTAAGAATCTACACTTTGTAGGCCACTACCACCCTCGAGGCTTTGATTTATGGTGTAAAAGACTATTCTGAATATTTAGAGCCAGTTTAGGTAGCTGGCTATATATATATACTAAAACTGTGTTGTCCAAGGATCATCAAATAAATACCTATGTGAATTGTCCACAAATACTGCTCCTAAAATTATTTTTTGTGTGTTGTATAAACATTACAAGCTGTTTGCCTCTGAGTGGTCTGGTTTGGTTCAGTGCAGTGTGGTAGTTTGTTAGTTTGGTAAGGCTGCATTTCCTACATGTTATTACATTAACCTTGGCAGAGAGGTGTAGGCCAGTGGAAACACCTATTAATGTGTACCATACCATGACAAACTAAACGGGTGGAAACAGCTACATTGTACTTTCTAAGATGATTTCATGTTTAAAAAAAAAACAAACACAATGAATGGTTCCCAAGCAAATACTTAATAATGTTGTATTTCTCTGCTAAGAAGCAAGGACTGTTCTTTATTTTATCTTCAACAATTTTCAGTATCCTTCCAACTCAAGACATAAGATGTGTACCTTTTTCTCCTCTTCTCATCTAACTCCAGCTTCATGTGACGTTTCAAAAATACACCATCATCCAGAGGCTAATAGAGAGAACAAAATCACGTTAAGAGCTTTTGGGTGTCAAACTAAAGTGGTAGGATGATTGACATTTTCAGACGTAGAGCATGGCTCACCTCAGTGAGGTTACAGGATTCTTCTTCTCCTTCCAAAGGCTCAATAGGATTTTCCCTCCACGATGGAACTGAAGAGTACAAAGAGTGAAAAAGACAGTCACTTGCTGATACTTTTTATGGGACATTCGATGGATAAAGTGATTAAAGATGGGATATAGGTTAGGCTTACAAACAATCAGCATATCATGTACTACATGAGGAGTCCACTCACTGGCCACCTCTTCCTCCTTTTTGGGGGAAGTCTCACGTAGAGGGGACAGAGGAGGTTGGTTCCAACAACAGAGGTACATCTCTGTGGTCGACATGAAGGGCAGATCGTCCATCTGACAGCTCAGCTCAGGCTCCTCTTTGCATGGGAGCATAATGTCCCTGTCTGACCCCGACCTCAGAGGGACTGTGCCCTCTGGGGTTTCCTTACTGCGCAGCTCCCTCTGATTGGGAGAGCCCGGCTGGAGCTCGGTCTTCTGAGGACTCAGCTTTGCACTTTTACCCCGAGATTTCTGGGCTTTCGGATCCCCAAAACAGGATTTCCTGCGAATGCAAAAAGAAAAGAATAATATAGGTATAAGTCATAAGAAATTTGATTTATTTGTATTTCATTAACCACAAATCCAGCCTGGAGCACAGTCTTGATTTCTCCCCTCTATTTAGATCCTAAAATTAAAACAAAATATTGATGGCAGATGGGAGAAGACCATCTGTTTTGATGTAGGGACAAACTATGAATACTTCCAACCTAAAATAATATAGACAAAATTCAGCTAAACAAAATGCAACAGTGGCTGGTTTGAGGTTGTAAAAACACCTGAATTTAAACTGGGATTCTAAAAACATTACTGACAACAAAAAAATGCTGAGAATTTTCCTGTTTCCTAAAATCATAAGTACTCTCCTACATACAGACCAAACAGCAAAATGTGAACAGTATATATCGGTTTGCTTGCAAATTTTGGTTGACTGCTTTTGATTCCAACGGTTTAGTGAACAACAGCTCTTTGATACCATCAATCATTAAATAACAGAAGTTGTAATAATCAGATTAAAAATGCTTTAAGTGTTGCAATGTGCAATTTTGACATAATTTGAAGATTTATTGGGACCATTTCTCTCCAACTCTTCCCTCATATTTCCTCATATTGTTAAAATGCCTTTCTTGTGTTTTTATTATTACTTTACTCTAAGCAACCTATATAGGAAACACACAATGTTGTGCATTTTGAATATGACTTTCAGACTTTAAATGTGATATTTTTTTAAAAGGCTGAATTACACTTTTCAATACTGTCAATGATTAACAAACAGAGATTTGAAAGTTTAAAATCAAGTGGTATTCAGGTTCGGATTATGTAGTAGTTTACCCTACTGTCAGACACAGTTCATTTACCTCTTCTGACCCTTGCCACCCCGACTGAAGGGGAGCAGAGCCGCTTGATTGGCCTGTTGGCTCTCCTCCACCTCAAGATCCCACATGTCCTCTTTGTCGGGGGTCCATGGCTCCAGGGGCTGAAAAAGGCGCTTGTCTCGCGGAGGGTCCTTTCTTGTAAGCTGTAGGCGCCGCTCCATGCGCTCAATACGAGCAAGCAGCTGCAGAAAAAAACAGACAAAACCAGTTCATACCATGAAATCATTTAGCATAGCATTTACCAGTGAGGTCCAGAAAGGACCCAGAAGAGGGCCCTTGAGCTGTATACGGTAGAATCAGGACGCTTACCTTAAAATAAAGTGATTAAGTCTAATGATGTGCAAAGCCTGCAAACCCTCATATCATCACAGGTACATGTTAGTTGTTCTCTCAAAATCTTGTCTAACTTAAATTGTGATTTCAAGATTAGGGACGCATATACAATCGGTTTGATATCATATTTAGCCAATATCAGCCTAAAAAGTTAAGCATTGGAATCAGCTATATTGATATTTTTACAGATATTTAAAGCAGATAAATCCGTCATACATATCGGCTGGAATAGCAGCAAACTACACACAGTATTGAGGCTCTTCTCATCACTGCATGGATGCATTTCAAACTCAAGGGTTTCGTTTTAGCAAGAGTTATATGCTGTTTATCTTGTTTTTATCTGTTCCTCACAAAAATACAGTGTAACACTGAAAGAAACAATTCCATTTTTGTTAAGTACAGAGCATGTGGTCTTGACCATAAATATCTGTATGACAGGATTAATCGTTTTATAATGATGTGTTAATTTTTTAGATATAAGGAGAATGACTGAATGTGTGAGTTATCAGAAGAAAGTAAGTGTGCGGGTCTTCCTTAATCTCCTAATATTGCAGTAATTCATCTTTGTGTTTAATTTGGGGACTTTTTGTGTGCCTTTAATGAAGAGACAGGACAGTTGCTTCAACAGGAACTCAAGTAGTGTGGGAGATTGACAAACAGAAACTATATCCAGTCCATCAGCAATAAAGATAACAGCCTCAGTCTGTACAGGGGTGTGAGGACATAACTAGGACACAAACAACCTTTCAATGGGCTCTGTCTGCATGTTCTATTCCATCTCTGTTATAGGTCAAATTTTGGTGAGATTCTTAGTCTTAACTGTGGCATAGTTAAAACTAAGAGTTACAGTTTCAAAATGTTGGTGTGATTTCTCATTTGGGAGGTGATGGTGGGTCCTGAGGTTAGACCACTGATTTAACAGTTATATGCTTTAAAGACACTGTCACATACCGTCTCCTTGTCGGCCTTAAGCTCATCGATCTCCTTGTCCTTAGACTGCAGCTGTTGTTGCTGTTGTTCTATGAGGTCCAGTTGTAGGAGGAGGATCTGTCGGAGGCAGTTGGCCTGTGTGTGTGGGTTAGCGGGGGTCTTCCTGATGTTCCTCCATTTGCCCTCAGAGGAGAGTTCAATCGATGCGGTGCCAAGGACTCCGGGAACAACCCCCTTAACACTGTCATCAGCACCTCCGTCCTTGGGGTTATTGTTCACCGCCATCTGAGGGTTCTCCATGGTGTCAGCAGAGAGGGGTTTACCTTTCACCGGGGTTCCCTCACCCCCCATTTGTCTGACCGGGGACAAAATCCCCACAGTTTTATTGTCTCCCTGAACTCGTTCTGCAACACTGGCAGCGAGGGAAACTTTGCTGGTCATGTAATTCTGGTCTAAGTCCTTAGATTTGCTAGGGATCTCGCCCCCATGTACGTCTTGGACATTGATGATGAATTCCCTGGGCTCCCTTTTCAGGCTCACAGGGCTCACCGTGGCGGCCCCGAAATGCTTTTTGTTGAAGTCAATGGTGTCCGTGTCCTGCTTTAACCCTGTGCATGGAAACAGTGTGGCTCTCAGAGTCATGGCGATCACGACGACTTCTCATCCTGCAGCGCCTCGGCGATGCATTTCAGCCTCTGCTGCCTCCCATCACGAGCCGTCCTACACAAAGACAGCAAAAACAGCATGTTTTACCGCTACCTGTGAATCAGCACGATGATACTTTATTTTCTGGATATATAAGAGAAGCTCTAGCACCCTATCCACGAAGAAACGGAGAAAAACTGAGGCAGAAAACGTGTGTCCGATCCCCGGCAACATTTTCCTAAAAACGCTCCTTGGGTTTGAACTGAAGTTAAGCTAAGTTAGCACTGCAGTGGGAACACACTGTGGCTTAATTTGGTGCAAAATAAACACAACTATCAGAAAACATTTCGTATTGCGTCATGGAAGACATTTTACAGCGAGGGCTTCAAAGAAGGACTCGGGAGTGGCTGTGTAGGACACTGGCAGCAGCCATCTCCTCCATTTTGGTTCTCGCGAATTCATGAAAAACAATAACAGCTAGCTAGCATGCTAACGTTAGCCGGCTGGTATAAACCGTTAAAATACGGCTCAGCGGTCAGTCGGGAAAATGAAGGCGTCGAAACACGCTAACTTCGCCCTGGGATTGTTTTAAATGCATGCATTTATTTAATAAGGGCTTACCTCGACTAATATTCAAAGTCCACCTGCAACTGCCTTCATGTTCCCTCCTCAAGACTTGTTTTAAAGCGCCTACTTCTGCGCATGCGTAATTTGTTGGATGGCCATTTCTAGCATGATGAAGGTTTTGATCTGAAGGCCGCCGGCAGGGGGAGACACTGAGCTACAGGCGACCGAGTCTGTGCACTTTAACATACTCCAATCAAAAAGAAATATTCATGAGAGTCTTTATGAATAATTTGACTTGGTCAGGCAATCATTGTGATTATGAAGCTAGTAGGAGAAAATAAGAAGAAATTCTTTTTCATTTTTTTGGAGGTGTGGACCTGAGAGCAAACAGTGGCACCTAAACACAAACAACCACAGCTCACACAGTTGTTTTCATGTTTATATTATCTTATATTAATATATTTACATATATTAAATACTAATTTTTTTTAATATGACAATATTAAAAATGTTATCACTGAATTAATTATTTTCCCCAAGACTCAAAGGTTTGTTGTTTTCCTTAGAATGAGATGTTCTTTCTTATTACAGAAGCAGTGACAGAAACACACTGGAGGGTTAAAAAAAAATGTGCCTTAATTTATGATTGATTTTTGTTCAGTTAGAAAAAGACGTTCCACATATGCTACAACATAACATGACAAACATTTAATAAAATAGAAGCCTGCAGCTCAACAGTTAACCATTATTTCCATTGAAATATAGCACTGCACCCTAAAAGGCGACACAATTCAAAGGTCTTTAAATGTTCTCATATTAATTTTGTTTCCTGTTTTTTAAATGAACCAGATATTTTGACCAACTTAAGCCATATTCATGAAGTCATAATGTAAAAAAGCCAATCTGACTACATGGGCAAAAAATTAATGAAAAACAAAAGCACAAAAATGAATGGAGGTGAATATTTTACTTGATTGACACAGTCACGGACAAGCCAAGGTTAACAATATTTTGTTAACAAATAAATATGTTTTATGCTATGCAGGAGAAGGAACACATATTACATTAAAGCATAAAATAGTGCCCCAAAGTTTGCACTTAAGTAAATCATTAAATGATCATGAAGAAATTGTATTTTCGCTAATGTCTAGGATCATATTTTTTAATAAGTGAGTCACTTCAAAATAAAAAGAATAAATATTAACATTTATTGACCAGTATTTGTACATATAACCATGAATGTGTATTTCATTTCCTTTGTAACAATGTATGTTATCTGTAACCTTAGAAGTACTCTGAACTTTATGTTACAGACCATGTAATAAGACCATTTGTTGCATGTTTCTTACTAATTCATTTTAGTGTCTATAATACAAAAAAGGACTAGCTCTATATGAACTTTTGCTAGATTTTTTCATGACTCATAGTTCTGTCATACTTATTGCATTTATTCTTGATGCATTTCTTTTATCAATTTTTAGAATAATTTCACAGTATTTATTTACACAATGGAAAGTAAAAGAACATAATCATAATAGATTTGCAATATTTGCACAGACATGCAGTGCCTGTCTAATGGTTGTCTGTCATTGAGATTTGGCTTTGAAACAAATAATGCACAAGTTTTCGATTAAAAAAAGAAAAGACACTGAGCTCGTCTATTTGTTTCATGCAATTCATGAAATCGATTAATAGCAAAATCAACTCAAAAGCTCTTTGAGACCATACTTGTGTCATTTTATGTACACAATTTAAAAACAGAAAAATGATTTATTGGTATTGTGGCAGAGTTATTTATTCACATGGCAACATTTTTGCAGATATCCACATCCTTTTAATATGTTTACAAAGAAATCTAACTTCAAACTAAATCCTTCAATGAATGAAATTCGGATATGCTGAACATGAATATGTTCGAAATTTAACATTTGTTTTCCCTTTTTTGGATTTATTGTTCATTTTTTATTCTCTCTGTCCTTCACTGTACAGATGTTTTTTCCTCAGCCTATAGCTCCCCATAAGGACAGGTACTTTGCATTCTGGTGTAGTTTGTATATGAACGATGGCCCACATGGGGATGAAAAACTTATTCCTATATTCGCCAGGACGCCAGGGGGCGGTAATGAGGACATCTGTGACGTCAGCAACCAGGAAGAACAGTCCTCCCTGAAACCCCAAATGGAAACAGTAGTGCCAAACTACAATTTTACTTCGATTTAAGTACTATATTTATCCAGATTTTCGTGCATGTACATTTTAGATTACATGTAACTGTCGACTGCTTATGTAATTTTCGATTGTAAGTAATTCTTTTCCGTACCGAGCGATAAATGCTGACAAAAACAAAACATACCCCGCTCTTGATAGTATTGATTGAAGTATCATAAGTAAGTGGACATCTGAAAACCTGTTATTTGCATTTTCTGCTGTGAGACTTTGCACTTACACTGATCAAAATGAGGAGAGGTGTCGGAGCGGGAGCTATCGCCAAAAAGAAGCTCGCAGAGGTGAGATTGAGATTTCTTTCTGGAATTTTTTCTTCACACTGTGAGCAATAATCTGTGTAACTTGTGTTTTTGCACTTTGTAGGCCAAATATAAGGAGAGAGGAACTGTTCTTGCAGAAGACCAAATCGTTCAAGTGAGTTCTTTTGTAAAATTATCAATATATGTGTATCTTTTATCTTTATCTTTTATTTCCGATCCTCTCTTTTACTATTTTTATTGTTTTCATTCTTATGTTTCTATTTTTATATGTGTGTGTTTTTTTTTTGTTTTAATTTTGGACTATTTTTTTATTCTATTGCAGTTTTATTATCCTTACTGTTTTTATTATTATCCCTGTACAGCACTTTGGTCAACCGAGGTTGTTTTTAAACGTGCTCTACAAATAAACTTTGACTTGGCTTGACTTGATTTTTGTGACACTTTAAACAACTAGAGGAAAAAGTTCAGATCTTGGCTCAACCAAAATATTATAGTGTACTCAGATAGGCGTGTAATTTTGAAGTAGACACTGTATTTTAAATTTTATTTTACATAAACTGTACACAGAAGACTTATTCTACAAACTATTGCACCTCATATGTCCATTTGTATTTTGCAAAACATGTTTTCACAGAAATTCCTACATTCATGTTTTTGTTAGGGATGCACAATGTTATTGGAACTATATTGGCAGATAAGCATTTGTGCTGAAATTAAAGAAAACATTTTTTTCACACAACCCATATATACCCTATATGTTGGCTGTGGTATTGACAGAATGAATAATAATAATTAAAATAACACATTTTATTTTTAAAGCACCTTTCATGACATCCAAGAATGCGGTAAAAAAATGTTAAACAACAAAAACACCAGAGAGCAGTGCAACCTAGGGGTTGCAGAAAAGGAGACAGGAGGAGAGGAGAGGGGAAAAAAACAATTCCAAACTAGTCACCTGGAAGGGGGAGCACATTGCGGGATTGGAATAAACACCTCAGCACATTAGCAACATATTACAACAGACACAGAGACGGGCACATGAGGACAAAGAAGGTGTTGAGTTGGCGGGGAATGTCTGAATGTGTGCCACAGTGGATGTGTATGCGTAAGACTGTGACCTCGACTCTGCTTCAGTCCTGCTCCTAGTCTCTACCACCTGATAACTGATGACATGGAGAGTTCTGATCCAAGGATGAATACATGTACCATAATGGTTCAGAATCAAAATTAGATTTATTGCCAGGTACATTTACACATACAAGTAACTTCTAGTATTTTTTTGACCCTTTAACTATATTTGTTTTCACCCTTATATGCAGTGTTTTTTTTTTGTTTGTTTTTTTGAGCAGAGCTCCCAAAATTTTATTGTACTAAGGTGCGATGACAATAAAGGTTATTCTTCTTCTAATGTGACTTGGTAAATTAGTGCAAAGGAAACCAACGTATAGTAAGAATAGAAATAAAATTAAATGATAAAAGATGAATAAAAAGAAATAAATAGTATAAATTGAATAAAATAACAAAGCACAAAGGTATGAATAGAAGATGCTGTGAAGGAGCCGTACAGATGAGCAGTGAGCAGTTTATCTCATCACTGAAGAGTCACATTTACAAATCAATAGGATCATATACAAAATAGTAGGATGCTGTTTTTTGGCATCATATTTGTTTTGGGATTTTTTTGTATTGGTGATAAGATCAGAAATATCAGCATGTCGAGTAAAAGCAAATTTGGTGCATCCCTAATTTTTGGACATACTGTTTGTTCAGATGCACATACACCCATACATGCATGCCCTTCCCTGCATACACATACCCATGTACATACATATCACACAACCATAAACATGTTTAAAGTCATTTTTATTTTATATCTTTGTATCTTTTAGATTACTTAGAAACCTTTGAAGTAAGAGGTAAATTAAAAGAAAACGATTTTATTTGCACAAAGACTTCAAGTTCAAATTGTTTCACTGTTGATGAATCTTTAAACTGAATCCTCTCCTGCCCCTCAGATGTCGAAGCAGCTGGAAACCTTTAAGTCAAACCTGGAGGAGTTCGCCAGCAAACACAAACAAGAAATCCGAAAGAACTCACAGTTCAGAGTTCAGTTTCAGGAAATGTGTGCCACCATAGGAGTTGATCCGCTGGCCTGTGAGAAAAATATCACACTGCAGATTTGTTTTGAATTTGCATGTTATATGATTTTTCAGTTTTGAATAATGTTTGGACCACTTTTATTCAACATTTTTCTCTCAGCTGGCAAAGGCTTTTGGTCTGAGATGCTTGGTGTTGGGGATTTCTACTATGAGCTCGGAGTACAGATTATTGAAGTTTGCTTGGCCTTGAAACACAGAAATGGAGGTAGGTAGTCTGTTTATAAACCTGTTGATCATAACGTTTGGCTGCTATTAAAATTATTGGGTTGTCAATTTCAGAACTGTGCACAAATTAAATGTTAAACCTTTCCAGTGTTGCTTGATTTAAAATGTTACATTTATTTTAATTTTAGGGCTAATAACCCTGGACGAACTCCACCAAAGAGTTCTGAAGGGAAGAGGGAAATATGCTCAGGATGTCAGCCAGTAAGTGTCCAAAATCTTAAAGTAGATTTTCAAATTTGTATGATCTTTGGGTAATTTTTAATGTCTCTATTATCCATGTTGACACTTTCACACTGTGTTACTTGGATAATTTGATACCTTTTTTTTCCCGTCCTACGTTTTTTAACAATCATTTGCTTTCAGGGATGACTTGGTGAGAGCCATAAAGAAACTGAAGGTGATGGGGAACGGCTTTGGGATGATTCCTGTAGGAGGTTCGTATTTGGTTCAGTCCGTACCAGCAGAGCTCAACATGGATCATACGGTGGTTCTACAGCTGGCTGAGGTTAGAAAGAGCCCTGTCATGTTCAGACTGAATAAGAGATCCTCTGCATATCTGAATACAAAAGATCAAGACCGTAGATCATGTGTAGCAACAATAAAGGCAGTTTGCCCGAAAGGCCTCCCATTCTAAAATGAAAGCTCATAACTTTGTGTTTCCTGTTTTGTTTGTAGAAAAAGGGCTATGTGACAGTGAGTGAGATAAAGGACAGTCTGAAATGGGAAAAGGAAAGAGCTTGTCATGTCTTGGTGAGTAAAAGGCAGCTATTTTCTTGTCAATATGTGTAAGCTTGACTTTAAACATCTGCAGTGGTTGAATGTCTTGTAAAAAAAACAGAAAAAAACTAATTCAGGATGAAAAAGATTTGCTTTGTGGAAGTCTAAAACAAAACAACAGTCTTCTGTCTGGTCATGTCAGTATGGGTTGTCATGTTTTTGTTTCAACTGTGGACTTATTTTACACACTTCTCAAGTTAAACTGCCTTTTGTGCACTTATTGTTACCAGGGATAGACATTTCCAATGGAATTAATCTTAAAGTGCTCTTCTTAATACAGTCCTACTCATCATTATTGGCACCCATGAAGTTTAAGTACACAATGTGACAGTCCAAACAGTTTCTTTACAAACCTAACTTTGCTCTGCATCACTTTATCAGTCAAACTTGGCAGAAGTAATGTTCACATATTAAGGTTTATGAATTATACTTCATTGGCTACTATGATCATGCAGTCATATTTAAATTAGTATGATTTAAATAGTTAGTGAACCTGCAGAAATGTTGTGAAATACTCTTCTCTCATATTTCCAGGATCACCTCCTCAAAGAGGGCCTGGCCTGGCTGGACTCTCAGGCTGCTGGAGAGCCTCAGTACTGGCTGCCCGCTCTCTTCTCAGAGCTCACTTCCCGTGATGTCACACCAGAGGAGGCCAATCAGATGACGCCTTAAAAAAACACTGACCGCTTTAAGACTTGTTGGTAAACAAAATGTGCCTGCTGACCACTCATGAGGGTGGAAGTTGGCTGCTTCACGGGGGCTGGGTGATTCTCGTCTGAGGTCACTTTCTGGACACACAGAGCGAAAACATAGCTCATCATCTCCTTGGAGACATTTATACGAGTCACTGGGAGCCGCTTCATTTCCTCAACACTGCAGATGAAATCTCAGTTGTCTGCCCGGTGTTGGTTTGGGGTGTTCATGAATAATCCTGACCCTACTTGTAGTCTTTCTGTTCTTGTAAAAAATAAATTTCAGAGGATAGACTCTACTGCTTTGATTCATTTATTAAGTTTGCATAAGCAATAATCCAAGTCTGTCAATTTGTCGTAGTGATTCAATGACAGTTACTTCAAGTACATAAGCAAAGGTAACTTCAGTGCAAAGCCCAACAGTAAATGAAAAAATCTGTCAACTCTCAAATGTTCCATATTAAATAGAAGTTTTACCTTTTCTTCCTCAAGGATCATCACATAATTACAGCACATTGAACCTTTTCTTTTAATCCACCCAGGCTACTGCAGGTGGCATTTCTCGCGAGGCTAGTGACAGTGTTCAGTTAGGAGCAGAGGAATGTTTTTTTTTTTTTTAATATGGGAGAATTAAGGGAAAATAGTAATACGGGAGGAATGGGGGAAAGAGGGATGAAATACAGTAGTTTCCCGGCCAAAACGGGAGACTTGACAGCTATGCACTTGATGTCATCAGTGTCTTTTACAACCCCTAATAAAGTGGGTCATATTTGCAATAGCTGACAAACGGTGTCTAAAGCTTTGCAGTTTTCTTGCATAAACCATTTTCAAAGAAATGTCTCAGCCTGCATTTAACCAGAGCTTTTAATAACTTCAGTGTGACAACAAATGCACATTCATTTAAATGGTTCATCAACCACCTCCTTTGTACACCATCAACAAATCATTCATTTTCACATACAGTGCAAAATCAGCTGAATTTTGTGGTTAATGAAAACTAAAATCTGCATGAATCATACTTGTCATCACATTTCAGAGCAAAGCTATACTGTAAACTAAGAATTAAATGTGAACTTTTTGCCTCAGTTAGTAAATGTTTTTAAAACTTTTTTACTTATTCATATGTTTTATACAACTGCTGTTCATTTTCCAAAGCATTGCAAAGGTTCTAAAATCATGCCTTCTCATTACCAACAAGTACAAGGATGCCAGAAATGTGGCTTGAGAGGCTTTCAGGTTAAAACGTGCTTTCCCCAAAAGTTTACAATATGCCTGATTTCTGTCTTATCAATCCCCTGAAAGAGTTTAGTTTTTCAATTTTAATGACTGACTGAAATGAGTCTAAAATATGCTGTCAACAGCTGACAGCATCAGCTCAGCTCCATGGTCTTGTTCTTATCTTGTTTTAAGCCTGAAGGGGATCAAGTGTTCAGACCTGTGTGTGTCTGTCAGCTAATGTTACATATCACAGCACTGGGAGCATCAGCCTGGTATTCTGTGCATGTCATAGATTCATTAGGATAGTCATGATTCCATATCTTCAAACTTGGTACCATTTTTGCAAAAAAATCAACAAAATTCTGTTTTGAAACCACAGCAGCAAAAGTACAGCAGTAAAGCACACTGCACTGAGTAATATCTCGATTAATAATACAAATCAGACAAACCCCCATAGCAAAAAATAAGTCAAAGTTTTTGCATTTTTTTAGATGGCCCCCTCTCTTTTGCTTGTAATAGCTATATGGCCTAAAAACATTTTTTTCCACACCACTCAATGAACAATTTTCAATCTATTTACCCCCTTAAAAAAGTGACTTCATTTTGGTTTTCTGTCACATTCCAAAACTTAACAGAATTTCACTCTTACAGTTAAAGTGGATGACATGTAAAGGTGATCAATTAGTGGGGAGGCCGGTCTACATGATCACTGAAAGCTGAGCTAATTTCATAGTAAATTAACATGACCTACCTGATTAGTAATTTATCTCTTTAAAAAACAAATACAAGCCAAAACATAAGCTTGTGGAGAACCTATCCGGGCCTACCATCATGAAAACTACATTTTCAGTATTTATATTTTCAAACATTACAACAACTTATAGCTGGAGTAAGTTAAGAGAATAAATATCAATTTTTAAATCTAATGCAGAAAATAATTCTAATGAATCGATTTATTTAATGTATTTCCCAGCCCTAGCTTGTAGCTTTGGTTAAAAAACTAAGGGGATCCACGTTTTCTGGAAGCTTCATGACTTTAAATTAACATTATTAATGAAAATATTAGAAAGTGTTACATTTTAAACACATGGCCTGAAAATGATGCAAACTAGCTAATACTAGTTTAAGTCTATTTTTTCAAGGAAAACCTTGAGTAATTCATTTGCTGTTGTGTAATGTGTCCCACTGAAGTGACATTCACTGGGATTTAAGAGTTTAAATGTTCCTCTTTGTCAGTTATAACTGTGCTGTGCATGTATGTTTGACTCCAAAGCAGAACTGCCTCTGGTTAACCCTTATTAATTATGTTAATAGTAAACCCAAATGTAATTTCAACAATTAATACATTGTTAATTTTTGCAACTACTATTACGGTTGAGGGGCCATCTGGCTAAGTTGCAGCCTAAACTGGAAACCCCTTTGTGGACAACTGAAGGTAAGCACGTGAGATTGGGGCTGTAAGAACACGTTGATACACCAATGTATCCTGAAATTTAGTGGCGAAATACTGCATCAGTATTATTACTGATATTTGATCAGTTCAGTGACAAAGAAACTCAGAAGAATTGAAGTGTGTTTTAAGCTTCATGTCTTGCTGGCAGCAGACATTCGGCCATTTGATTCTGTCTCTGCTAACATTGCTGTTATTGGTGGGACAAGAAAGTGTTGCAGGAATCATGCCTAACAAAATAACACTAATTAGAAAGTGTCTTTTTATGCGTATAATGTGGGTTATTAATACCTTTAAAAAATACTTGTCAGTAAAAATCCTGATCACCTGTTCTGCTACAGTTTATCATGTCATTAACTTCGGCCCACTGTCTTCATTATTCTTTTTTCTTGCTTCCTTTTCAACTTTTTGGTGCAATTCACACACTGTACAGGACTTAATCTAAATTTATGAACAATAACATTTAAGAAATGACTTAATTCTGGGTGCTTAGGACTTCTATTTTGGTTGCTGTGGTATCAAAACAAGTGTCATGATTGTACAATTCCTAACATGGTAAAGCTGACAACATTCCTCTGAGGGTCTTGTTAAGAAAGAAAAACAAAAGAAGTCAAAACATTCTTGTCCTAGTTATTAGACAGTCCTCTTTAGACCTTTCCAAAACAAATCCAGTTTAAAATACGATCCAGCTCAATGACGAGACAACATTCAACCAAAAATAAACGAGGACATCATGCACGCTGTGATGGGTTACATAACTTAAAACGGTTTCAGGTCTCTGCCAGATGAGTTGTACTTCACACTGGAGAGAAAATGGACTCTCAATGTTTTTGAAGAAAAAAGAACCAAGAACTTTATGCTTGTATTTGAAACCAAAAATCACTATTTAAGCTCATAAGACGTTGCTCCTTCAGACATTCATATGCGACCCTTCATGACCTTTCCGACCCTCTGCTTATCTCACAGCTCGTGTCCGTAAACGTGATCCTCAAACACAGACTGCTCCATGTTGTCACAGATCATCGCGCAGAACGGACAAACTCTGTGACTCTGCTCGTGCTGCTCCAGTTCCAGTGAGGTTATTCCAGGGAAGCTCTCCTGGCAGTGACGACACACCAGCACCGGCTGCAAAAACAGAAATAGAGACCGGAGAACGTTAGAAGAGGTAACGAAGGAGGGAGGGGATTATGTTTAAGGTTCACATCGAAAATAAACTGTAAACAGACGAGCCACTATTGGGCCAAGATGTTGGTATCCACAGACAACATGGGGAGCAGTTTGGGGACCGGCCCTCAGCTTGGAGCAGGGATGGGCAACTTAGACGCCCTCCCTAATGTTATCTTCACGTTTGACAAATGGCAAGATATTCCTTATTTAACAAATTAAAACTAGGAAGATGTTATCAAATGAGCTTCACCAAGAATTTAAGCCAAACAGTTTTTTAAGTAGACAAAAAATACTATTCATTGATTTTTAAACATAATTTACTTTAATATTTTTCTATTTTCTACAAATACATTTAGTGATGCATTCAAGATTTAAAAAGAAACGTTACATCAGTTTTGTCGCTTATTTCTTGCTAAAAAATATATCTCAAATTCTTAACTCAAACTTTACTTATAAAGCACTTTAAAAACAACCAGAGCTGAAACAAAGTGTTGTAGATAAATAGACAAAACAACACAGACCTAACACAATGGATAGAATAAAGCAGGTATAATCACTAAAATAATTGTTCCATTGTTTTTAGAACCACAAGAACAAGTAACTTGAATCAAACCATAAAACACTAAAATGGAGTCTCATGTGGTGTTAAAGCCAAGGAATAAAAAATAATTTTAAGTTTTGAAATGGACAGTGAGGAGGTTTGTCTAATGTGGAGGGGAAGCTCATTTCACAATTAGGAGCATCAACAGAAAAAGCTCGATCCCCTCTGAACTTCTCTTTGGACCTCAGACCTCCAGGAGCAGCAGATCAGCTGACCTGAGGCACCGAGCAGGAGCAAATATCAACAATTATTAAGGAAGTATTTTTTTTTTCATATTTTTATGGAAGATTTATCTTGTTTCCTTTATGATTAGAAGTGATTGGTGTATTTGAATTAGCTTGATGGTAATAATGACTTAGAGGGGGGCTGCACATGACCCCTGAGTATTATTTGACCATCCCTGGTTTGTAGTAAAAACTGTTCCACAGCTTACTTTTTGACAAACTTCATAACTTGCTCCTTGTGTCAGAAGACTGCACCCACCATATTTCATGCCTTTATCTGGAAACCCGTAATAAAATCTCAGACTTTGAGACGAAGTAACTACAAGTGTTAATATACTAACTCACTTCTGTGTTTTAAGACTCATTACTGCACCACTGTATCCTCTTTAGAAAATGATTTCCTGCTTTGTGATGCAAGCAATACCAGATCTTTGTAAATTGCTCACAATCTAAAAATACCACAAAGTAAACCGTGAAGGCAGGTAGAGGTAGCAGCTGATCAGTCTCTGCTTGTCACTGTTATGGTTCAGAAAACCCTGGCAGCAGAATTTTACATCCTATCTCTGCATTTAAGTCAACTTACAATCCGTGGTGAAAAAAGCCAGCGTGGTAATTCGATTGAGTATTTAATCCTAGCTTTATTAGGTGCAGAGCTGGTATGACTGAAAGCCCACACTGTTGTAGATGTTTGTCAGGAAGCTCAAGACATACCCGAACATTCATCTTTGTCTGGTGAAGGGTTGACAAAAAGTTCAAGATTTTTTTTAATATGCAACCACCAGACTCCAAAGCCCCCTTTAAACCAAACAGCTGACCTACGGAAGCCTGCCTGTATTGTTACTCATGCTGCTCTGACTTATGCTTGAAAAAAGATATTACTATTAGACTCACCTCGTCCACCGGCTCTACTATGCTCTCTGCAGAAAAAAAGAAAAAGGTTAGTTAATGTAAAATATGTCTTAAATTGATCAATTCATCATATTGGAATTAACAAGCAACGAGATATGATGCAGAAAGTTGCAAATGAGTAAATCTGGTGCTTTCATTATAGAGATGTTTTAAAATGGATTTATCTTATATTTTTTATTTTACTGTAATCAAATTACAGCGATAATTAACCCCTATTTACTTGTTTTCAAGAGCTTGTGCCTTACCTATGGTCTCATACGGGTGCTCCTCTTGTTCGGGTATGTTCAGCGGCTGCCATTCAGGTGTGTTTGAGGCGGAGCGGGGTGGAGGGCTGGGGGTGGGCAGACTGTGCAGTGAGTCAGTAGGAGGAGGTGCTTGTAGATCAGCAATATGTGTGCGCAGTGCCTCAATGTCTCTGCAGAGACCCTGATAAAGGACGGATTGTTACATAAAGAAGCTGTTAACATGACAAAAAAACATTAAAACTGGGTTTTGTTTCTGAGTGTGCACCTGTTTTTCTCTCTGCAGCTCCTCCTTCTGGTTTCTCTCAAGCCTGATCGTGTTTTGTAGATCTTCAATCTCTGTGGCTTTCTCTGTGATCAGTTCGTGTGTCTCACTGAGCTGCAGCTGGAGGAATATGACAGAAATGCAGCCTCAGTTTGTAGCTAGGCTCAGTACTATGAACCAAAAATCATATCTTGCCTTTTTTGTCTAAATAGCAACACCTACCTGAGCTTTTCTACAAGAAAACACATTCCACTCCAGAATTTTAAACGTCGACAGTATAAGTAAAACTTGTGTATCCAATTTCTGCCTGCTTGATACCATTACATCAAAAATATACATTTTCTATGCCCAGTATGGAGCAACTTAAATGGCAGATCAAGTACCATACCCTGACATTAGCTGGACTTTTTCCACATATCTGTGGGATATGTTTCAGTCTGTCTGGATGTTGTCCAATAAAAAGTTACTGAGCAAAACAGAACCTTTCATGAAAAACTGGAAAGTGATGATTCAATATTTTGTCTTTCACATTAATCATGGGCCAGTCAGAGGTTTGCAGCCACGTCTTGCCCTCAACTGAAGTGAACCACACACTGCTGCGGCCTTTGCCCTCCAGAAGGATGCTGATAGTCTTGTTCTGACAAGAGCTTAGATATGGCAAACATGGACTCTGGCAAGACCTACTGCTCTGCAGGGTTTAAAGTCTTAAAATACTGTCTACGCTGTGCAAAATGTTCAACATTTCTACTCAGCAAGTTTGTCATATTTTGCAGAACTCTAAAAAAGCATGTTTTAAAGTAATAAATCATTTCTTGATCGATTGTGTAAAAAAAAAAAAAACAGAAACGTAAAGTCCTTGAATTGATTTTTTTTTATTTTTTTTAAGTGAGGGCGAAAGAACTCTGCCAAAATCACACAAATATTTTGGTGGCATCTGAAAAAGAGTGCACCGCTGGTAAAAGAGGGAAATTTTTCTTTTCAACTTGCTATTTACCAAATCAGTATAAATTAAATTTCTCACATTTATCCTCATTTTTTTCTATTTTAAAACATTCAAAACTACAGTGTGCAGCTGTCCAATGAGATAATTAGCATTTTGAGCACCTTGAATTTGGATAGAATACATATTATCTGTTATTCTAATATGAAAACTATCCATATTGTTTGATACTTAAAGCAATTAGTTAACATTGTGATGTTTTTTGATGTATCATTGTAATTACTGAAATACTGAGCTGGCAGTATATCAGTTTGCACACTCAATAGACCGCAGAGGCTATTGTTCCTGAAGCAGGAAATCACATCAGATGCCTGCTCCCCTTCCCAGATGTCATTTTCCACCCTCCCTCGTATTCATGGCTCCATCAAACATGCTTTTCACTTTTAACAATACAATATAAGATTCCATTCAGACCTTTTTAACTTGGACGGAGAAAAAAAATAATAGCATTTTACACATTGCAGATGAAACAGCACTTAACATCGGTTTTATATGACAAACTTTTTTCTATGCTACAAAATGCAGATCATATATATATATATTTAAATCACAATTTGACTGAAAGGTGAAAACACAAGTGTAACAGCCATAAAGGGATATCAAGTTACTTTGCTGTCCATTCAGAGGCAAAGTGTGGAGAATGAGGGAGTGAGTGAAACGATTGGACAGCAAATGTTTTAATGCTTTCTGTCTAAGCGTCACATCGCAGCCAGAGTTGTTTTAACCTGTGCTTTCTGTCTCAGCTCTTTAAAAAACTGAAATTAATTAAGAGGAACAGTTTGTTAATGTGACATGTTACATTCAAGAACTCTGACGCATTAAAGTAAGCTTAATGATAAGACTTACATCAGACCTGAAATAATCTTAAGGAACCTTGTGATAAAGTCATGAAAGAACCCAAATCAATATCTATTATCTGACAACTTGACTTAAACTACTGTTTCTTCTGCCTTTTAATTTCCCATTTCTTCTTTTCCTTGTGTGTAACTTGTAGTATCTGGCTCAAATTTGACGTGTTTAAAGTTTGCTTGCAAACTCTGAATGTGGGGTTTTGTCATTGATACTTAACAGAGTTTCCCAATAACTATTGGGTGAATGTTTTTGTTTAAAATATTTTTTGAAGTAGGGTTTGTTTTTACTTTGTTTGAAATGAATTAAATTGGTAAAATAGCAGAAAAAAGGGGTGAGGGAGAAAAGAAAGCACATTGTACTGAAGGCAGCCATGTTTTTTTTAAAGAATTTTGATTTTTTTTTTTTTTTACTTTACCTCCTGTTTGCTGTTTGTTCTTTGAGTCTCATCAACCAGAGAAACTACTTTTGCCAGCTGCTCCCTTGCCTCCAGTAGATCTCTTTCCAGACTCTCTACTTGTCTCCTGATGACTCTTGACTCTTCCTTCTCGGTTGTCAGCTTAGCCTGAGTGTCCTGAAGCTTTGCTTCCAGAGTCTGAATAGCTGACTGGAAGAAGTAGACAGAAAGTTAACTGTAGGTCATTAAAAGTATTGCTTACATATAATTAAAAAAATGAAAACTGGGACAACAGTAGACAAGACTAATCACTATTTGATATGACTAACCTTTGCCTTCAAACATCATAAATTCTTCATGTTACACAAGCACAAAGTCAGGGCTTTGTAGGATCATAGACGAGTGTGTGACTTACTAATTGCACCAAACGTGCAAATGACCAATGCTTTTCATACGTAAGTTGAACAGATACCCTCAAAACCAGATGAGGGACAGCCATTCTCTGCTACCAAGGTCAGGTTGTGTAAGATAGTTTCATGTCACAGATCATAAATAAGAGCAAGACTGAATATAGCATCAGGACACAAGCTAGTTAGTTATACTACTCCAGCAAGGTCTCCCCGGCAAAGATTTCTAAAATGTTGAAGACCATAGTCACAGGAGCCGGCCAAGGAAACTTGGCGCTGCAGAAGAAAGATAAATCATGCTTGCTCCCCTTTGAAAACCTAAGATGTGCTGCAGTGCCATCATCTCAGAACTGGCAGAAACATGTGGAGACCATTGTATACCCACTGTCTGAAAAAGTGTCCAGACATATAAGAATTGTGGCCAAAAAGCCATACTGTACTTTTGGTGAAAAACAAGGCTAAGTAACCCAACAATGCATGAAAATGTAAGAAGTAGGGTGCAGAAGAATGGCAGCAGGTGCTCAGCACTGATGAGCTGAAATGTACAATGTCTGTCTGTAGCAGACAGTCCACCAAAGAGCTGGAGAGCATCGCAATAAGAAGTGTCAGTAGGCAACAGTGAACCATTGTAAAGTTTCCTTGTAAGTTTGGGGCCGCGTTTCCATAAGTGGAGTTAGGGATTTGGTTAACATAATGGCGTATCAATGGTGAAAATAGAAACAAGTAATGAGCCATCATGAAGTACCACCAGGAAGGCATCTGATTGGCTCTTGATTTGTTCTGCAACAGGACAACGACCCAAAACATACGGCAAATATCACTAAGAACGATCATCAGATTAAGTGATGGTATAACCCTCAGAGAGCATCACCTGGTGTTTGGGGATACATGAAGAGACAAAAGGATATCAGCAAGTTCATCCACAGATCTGTGGTTAGTTCTCAAAGATGTTTGGAACAACATACCAGCAAAGTTCTTTCATAACTGTTCAAGTCGACCGAAACAAACTGCTGATTCACATCCAAATGGTGATCACAAAAAACATTGATTTGATTTAGATTTCTCTTCTGTTTTTGACTTTTGTTAAATGATAAAATGATAGATCAACACTTCTTTTTGTGAGAGATTTATCTCTCTACTGCATTTTCCCTCACTGTAGATAGTAAAGCAAACTTGTACCCTGTAGGCCTCCTCTGGATGGCTTTGTGGTCTCTCCAGCACTGACAGCCTCTTCTTCAGCTCCTGTGATTCTTTCGTGACACTGTCCAATGTTTGTGTAATGGCCTGGAGCTTCTGCAGCTCCATTGAAAGATGCTCCTTCTCTTTCTCGCTGCTTTGAATGTCCACCTACCACAGAAAATACACAGATTAGAGCACAATATCTACTATGTTACAACCAGGATCCAGATAATCTATCCCTACATTTTCTCCGTTTTCCCTGAACTACCTGTAACATTTTGTCAACACAACAGTCAAATATGAAAGATGTTAAATAATAGGCCCCTGTTTGCAGCCCTTTGGGTCTTTTTTCTCCCTAAAGTGGTCTTGTGGTCTATGTTTTTAAAAACGCTGGGTTTGGGGTCTTAATCCTTTTCACCAGACTTCAAAAGTGAATGTAGCTAGCTCAGAGTGCCACCTACCATTTTTGATGCAGACAAGTGATAAATCCCCCCTACACACGCGCGCGCACACACACACACACACACACACACACACACACACATTCCTGTACTTGCTGCATAGTGAGGACCGAGTGAAAAGGCCTACAAAGTGAGGACCACCATTTCTACTTAACCTAAGAACACAAAAAAACTATTTTTGAACTCAGGGTGGCGCCATTACCCAATACACCGCCTTAGATTTCATTTAACACCAAGAATTAGATAAAAGTTTTTTACCAGCCAAGTGAGGACCAGACACCAGGTTTGGATTTTTAATGTTTTGAGTAGGTCTACTAGGATGCTGTTTCCATTAATGAATATTTTTAATGTAAATCTGAAATGACAAATGTTTCATTTACAAAATATGTTATCACCAGTAATGCAGCAGTATCATTTATTGAAATTGTATTTATTAAAGAGCAAATTTGTTAATTCTGGAGGGTAAAGTGGTTGTTTTATTGCCAGTTTAACTGTCAAAAGATAAAGCATAGAATATAATTTTTAAGACATTACAATAACAATTAATCCTTATATTATTAGTTAAATTTGCAAAAAGCACAATTTGTATAGGTCATGTAAATTCTGTGTGACTTTATTCTACATAAAGTTTAACTGGAATAATAGTCAAAACCAGTTGTGAGTAGCCAGTCAACAAAACTTGACATTGGTTGATCATGCAATTTTATGAAAATTTAATATGTTAAAGATCTTTTGTGGTTGAGCACACCTTTTATAATCAATCTAGTGTCAGCATCAGAAGTGTATACTTCTGTCATAAAATCCTGTTCCACAGTGTTAAACAAAAAAATTGCAGACTCCATCCATAATGAACAGAACAGTAACAGTAAATAAATTTACAGTAATAATTAATTATTACTCAGTCTTGTTAACCAAATATCCCTTTGCAACACTCCTTAGTCATGCAAAGTATAGTAGATATCCATGTAAATTTGACAGCACTTTTTGATTTAGTTTTAATTATAATCTTCTGCCTACATTTATTTGAAGTTTTTATGTTTTATTTACTGTAATCTACTGTAAATTTAGTTGACTAAAATATGAGGTGTAAGTGGCAAGGTATTTTTTTCCTTGTTTTTTTTCCCTTGAATTTCTGAAGTCATGTTTTACACTTGAATCAAATGAACCATCGAAAAACCTTTACCGAATGTTAGTAAAGTCTGAATACTTTAGTCTACTTACCTACATACCTACCTACCTAACATCTACTTACCCTTTATTGAATGTTGGTGAAGTCTGAATGTCTAAATGAACAGAAACAAATGTTCCTTTTGTGTGAAATGCAGTCACCTTTATTTAGGCTACCTGGCAGAGCATCTCAGTTACAACACCAGAACTGACAACAAACAGTGAATCTGCTCTACATGAATATATCAATTCATAAAGAGAGCAGCTCTGATTGGATCACTCCACAACTTATCCCACCACCACCAAGCTAAGGCAGCTGTGATTGGATGTTTCTCTTAACTCATCCAACCCTTCAACACAACCAAAGTCATTGCTTACATTCTTAATTTGTCCCTACTTTCTTACTGAACCTCCTTAGGTTCGATGAACTTGGTAAGGCTTGTTTGACTGCAGTCCTCTCCTGGTCAGCCCAAGGTCTTTTACCTTTTCTCCTGACTTCAATTTCTGGTGCATCTATAAAACAAAAAACAAAGGAGTTTATTAGAGGCTGAGTTGATTTTAAACTGAGATCTTATTAGAACCATCTGATCCCTGCCTTGAATAAAGAATAATAGTAACATAATAAGAAATATAATAGTTGCATTTATTCACTAAAAGTATGTTATAAGCCCCCACCTTAAAAGAACTTTGTTAACTTAAAGGACACCTTAGTAACAACAAGTACACTGAAGAGATGATTTATGTGTTTTGTGCATCTCACATTTAAACTTTTTAATTTTCTGTTTACTTAAAATTCCTGATTTTGTATTTTTTCTTCTAAAGTGCATTTAACTTTTTATCTCCTTGTCTGACCCAAATACTGATGTGCTTTTTGATCCCAAATCATCTATATTAGGATTAAAATAATTTTTAATTGCATAATGTGGCACTAAAAAAAGCCAGCAGCAATTATACCAGACAGAAGAAGACTGCACATCTGTGAGGCCACTTGACCTCCTGACCTTTCCTCAGTTAATTTAGGCAGAAAGGTTGCACTCAGTGTTTTTTTTTTTTTTTTTTTCAAAAATGGTAGGAGGAGATTTTCTTCATCTGCATATGATTTGTAACTGAGTGGTGAGATTACTTTATGCACTTTCACTTATCAGTGTTAAATCACCACCATTTCATCCCTGTCAGCTGTTTCAGAGCTGCTGAAACAAACCCATGATGTTACTGCTATGAAAAGCTTTAACTCTGTAAACCAGAGGAAGGCTTTTACTGTGAAGCAGATACAGGAAATACTACGTGTTTGCAAGCAAATAAAAACAGCTGGTTAAGTGACCAAATATTCTGGGCAGTTCACTTAGGACCAACTGTCAACATTAACTTTAAAGATACTGAATTAAAGCACCCGTAAGTGGCGGTAGGCTTGAGGTAATGTTACCACCTCATATTCTAAAGTTGTGTGAGCCTGATGGCAGTCGCATGATGTGTCCTTAAAAGAGAGTGAAAAAAATAAACGCTGTCTACAGCAGGAGCAAAACAGGGAAAATATCGACCAATCCTCTAAATTTTCAAACAGATTTATTCCTGTACTGCTATTCTGCCCACCTTCTGCACAGGGAGGTTTAAAATTTGTTTAAACATTTCTACATGCTTTATTTTGACTATTTGCCAGTAGCTGAAAGTTTTCTGCTTTCAGAAAATCCTCTGAAAGCATCCTCATTGTCAATCCAGGTTTATGTTATTTATGTGAAAAAGATGTGAATACAAACCAAATCTCTCATTGGAAAAGATTTGAAAGTTTCTAGGCAGAGGTAGCTGACCTTTTTGAATTTATGTTTAGATGGTAATAGATTACTGTTCTACAAGCTATTAAAATTCAAGAATCCCTTCAGTTGTCTTCTAAGAACTTTGGCTCTATGTGGTCTTACTGTTGTACATAAAATGTACAATCTGAATCAGAGACATTTTGACCAAAGACAAGGAACATACACTAACTGTTAGGTTTATTGGAATGTGCTAGAGACTAGAAATAATCTCTAAAGATGCAAACCTTCACAGAATGAGATTTTTACTTGTCTCCCCGATCCTCATCATCACCATCATCTTGTCTTATATATAACAATATAACAATATGTCTTTTGTTATAAAGGACCTAAAGACACTCTTGTTTGTTATTCATAATAAATGGAGATATTCAGACATGCTGTGAAGAATGAGACAGCTGATGAGTTGGAGAGGGGCTGATGGAAGGACTGGTACCAACATAAGGTTTAGACTGTACAGTGTTTAATACTCTGGGTGGATATGCTCTGATGATGCACACTGGTATTTTGGCTGCTGATATTTTGGAATGTCATAAAACAAAAAAAGGACTTGAATTTTAATTACTAACTAAACTCAGATTTATTACACTTCACTCATGTAAATGTTACAAACTCACCCAAACCATCACCTTCATGTTTTTCTGTAGCTGTCTTTCTGCTTAACAGGTGGTCTTCCACCTGTCTCCTGGTGCAGCCCTCCATCTATAAAATAATATTTTTGACAGAGTTTAAGTACTTACATCTGCATCTCAGAAATGTACCAAAACTGCAGTGAAATGGGAACAAGGTCAGACAAAAACATTACCTGTTTCAGGCCTTAGATACAAACAATAATAAACCTTAACTGATCCAAATCTGAATCCAGCACAATTACCTCAAAACTAAACTGTTTCTATCTCACCATGACAGCCTGGCTCAAACAGGAGACTGTTACTCTTATGTGAACATTGATAATGCAGTTTATGTGTAGACATTCTGACCCAGAAATGATAAAGAAATGAAAAGTAAAACAGAGGAAAGGAGGAGAGAGCTGCTTCACAGCCCTCAGGTTCAGCAGTAAACTTAAACTTGACCTGATGACATTGTACAGTGTTTCATCGACTGTCTGCTCTGTTTAGTTTTTCTAAGGGCTGTAACTGGTCAAGTCACTGTCATCGCCAGCCGCGGTTCTGTCCGTGAAACCAATGCAGATTTTCTGTCTAATCCATTTTGGGTGTCAGGTTTTTCAGGTAGTAGTCCTCAGTCTACCTTGGCACATCAGACTGGAGCGAACATGCTCATAATTTTGCAGCATCAGCATAACCACCACCACTTTCTGCTAACTCACCAACTAACTACAATCCTTAACTAATCATTAGTTATTAATCCAAAATTTTAGTGAAATTTCAGTCATTTTTTCTGGCTTTCTCCCATTCAGTAAGACCTATAATAATCTAAGTAATCAAATTTTTTGTAATTTTTCTAGAACATGTCGGACGGTTTGATCAGACTGTTTTAGGTTGTACATGCCTACCTACTATATTTCCATCAAAATCACACTGGCTATTGAACACCTAATATTTTATTATGCCAACATAATCAGAAATCAGACTAAAAACTCTTCCAAACTTCTGTGTACTCTATGGGTAGTATGTGCTATGTGAGGTGTAGAGTTATAAATAAGCTTTAATACTGTGAAACTGAATCAATCATTATTACAAATAAATAAATAAAGGTGCAGACTGTGAATGTTACAGTCTAACAGCAGGACAGAAGTGTTATAACATTTTTAGTAATACTGCATTTCAGCTGACAGTCTGATGTAACAGCTCAGGAACAGCTAATGTTAGCCTGCGGTCTTCTTAATTTATTATTTATTAACACAAACTGAAACCTTTTTTCATGGGAGAAACTGGTCTCTACCTAATGACTATCTCATAATTTTCAATCAATCAATCAATCAATCAATCAATCAATCAATCAATCAATCACTCAATCAATATTTATTTCTAAAGCCCTTTACAGTAACCCAAAAGTCCCCCAAAGTGCTTTACAGTAGTGTCAGAAAATAAATAAGAACACTATGGATAAAAACAACATAAAACAATACTGTAAGAACGATACATAAAAGCAAAAGTTACATAAGAATACAACGGGAGGTGTGACACAGCAGCAGGGTGCATAAAAGCCATTCGAAAGATAAAACAAATAATGACTATCTCATAATTTTGCTTTCTTGCCTCAAAATTATGTCTTTCTATCTCAAATTTTTGACTTATCTCATAACTTTGAGCTTTTTTAGCTTCAAAATTATATCTTTTTATCTCAAAATTTTGACAATTTATCTCAGAATTTCAATTTTTAATCTTATGCTGTTGACTTTTTATCTCATTTCAAAATTTTATCTCAGAATTTTGACTTTTTATCTCAAAATTTTGACAATTTATTTCATAATTTCAATTTTTATCTTATACTGTTGACTTTTTATCTTATTTCAAAATTTTATCTCAGAATTTTGACTTTTTATCTCAAAATTTTAACAATTTCTCTCATAATTGTTAATAATTATGATAATTATAAATAAACTTGCCTTGCCTTCAGGAGTAACAGTAGTTTGAATCATGCACATCTTGTTCTGTCACTGGTGACAACTTAGTAGAACAAGCTCAGCAAAACCTGGACATTTTAAGGGATTTTATAAAATCCCCCCAGCATAATTTTAAGACTAAAAAGGGGCACATTTGAGCAAAGAGGTCGATGGTCACGCCACTATGATTCATTAAACCACACAAAGCAGCCTTAAGATCATTTTAAGTGCAGAGAAAAAAATTACTCACCCAAGCATTTTTAAATTCCTCTTCACATTTTCTGTGAATCCTTAAAGTTCTGAGTCTTCTTTTAAATCCCTCCATTTTGAAATTGTGCTGTTGAAGTGTGAGAAGAGGAGGGCACAGCCGAGGTGCAGCTGCAGGCAGGTCTCAGCGGCTGAACTCTTCACCTGGCTTCTCCAGCTCTGATTGGATAATTGGTCAGGGGCTTCAGAGCTGTGGGGATGGGCACACAGGAGCAGCTCTGGCCTCTTCTTCTCATGAGAACTCATTCTAAAACTTCATTAACCCTTTCATGGTCCTCACTTTCTAAATTTCACCTAAAATAGCATTAGAAAGTCCTTAAACTATATAGAGGGACAGCTAAGTAAACAACTAATATCAAAACATTTAACTTCTTGATTTTTTTTATTGAGGAAATTTAATTTGGTTTTTTTTATTAGATTTGAGACAAATAAAAGAAAGGAGTGGAGAAACAGATTAAATGCAGATTATTTAATACATCTGAAAAATAACATGAATGAACTTTGTACAGATTTTCCAGTCCTCAAATCTCAATCTGTTACACCTCTTAGAGATTGTGGGCCCCTTGTAGTGCTGATCACCATAACACTAAATGATGTTAAAAATACCTGTTAAAATTCATTCAGTGGTTTCTGTAACTGTCTCTGATAATCTGCTCTCCTGTGATGTCTGTCTGAGTCCACTGTTCTGTCTGTCTGATACACTCCCACCTATATTCACCCTGAGACTCTCTCAGTAAATAAGTCAGTCAAGTTAGTTAAATTAAGCTTTTTGTTACTGAGGACAAATCTTAAGGAGACAGTTTATCTGTCCTGTAGAGTTATAATATACTGTGAAGCTGTTCTGAAGGCCCTGGGCTGCTGCATACACACAACCCCAAAATCAAAGTGGGCTTATTTCCATCAGGTCTATCAGGTTTTGGTCCAGGGGATTCAGGGACATGCATCAGTATCATGATATAAGTTGAAAATTAAAATGCATGGAGACCAAAAATTTTTTTCATTAAAACAAAGTACTAAATTGCTAAGGCTTGGCCCGTGGACATGGTGGACATGGGGGTTCTCAGTGGATTAGAGGTCTGAATGTTTTCTTTGGACTATTCAGGGCAGTGAGATGAACCACTGGATCAGTTTTATGGTCTAGCCACATAAGACCCCCTGTTCCATGTGTGAGGCCTACTAGTAGTGATGAAGCCTGAGCCTGTTAAGCATGCATAAATGAGTCTTGCTCCCTGGTTTTTGAGTATATGTTGACATCAAAAGATTCACAGGTATTAGGTCTCCCCCTGAGTTTGGATGTGCAATATCAGATCCCTAACTCTAAAGAGGCCTTTGCAGGGGCCTGTTTCTCAGTTGAAAATTAACCCTTTAGAGTACAAAATGGCTAAAATGGCCAAAATCTCAGAGATTCATTTACTGATGTGGACCAAAACTTACAGGCTTGATACTGAGTCCAATGTGAATACTCAAGTACATTTTCAGACCTCCAGGGCCCTCGAGGCACAAACAGGGGCCAAAAAGACACGCTTGACAACTGGTGCTCTTTTGCTCTCATTTGACCTCTGTGGCACTTAGAGAGATGAAACCTGGACTGTGGGACCTCTGAAAATTATAAAATCAAATGGTGGTAGAACTGCTTTTGCTAGCCCCTCCCAAACAGGAAGTAGCTTCAGGGACCACCTAGAGACATGCCCTTGAGATCATTGGTTTATGGAGGTGACCTGAATAACCTCCAAAAGTTTCAGCTCATTTTAAGCAAATATGGCTGATTTATGGGACTTCAAAGTCCAGACTTGTGCAAGTTTCCCATGGCACCAGGGGGCACAGGAAAGTCGAGAGTCACCAAACCACCACAGTTCTGCTCCAAATGGAGTCTAGTATAACATATTAAAAAATCAGCCCCAGGGTCCCAGTAATAATATTTTGACCCCAGTCCATTTCTGAGAAATCAGGTCTTGTTATCCTCTTACATCCAGAGACCATCATGCCAGATGAATGAGACCCACTCCCTCATTTATTGGCCGATGGACACCAAAACTTATATGCAACTTCTAGAGGCACCTCTGAATCTGGATTTTAATATCAGCCTCCTAGCATCACAGAGGCCCAGATGCCAGCCTATTAAAGTTTGGAGGATTAACCCTTTCATGTCCAGCAGGCCACATTAACCAAAAAAGCTCAAAATCTCAGAGATTCATTTACTGATTTGGACCAAAACTTACAGGCTTGATATTTAGTCCAATGTGAATACTCAAAAATATTTTCAGACCTCCAGGGCCCTCGAGGCAAAAAACAGGGGCAAAAAGACATGTTTTTTGAACACTGTTGCTTTTTGCTCTCATTTGACCTCTGTGGCACTAAGAGAGATGAAACCTGGACTGTGGGACCTCTGAAAATTATAAAATCAAATGGTGATAGAACCGCTTTTGCTACCCCCTCCCAAACAGAAAGTAGCTCCAGGAACCACCTAGAGACACGCCCTTGAGATCATTGGTTTATGGAGGTGACCTGAATAACCTCCAAAAGTTTCAGCTCATTTTAAGCAAATATGGCTGATTTATGGGACTTCAAAGTCCAGACTTGTGCAAGTTTCCCATGGCGCCAGGGGGCACAGGAAAGTCGTAGAGTCACCAAACCACCACAATTCTGCTCCAAATGGAGTCTAGTATAACATATTAAAAAATCAGCCCCAGGGTCCCAGTAATAATATTTTGACCCCAGTCCATTTCTGAGAAATCAGGTCTTGTGATCCTCTTGCATCCAGAGACCATCATGCCAGAAGAATGAGGCCCACTCCCTAATTTATTCATTCATTGTAATTTTTCATGACTGATGTATTTTTTCAGGGGCTTCATGGCCTGAGCACAGTGCAAAAAGACACATTTATTTCTTTACTCTGATGATCGGGTCACAGGGAAGCAGCCTAAGCAGGAAGCACAGACTTCCCCTCCCCTGGCCACTTTATCCAGCTTGTCCTGTGTGACCCCAAGGTGTTCCCAGGCCAGCTGAGAGACATAGTCCCTCCAGCGTGTCCTGGGTCTTCCCGGCTGCCTGATGGTGGGAGGTGGCTCTTAACACTTCACCATGGAGCTGTCAGGAGGCATCCTTACCAGATGTCCAAGTCCCCTCAGGTGGCTTTTCTGATTGTGGAGGAGAAGCAACTCTACTCCAAGCGCCTCCTGGATGACCGAGCTTCAGACCCTGTCCCTAAGGGAGAGCTTGGACACCCTGAGAAGGAACTCATTTCAGCCACTTGTACTCAGCATCTTGTTTTTTGAATTATAGAATCAGAAGAGATTTTTTTTTAAATGGGCCTAAAACCTGAAATGGATTCTTTAAGGCCTATATTAAGGCCCAATCTCTGATTATCAAATATATATACATTAATTTAAAAATTGTCTTACATCTTTAATTTGATTCAGTAATTATTTCTGTCTCTTTCTTATTTAGCCTTTTAACATGTTAAACATGTTACATAAAGCCTACTAAGCATGATGCCCTATTTTGGGACCTAATCCAAAAATGACCAGCCCATCTTTAAGTCAGTCTATCTCAGCCTAAAGGTTACTTTGGACAAAGGAAGACTTAAAATCAAGAGAAGACCTGTGAGATTTTTCTAGATATGTAGTTATCGGGATATATGGTACTGAAGCCCAGTATATGAGGTTGGAAACCAGCAGATGTGAAATTGTTCATTCTTGCCTAGTGAGAAATACAGTCCCAAAGTAAAAAAAAATCCATTGAATCAATAATGCTGGGAAAATCAATGCCTTTAATGAGAATTAGTGAAAAATTACAGAGATCTAAATGTCCTAAATGTCCAGGCACAGGGTGAGACCTCCTGTTCTTTTCTCCTATCTTTGCTTGGCCTGTGTGATTACAGAGCAGCTGCAAAATTTACCACATGTATCCTTTGTTTAGTCATATCTGCGGAAGAGATTGGACAATATGGATGATTGACACCTCTATGTAGTCATCAGAGACAATAGAATCCAGGGGCATTGACTAAATCAAGCTAAGCAACACCATTGGCTGATAATGAGCCATCCAACACATGGAGTGAAATTGACACCCTCTTTCTCCAAAATGGCTGCAACATTAACTACAACAAAGACAGATACAATACAAGCTACACAGTGCAGCAAATGGCTGACACATGGAGAGACAGAGAGAGAGAGAAAGATTGACTAAATACTTAAAAGACAATTTTGTCTCTTTATTTTCCTTAGTTGGATTTGTTATGTTGAGCATAGAGATTAGCTACCTTGCTAGCAAAGATGCTAATGGAGACAAGAGCAACACAGATGATATCTGGGCTGTCTACTTATACAAAAAAGGTAAGCAACCACTTTAATCACAATAATGTTTACTGTTGACTTCAATATGACAAATATGTCCTACAGAGCAAATAACTGTGCTGGGAAATCATTAAGCTCGTAAGTTCAAGAAATGAAGACTTGTAAGGGCCATTGTTGTGGGCATCATATGTGCAGGAAAATTTTTTGTACTGAGTGTTCCACAGCTGGTGGACATTTATGCCTTGAAATATTTGATACATTAGTTTATATGTGCAAGTGTCTGACAGTAGGAACACTGCAAAGCTTTTATAGTCTAAACCTCATAGATAAGCATGGTGAAGTATGTAAGTTTTAAGACAGCATAAAAGCATGAATTCTGAGCGAATCTAATAATAAATAATACCTACATTTAATGTTTTAAAAGGGGCTTGTGACATCAATAAAACATGCTAAATTTAGGCTAATGTCAAATTTTCATGGCCAGTTATTTATGGCCTTCATGTTTTAGTGAACCAAAACTGTCAACATGAATAGTCATATTATAATGGTAAAATTATCAACATTTTCTTAGAGTCAGGCCACTTCACATGGTAATGGTGCATTGGTCAACTTTTCTTTGTTAAAACCATATTTTAATCACTTTGTTTTCAATGCAAATGAGTGGATAGGCCTCTACATAAATGGAAATATGAGCTATAAATTACCCTTTTTCATTTTGTTTGATGCCAAATATTATTTTGTAGTGCTTGGGTCCCGTTTTCCTGGAAATAGAATGTCAGAGTTAAATTATGATTGCATTATGCATACTTGCAAAATGCAAGCTATATTTAAATTAAAGCCCTTAGCCTTGGCATGCAGCAGGTAGATGTCTCTAAGGTTGGCGTCTGATTTACAGCTTTTAAATTTGGCATTTAAGGTGAAACTTAAACAGCAACGCTGAGCAACTACTCCTTTGGTTGTTGCACATCTAACTGTTTTTATAGCATGTTATACATTATAAAAGCAAGTTATACATTATATAAGCAAGTGAACCCTCACCACCACTGTGTAAACCCACTTTCATATTCAAACCTTTGTTATATTTATGACCATCTCCATCCTGATCTGTTTCTATGTGGTCTTGAGATGAAAAAAATGGCAAAATGTCCCTTATTGCATTTAAATACCCAGGTTAAAGGCTTAATATATATATGTAAATATATGCTTTAAACAGTCAAGCCTCTATGTAATGATCTAGTAATGATTTATCTTGTCTAAGTATAGAAGTTTTGGATCTGGACTATGTAAAATGTGGTCTAGACAAAGAGAAAAATGTCCCTGTATTGTTTTCTATTTAATACAATATAAAATTTTTAAAAATATGACAGTGGGCTTTGGACAGCATATAGGATTTACTTACTTTTCTTCTTATTATTATACCTTACATATAGAAATTTAATTCTTTAAATTTAACCAGATCACATGGAAAAATAGTATTGTAGAACAAATACAGCACAAATTCAACAATTAGCCATTGATTTATTTAACAAATCAAAAGATAAGCTTCCTAAAAGGCTATGCAAAACAAAATAATAATAATTAGGATTGGCTTTCAGTACAGCAGCAGAGGATGAGGCCTGTAGGCTTAACTGTATGGGGATATTTTGGCTGCAATACCTAATTTCGGCCAGAGGTGGAGCAGGACTAATTTAGCTGCAGTTCCCAATCTCAGCAGTAGGTGGAACAGAGAGCAAAATCAGTGTGAAATTCTGGCGAGAATTTCTCAACATTGACTCATTCTGAGGACTTTTGCTGAAAATCACAGGGGAGCTTCTACATGCTATTTAGAGGTGATTTAGAGGCTGACAAAGTGAGGACCGGCCAAAATGTCCTCACTTCCCAAAAATGTTCTCACTCTGTTGGTTAAAAACTCATGCCGGTCCTCACAATGTAGTAAGTACAAGAACACACACACACACACACACACACACACACACACACACACACACATCCATATGCATCTGCTCCTTATTAGCAGGCCAGATTTTAAACTCATGGAAGCACATGCTCCAGCTTAAGTAGTCCTTGCGTTATGGTTTAAAATTCAGAATATGCCAGTGAACCATTTTTGTCACTAGGCAAAAGCCTTTGTGATTTCTCTTAACTCAATCTCTTATAAATAATCCAGATTTAGATTTGGATTAATATTCTTTTCACCATTAGGTTTCACCAAAACAACAGACAACAAACTATTTTTGAGCACTTGGGTTTTGTTTCAGTGGTACAAGCAGAATAAAAAGTTCAAAAGACAGCAGTAATCCAGGGCTGAGCAACTGGCAGCCCAGGGACCAAGTGCAGACCTCCACCTCTCTGACTGCAGCCCTGCCAATCTATTTCATTTTTTAAAATTGCAGGCATAAAGATGAAAAAAATCTGCCATGATGTATTTTTGTTTAAACTGGTACAGTAGCACCAAAGACAAAAAGCATTACAACATGAAGAATGGAAAATATTTCCTTAATAGTCATTTTCTTTAGGAATTTGTAGATATACTTTGATAGAATGTTTTATGTAAAGGTCTTATATGAATCATTAATATCTTCGAGAGTATAAACCTCTGCCAAGGCATTTCTGACATTCTCAACAAAATCTAATGACTTCTCCTTTCAGCCATTAAAAAAAAAATCCTGAAATGTTGTCAAATCTGAATTTGTTGAGTTCTTACCTAAAATATGTAAACTGCTCTATCTCCTAACAAAAACAAATCCTTCAAAAAGTCCTGGACTAATCTGCAGTCAGAGCAAAGCCAAAATCTAATCACATCTAAATTTACTGATTTAGAAAAAAATACTCATTTTTTTCACTGGAAAAGTGACTTTTAATTGTCTTTCATTTTGTGTTTGACTCATTGTTTAGCTTTACTGTTGATGTTACTGTGTTGGATCATATATGACTCATTATAAGAGCTACTTATTCATATGTTTTAAACAACAGGTATTTTTGTTAGTCTTATTGATAGTATTCAGTTTTTTGCAACAATTTGACCCTCTGAAACCAAGAACAACTATAATGTAGCACTCATAATCATATCAAGGTTTCCCATCCCAGGTGTAGAGTCTATATGACTGAAAAAAATGTCCTGAGTGTTTACCTCAAAAGGGTTTTTAAAAGCTATAAGAGCATGTTTACCTGCAGGAGCTGAACGCTGTCCTTCAGGTTTAATAGTTCGGTTTCTTGTTCTCTGACTTTGGAGTTTAGACTGAAATTCACCCAAGAAAAATCACAGTCAGTGGACCAGGAAATATAACACAAAGTCCTAAGAGCCTCCATCTTAATCAAATAGATGACTCACCGTGTAACTTCTGCACTTTGAGCATCAACTTTTCCCTTCAGATCTTCACGCTCTGCCTTGAGCTGGTTGATCTTCAGCACAGCACGGTCATATTTCTCTTGAGTCTGTTTCTGCAAAAAAAATCAACAACAAAAAAAAGACTGACAAAAGATCTTCATAGCCTTCCAACACACAGTATGTGATTCACCTTACAGAGATGCATTTATATATGGATGAGGCTGTTATTTATTTCTTGGCTCTCATGCAGTGTCAGGCTCTCTTGTCTTTTACAGGAGGCCCGTAATTCTGTGCTGGGCACTCTGCTAAAACTGGTTTTGTAATCTAACAAAACAAAGATCATGTTGTTACAAACTCAAAGACAAAGTCACCAAACCTGCCTTCCAGGGTGATTTTATTGTGTCTCAGTCTTTTAAAGCTTCATATAAAACAGCTTATAAAGACATTAGAGATACGACTAGGTTTTTATTAAAGAAATAAGTCTTACATGGCCATTTATAATCTGATTCCCTCACACTTGAGTAACTGTATTTATGTGAAAAGGGCAGGAAGCTACAGTCTTTGCTCTGTGACTCAGTCACAAAAAGGTACTTTTGCTTTCTGTCCCCAAATTTTGTCTTGAAATTAGTAAATATAGAGGATGATGCTCCTACAGACTAGAATCTACTGAAGAAAAAATGTGTCATGGGCTGCTGGTCTCTAAATATATATTTTTTAAATAAGTTAAAGCTATTAGAGCAAAACGCACCAGGTTGAAGACGATCTCACTGATGACTTTTTGCTTTCTTTTTCATGGCCATCACCTGTTAAATGATCAGCTACCCGCACTGGACAGGACAATAGTACATAAGATTCTAGTGTTTTACTAGAATAAAAATGTAAAAAATAAAAATAAAAATGAAATAAACACAAAAAAGACTGTGTCGTTGCTGTTGTTTTTACATCCTGATACAGAACATGTAAATAAAGTGCTTTTCAATGGAGGACAGGAACAAAATAAGATTCAAGCTGACCTTATTTATAGGAAGAATTCTCCTATTTAAACATGGTAAACAGAGAAATACTGTATAATCCCCACTTGCAGCTTCAACATAAACTGTAGCACTGTAGTCATAAACCGTGAATATCTGCCACTCAAAGTACATTTGTTAGAGAGCAGTACTGAACAGCTCACTGAGCAGAGAAGGCACAGGAGGTCCAGCATCCTAGGCATTGATATTAATGGAATATATGAGTGGTATCAAATTGGATGTGTGGGTTCCAGTTCAATATTGGATACTATATTTAGGTATTTAGCAGAGGATCTTTCAACTGAGCACCAAATCTTCTAGGTACTTTGTCTTGAAAGATAACCAGCATTTAGATTGCCAGAGTGCATCAGATATTATCTGTCTCACCTCTATTTAATAAAACCAAATTATCTGAAAATTGTTTTCTTTCTCCTCTCAGGACAGGATAAATAAAATTAATAAATAATAAACAAAGGACTGGCCTGAAATGATTTACATTTAAAATTTTACAAATCTGCTTCAATATATTTTAGATTTACCAAACTTAAAACCCATTAATACAAGTTTGTTTCTGTGTTTAACTCTGAAGTGAAGCATCTGCATGAACTCAGTCTTTACAGGCTAACTGCGCAGAGGCAAATGTTCTTCTTCTTCAGTTCAGAGGTCAGCACAGCCACAAAACATGTCTGGAGCGACACAGACTGTAATGGAGGATTAGTCCGAGCGGACCATGATGAAATATTGGTGAAACTAATGAGTTTTTGGACAATTAATGCAGTTTTAGGAGCGGCGCTATACATGCCCTATGTGCTACCATTATATGGATGTCTGCCGCTCAATTTTGGATCTAAATATCTCCCGAAGCACTGTTTGGATCAGGAAAGCCTTCTGGGGGAGTATATTGTTCTACTTCATTCTATAAACAATGTGAAAGCTGTAGAAACCGAACTTATCCTTTAACAGTCACATGTAACGCAATCTCTGTAATAATGCAAGTATTTTGCAGGACCATAAAAAAGGTGAATTTTGCTGGTTTATCTTAAAAAACATGTTAATGTAATGCATGGAAATCTTAACTGAGAATGGTTTGTTTCTAACCACTGACTTTAACTGAATTACCAATCACTTATTGCTAATGTTATCAGAAACATTTATTACAAACAAATGATAGCAATAGGTCCTTTTAAATTGTATGCAATAAACACTTAACATAAATTCTTACCTCTAGTTGGTATCAAATGTTCCTAAACTGAAATTATGATCGTATCTTTGACATTTTGTCTCGAAACTAAATGGAAACTATCTCACCTCCTTCTGCTGCCATTCCTCCCCTAAACTTGAGCACTGGCTCTGTTTTTTCTGCTCTGCTTCTTTTTGCTCTTGTTTTGTCTTTAACATCACTGACACCTACTCCTGTGACAAACATTTAAGGTTGAGCTCTTACCTGAAAAAGATAGAAACCTTTTAAGGTGGTTAAAAAAACAAACCTTTAGCTCCTCATTTTCTTTCTGGCCTTGCTGTCCAGTCTTATTTTGCTCCTTTGCTTGATCCAGTTCTTTCACCAGCCGACTCATTTCTTTCTTTTGCTCCTCCTGCTGCTCCTGTAAAAAACACAGAACACATATTTAAGTCTACTGTTACACAATGAGCAAAATGTTTAACACCAAGATTATATATTGAAAAGCACATAAACAGACCTTCAACTTGGCAGCTTCTTGCTGCACCAACTGTAGAGAAACTTTCAAAGTTTCATTTTCCTCCATTTTCTGAGTCAGCTCTCTCTGCAGTTCAGCCTTCTCCCGAACGTTCTGATCGACCTGCTCCTGAGTTCAACAAAGCACATTTAGTTAATCAAAAGCTCTATTTACTTTGACCCTCAGACTTGAATAGAAGCAGCTGTATCTTTAAATAAAAAAATCAATGACCAGTAACCTTTGGCAGGATTGAAACCCAGCAAAGACCTGGATTAGTTTACTTGTCAATGACCACTGGCTTTCATGCAAAGTAAAAACAGTTCTGTGAATCCAGGTCTGTGAATATGTTTGGTAGCTTTGTTTTTTTTTGTTTTTTTTACAAAACAAAACTACCAAACATATTGATGACTTTTTCAGTAAGTCATCTCACTTTCATTTCATACCTGTGTGGTAATAACCAGCAGGTCATCATCAGGAATGACTTCCAGGCTCATGTCTGTCATGTTTCTGAAACAGAACGGCGTGCTTGCTCCTCGCACTTGTCCGTTGCTGTCAATGTAGCAGAACTGGTAGTCATCCTCGTCTTTGGGCAGATAGTAATCTGTTGAAACAAAACTTTGGGTTCTAAGAGAAACATGTCATGTCCATTGAATGTTTTAAGCTCTAAAGCTTCTTGATTTGTCTGACAAAATGTCCATAGTGATATCAAACAACCACTTTTTAAACTTGTGAATTAGAACCAAAATTTTATAGTAAATTGCGATAAATCATGCTGATGGTGCGCTAAAAATCAAGTTTTTTGCATTTCAAAATGTTTTTTAAAGTCTATTGTTGACAATGATGAGCAGTATTTCACGGTGTCTTAATTTTGAAATGAACTGCAGTCCAAAAGATTTATTTAATGATACTGGCTTTAAGATTTGTTATTTAAAGTGCTGCACCTCCATGACTTAAGAAGTAAAAGACAACTTCAAATTCTTATTTTGGCAAAAACACAATTTAGGAAATATGCAGGAGTGTGACTTAAAGAAGTCCTACCAAATTATTGGATGGCATCAGTGTTATGTGTAACGCGTTACAGTAATGTAACTACATTTTCGGGTAAAAAGTTAAGTAATGCACTACTACTGACAATTTGGTAACGAAACGTAGTTCCTCATTTAATGTGGCGCAACGTTACTTTTCCCACAGATCTGATCAGAACTGACACCAAAGCAGCTGTTCACATAAACACGAGCAGCGTTGCCAAGTCTGCTCGATATAAGCTTCTAAGGGCCGCAAATCTTGTGAGTCATGGCTGCGGGTGGCGTTTTTTTGTGCTTGTTTCTAAACGTGAAGTTTCTTCTTGGGGCTCTTCTGGCTGTGTGAATCCCCCTGATTATCTTCAAGCTCCTAACAATAAAGCAAAGCACGACTACGGCAGGTAGTTTATCCACTTCCTCATTTCCTGGTTATCGCGCACGCCCCTACACACTCATGCACATAGCGCATGCGCCAGAGCCAAAGTTGCCAGGTCTGCTTATTATAAGCGACGTTCTTTTTTTTAATAGATGCTTGGCATTGTAATATTAAAATGCATTGTAGACCAAATTAACACACTTTATGTAGATTTCTCTTTTTAAAAAGTAATATATCACATTAGGAAAGGAAAAAGCCAGAGGTTGCTTATTTTTTGGCTTGTTTTTATCGACCTGGAAACACTGGACAGGAGCTCTCATTCCACACAGTAGGAAGCATATAAAATAAAGAGCACTAAAGAACTAACTATTATGTTCTCTGCAGTAGAACTTGTTGTAGGCCTTCACATTTAGGAACAGATATGGGGTTCTGTCCATTGTCGAGCAATGTAAAAGTAACGTAGAAGTAACGAGTACCATGAAAAGTTACTTTTCATAGAGGGTAACTAAGTAAAGTAACAAGTTACTTTTTTAAGAAGTAATGAGCAATGAGCAAACACTACTTTTTAAAAGGAACTTTCCCATCACTGGACGGCATTTACCTAATCCAGGAGTCCACATGTTGTTTCCTCTATGAGTAACCCATTGAAGGTAAACAATCAGGGTATAAAATATTTGTAATAAATGTTTTTGTTATGCTTTATATTTAGCAATCATTTAAGCTAATGATTCTGACCTTAATGCTTGAAAGAGAAATGCCTTTATTCTATAGTAGAACGAGAAATTTGTGGAAGCCTGCAAGCATTACATTATGCTAACCATGAAGCAAAGAACTTACAGAAGATAAATTGCAGAAAATCACTTGTCATAATAGAGAAAGACAAACGGGTAACATTACAAGGTAAAAAAAATCTTATGACTTTTCCAGTAAGTTTCTGTGTGTTGTTTAATTTAAAATGAAATAAACTGATACAACTTCAAAATTATTGAAAAAGTAGGGAAAAATCCCTGCTCTGATTTTCAAAAATTAACACTGATGGCATAAATGTAAATAACTATCAATGTTCCCCTTTAATTTGTCCCAAGTGCTCAAAGTCACATCTTCATATATATATAAAAAAACAAGTAATTCCCTGAAAATGTCTTTAAAATCTGTTCAATACTGTTTAGAGTTATCCTGAACAAACAAACTAACAAACACCAGAAAAAGCAGAACCTTTGCAGGGATTAAAAACTCCAATCAAAACAGTGGGAAACCCTCTAACTTGAAATGCTGAAACCAGTAACTGTTTGAAGTATTTCCTTAAAAAGTGACTGGTTTCGAAACCCTATTATCAACAAGTCTGTATTCAGTACTTTTTTTTACATTTCTTTCAAGCAAAGTGCCCTGATCTCTGGTCAAAAGGCGTTTAAAAATTAAGCTGAGGCACTTTGATGCTTCCCAAGATGTGGCAGGAAGACAATATAGCCAAAAATAATGTGTAGAAAAATGTTTTGCCAGGCCCTGATCTGAACGCCCTGAGCGCCTGTGTCAACAGCTCAGAGCCCGAGATCTGACTTACGCAACAGCGTCTCATCATAACAGAGAGGAGTGTGTGGTTTTATTTTTACACGATCTGTTTACATATCAGAGAGTCAGAGTTTTTGGAAATCTCTGACAGGATGTGTGCACGACAAACATGACCAAACATCACCCTGAGTAAAAGTGAAACAGTTTTTTACCTTTGAAAACAGCTTGTCTTGTGAGAGACTTCTGTCCTTCCACATCCACACTTGGCTCCACCCAGACAAAGGTATGATAGTCCTTTGTTGTGCTCCACCCGACCTGTCCGGAAACGTTTTATAACATTCATACTGATGTTTTTAGGAGCTAAAGTCTTTGTACAACAATAATAGAAAACTTCTCTGTGTACCTCCAACGGAAACTTTTTGCTTTGGGAAAACAAATGTTAAAGGTCAGACAGAAAAGGCAGAGCTCGGCTGAAGGCCCACGAGGAGGATTTGCAATTCAAATAAATTGATCAGGCCTGTAAAGTAGATCATGTGAGGGCTCAAGCTAAGTCTATGAAAAAACGCCTTAAAATGTGAAAGCATGGAAGGTTAAACGAGACTTACATGTCATCTTAGATAAGATTAGATTAGGGCTGGGCAATATATGGATTAAATCAACTAATTCTAAATATTTTCTGCAGAAGATTTAAAAATTAAAAATCGAGATTTTATCATTCACTTAAATTGTAAGTAGTTGCACAGTTTGAAAAAATATAAATACTGAAACTTTACAGTTTTCATGATTGTCGTACTGTCAGGTTTTGCACGAGCACTTTTAAAGGCTTGTATTTCATTTATTTATTTTTAATAAGATTAAATATTGATCAGAGATGAACATGTTAACAAGCTGCGAAAATCCCTCAGCTTTCAGTGTTTATGTAGGCAAACTGCCAGCGTTAGAACTCCATAATCAACGCTTTATGACACACAGCTTGATTTTAATAGAGAAATTCTGATTGATTTAGGAATACATTTTGACAACATAAAGGCAGAACTTGGTTCATGTCATTTTTTAAAATCGTATATCGAGTTTTGTGGGAAAAAAATCTGGGATAGGCCATATTACCCAGCCCTAGTTTAGATTAAACTGAACTTTTTTTATCCCTTGGGGAGACTCCCTCAAGAAATTAAGAGAATATGGGTTGACACATTAGAATCAAAACTCAGATCTTGATATTGTAGTGATACAAAACATATGTGTACCAGTATTTTTTTGACAAATAGTTGTCACAAAACCACAAATATAGACTTTAATATGATTCAAGCAAAAAGGTAAACAATACTGATATTTCTTGTATACCGTGGTATCAACAAAAATAGACATCTTGAACACCAAGCACTGGGTCTTTCTTGTTTTTACAAAGAATAAAGTCACTCTCCCACAACATCCAAATGAAACCAAATCATCTACAATATGAATTTATACTAAGGTTGTCAAATGTTTTCTACTCATGAACACAATGTTTCAAATGACAAATAATACATCATTTAAATGATGGGGGGCATCAGACAGTACAGAACTGAATGATCCTCTGACTTGTTTTCCCACCAGAGAGAGGGCTGTCTTAATTGCAGGAGTATGTCGGAAATATTTGAGAGCTGAGGTAAAGCTGTCCTAAAGCTTCAAACTCAAAAGTGTGCAGGTGCTTACTTGCAATTTGTATGAATATGATCAATAAATACCAGGATTAAACTCTTGTTTTTTATTGCAGTGGTATCATACTGATATTGATGTTTAATTTTTATTGGTAATATAATTACTCTAGATAATTTAGACGACATCACTAGACAGATTTCCTAAATACTCAGAAAATTAATACTACTTTTTGCAATACAGAACAAACAGCAATCCACACTGTAATAGTGACATAACGCAAAACCATACACGTACAAACATATAAGTGCCGACTCAGCATGTGTACCCATAGCTGACCTGACATAAAGCACACAGGTAAATGATTTTGATTCCTGAAAATTGTTGAAGCTGATTCTTAACTGAAACTGCTTCTTGATTCCCATCCTTAGCCAGGGAGCTAAATCTTTACAACTTCAGAGCTGGGCAAGCATCACACTGCTGTTAAGTTTCAAAGGACACATTTAAGGCTTTTAGAAACCTTCAGCGGAAATGTGTGACTTTACCTTGAAAATGCCCACCCAGTCCCTCGGGTTTGGCTGAAAGGAGGCGTTGAGGGTGAAGCAGCAGGTGACGGTGGTTGCAGGTGGATATATGTGAGGGGTGTTAGTGAACACCACCTGGGAGAACGTGCGCTGTGCAGGGCCAGCTGCTTCTGCAGGATGCTCCATGCTGAGTGGATGTAATAAGACTGATGAGAAAACAACATTATGAACCTGACTGATGACAGCAGGTGTTATATGCCTATCTACGCCATTATAGAAAGAAGAACCAGAGTTTCAATTGATACACATCTCCCATATATTTATTTTTTATTTATTTATCCATCTATTTATTTTGCGAAAGTAGATTGAGAAATATTTGGAGTTGGCAATTTTACTTTTTTTATTTTTTTGAATCATTTTAGTATTTGATTTTTTTTACATTAAGGAAATGTATGTTAATGTTATTATCAACTTTTTATCTTTTTCCTCTTTACATTTTCTCGCATCATATTAGGAAAATGTATTTTAACCTCAAAGACACCATTTGATTTTTTGAACATCTATAACTACCTTTGAACATATTTTTTTACTTTATTTCTAACAACTGAACTTCTTCTTGACATCTGATTTTCAATATAAAGTTTTTCCACAGACATCTCTTGATATTTCTCAGCACCTTGACTTTTGAACCTATGTTTACTGAACATTTACACTTTTTCCTCCAAATTTAATCTTTTAATCCCCCTATTCCAGGGAAATGTTCCAAACTGTGTTTTACATTGTTCTTAAAATAGGACTTTTTAAATTGTCAACACTTTTAAATGACATTAATTCGTATCATGAACTTGTATAATTATGACGTGTGCTGCTGACCTCTTGGCCAAGTCACCCTTGTAAATGAGATTCTGATCTCAGTGGGTTTTATCTGGTTCAATAAAGGTTAAATAAAAAAACAAAATAAATTAATAGTTTAATCCCCTACTTTTGACTCCTTTTCTGACGTGCACATTTTTGCAGCATTTCATTTTGTCAGTTGGAATTGTATCCAAGCATAATTTGACTTTTTTTTCTAAGGTGAACTTTAGTCTTACCTCTTCTTTTACCTTTGTTTACATTTTTGACTTTTCTTTGACATGTCTTTGCCCCCAGTGAGTTATTACATATCACCACATTCCTAAAAATCGTTTTACAACATAATTCTACTTATTTTGACATCTATGCTCAATATTTTGACTATTTTTCCTAACTTCTGACTTTTTTCTTCCTATGTTCACTTAACTCGAGCTTTCAGCCTCATCCTTTGTATTGTTTAACATTATTACCAACATGTCGACCTATTTTCTGAAAGTGAAAACAAAAATCTACCCCTGTGTTATATCTAACAAATGTCTAGCTAGCTTATACAAACATCTGTGACGAACTTGGAAACACATCTCTTTCGCCAAAAATGCTGAAATCAATACCTGCGAGGCCCCCGTACTCCATCACATGGCATAAAATCTGATCCCTAACACTTTTAATGACTCTTAGCTCAACAAAAACATCTTCTCATAAAGAAACCGAAAGTTAGCAACTTCACCCCACCCGAAGCTTTAGATACATGGAAATGAGAGATACAAAGTATTAATCGATTTAAATCTTTGTTAAACCCTTTGAAGTAAGATAAAATGTTGATTTAAAGATAATAAACTCACATGTTCGCTGTCACTTGACACACAGCACCGAGATCAGCCGTCAGCTCCGCGAGCCAGGACGGACAAGCGCTGTGCTGCCTTCAGGTGCTGCTCGGAGATTTCAGTTACGAAGCAGATAAACACGACAACGCACTTCCGGCGAACTTCAGAGCGAAACTATTTAAGGACGTTAATATTCTCATTTGTCATTTGAGAGCTTTCCAAAAAAATCAATATGTAGGAAACTATTAAATGACATCCAGGGCCACCTTTAAATCAAGTAAAGCATGTGAAAGAGAAGCCAAAGTTCTTCTTTCATATTCATCTCATTGATTAACATCTACTCATGTTAAAAATGATTGATTTCCGAAAGAAATAATATAATGTCAGAGGGAAAATGTGTATACAAAATATTTTAAGCAACAGGTGTCGGTATATGCCTAATCGATGTAAAGAGCTGCTTTGCTGAACAACAGTGGGTTAAAATGAACAAGCAAGATAAACTTTACTGTAACATAATGTGGCATTTTAAGTTAGGAAACATCTGAGCAATGGTTTTGCCAAAGTGTTTATATAGAGTTTGCAACATAGACAGCGCAAATCATGTTTATGGACACAAACTCTGTCATATATACCTTTTCCCTCATTATTATTTTTAGTGCGTTAAAATCAATATGTGTTACAGATTGTCATTGAATGTTTCGTCAGCAGCGCTCATGACGACCTCAAGTTGCATCATGGGAGATGTAGGCTGACATTAAAAACTCGCCGGTTGATTTTTTCGGCATTGTAAGAAGAATACACAAGGGGGAGCCACACTCTTCTCTTTAACTCTTGATATTGAGTGAGAAATCGTATCAGTCACAAGGCTTCTTACTAAGAAATCAAAATAATTATAAATGTCATTTAATTATGAAGTTAAACAATTCCTCTTGTTTATTTTGCTACTAATATCACCCAGGCACACATATCAGTAAAATAAATATACAAATTCAACAAAAAAGCTCTATTTGCAATATCTTCAAAAGTTATACGATGGGCTTTTTTTAAGAAATCATGAATTTACCTTACTAGTGAAAAGAATCCAAGCAAAATAAAACTTTTATAAGATATCAGTTTAACTTTAATTGTGTGAAACGCTATTTTATAAGCAAAAACTGCGTTTTAAACATTTTTAAACACAAAAAGTTGAATATTTTCATTTCAAAGTGATCTTTTGTACGAACAAAACCAATAAAGAATTACCAGCTCTTATGGGCTTATTTTTAAAATAAACCTCGTCACTGTGCTGTCTTTTGATGGAGATTAACAAACAACATTTTTACACAAAAAATATTTTTTGCCTCAAACATTTGACTTTAAAAACGGACTCAGTTCAGTACTATAATGTGATACTTTTAAGGTAATTTGGCAATGTATCTCGAAAAATCTTTGTAAGTTATACATCTCACATCATGCAAAACATCTCTTGCAAGTACATCAACATTTTAAGCCAGATCTGTGTTGTATAGCAACACTAGAAGTTGAAATTTCCTTGACCTGATGGGTTACAATATCTCAAAACTGCCTTAACTGTAGGTGCACCTGTTCATCATTCTGCATGAGCGTTGTCAGTCGTCCAATCAGAGAGCAGAACTCTGGCACTGCTTGCCCCTGATTGGCTGACGGCAAAACTCTGGCTGTTCCATCTGAGAGGCACACGCGCGTGTTGCTTGAGTTCATTCATGTTTACATTTGTAAGGTTTCCTTTCTGCGTCAGTTTAAGGCTTTGAAATCTCTACGAAATCATCCACATTTTAAAGACTGGTCTCACTGTTCGCGTTTCTGGCCGGGGACAAGAAGAGGACGGTTTCCTGCAGGTTTTAGGTGATGTAACCTCGTTAAAAAATGTTAAAGTTCCCTGCTAGTGAGAGAGCAGTCGGCATTCCGTTACCATAGAAACTGCACTGTACATATAGCATATGAGCTAGCTCAAGGCCACTCTGTTAGCTCCAACAGTACGCTTTATTTGGTCGAGAAACTCTGTATTTTTAATAATCTTCAACCCCAGGTGGTGTTGCTTATATTAAAACTGTATTTACTGAGATGTAAGGTTCTCAATGAGGAAGTGCTGTAAACTTTGTTGTTTTTACACATTAACGAGACACAAGTTGACAAATAAGCGATACAGTTGGGTCATGTATTTTACATAGTGATAGGAATGGGCCACCAACTTGTACAAACGCTGCAACCTTTTTTAACACGTTAAGAAATGAAGAAAAGTTCTATTGTGGACGATGAATGCACCGTAGACCATTTGAAACATAATTAGCTTTGCGGAAACATTATACCATTTAATCAGAATGTGTATTTCATTAGCTAATGACATTTTGTCTTCATGCATCAGAGGTGATTGTCACTTTTTGCAATAAATTAGCCCAATACAGTAAAGAAAATAATTATATTTTACTCTGAAAGATTAGAGAAGAAACAGCAGTGGAAATATTCAGGATGGATTTCGGTCTTTTGAAATTCCAATTCATTGTGTAAAACTATTTTATTACTACATCAGTGTTTTCCAGAGTTTTTACCCTGAAATTACCCTGATAGTGTTCAAACTAATATAAAATTACTGAAGTTCTATTGCGTCTTTTTCTTTTGTTTTCTCATAATGTCATGCTTTATTGTCTTTACTTGGTTTCATCACGAATCATGTTTTAAGGACGTCTCTATCTGTGGTAAAACAAAACGGAAACAATGAAAAAAAACTCTTTTTCTCATCTACATAAGCTGTACTCAGAGACAAAACAATCCCCTAAATAGATTCTTGTTTGATCACATACCCAGGGTACTGTGTAATTAAAGGTTCAAGTAAGAGTGCATAATCTTTTCCCACCTATGTTTTATGTGTCTATAAAGCTCACAGCTGTCACATTAAATTATAATTGCATTGCCCTGTAATTCTATGAGAGCTCATGTTGCTTGTGTAACTCTCTCTTACACACAAAAGATTTGCACAAACACACAGTCATGACATTTAATAATTAAATTCAGCAGCTGATATCAATGCTAGAGGATTAGCAGGTGATCTTTAAAGCATACAACAAAGGTAGATAAGTGAGTGCAGAAGAGTATAGGATGTCAACTGATGATTAATTAATGTTGACTGATCAATCAGGAAATTATTTAATTGCTACACTGTTTAATGGGATTCCAGCTCATTATGCAATACTTTTCATGCCTCTATGCCAGGACAGCTGAGTCTAGAGGCAATAAGCCTGTTCTTGCTATTCTTGGATACGCAATTTGCTTGTGAACACATTAAACCCAAGAATGCTCTGCAGGATTTTCTTCAAACCTTTCTCAAGCGTCCTCTCTTATTCAAGGAAATGCGTATTGGATTTATGAGGTCACAGGTCCAGGATCAAGGTTACGGACCCTCTTGTTCATGTCTTGCCATAGAACTTGTTATTTTAAAAACCCATATGTATGCCTTGCACAAATGCCAGCTCTAATTAGACTGGACTTATCAGATTGGGTGTCTGAAACCAAAGGTCAAAGCCGTGAAGCCTTATCTTCATACTTTGTTTGAGAGCACGATTTATCAAGAACAGCTAAAGGGATTTTTATTCGTACTTTGCAAAAAGGTCCACTCTGATGCACACATGAGCTTGTAAGATTTTATCAGTCAAAGACTGGAAGTCAAGGTCAGTGGTCTCATTTTTACCCCATTCTGGAAATTTTTGAAGATGAAATTTCTGGAATACTTTGTGGGATTTTTTCAGACTTTGCACCAAAGTCTTCTGCCTCAAGGATTGACCTTTACGATTCTGTAGGTCAAATTCCAAAGTTCATGATGTTCCTTTGCTTGTGAATTTGGTACCTTATAAATGCTTCAATAGGTATTCTCCAAACTTCACACAGTTTCCTGCTCAGATTCAGCAAGACAGAAGTTTAAATTTGGACGTAAAGGGTAAAGGTCATTGTGTTTGTTCCTTGCTTGTGAATGTGTTAAATAAATGAATTTTATTTCAGAGGTCATAACGAACGTTCATCCCTTGCTTGTTAACTGGATATCTACAAAATGCTTTGAGGAAACTCCTTCAATTCTGGAGTCAAAATTCAAGGTCTTGGAGCCTTGAACATCCTTTGCCCATGAACAGCATACCTGCTAAAAGTGTTGTGAGGGATTTTTTTTCACACGTTACACAAATATCCATCCCTACATTTGGATAATGTGAAAGGTCGATGCCATTGTTCTCCACGACCATGCAATATCTTCTGCGAAACACCTTCAGGGGCTTTCTTCTAATGACAGTTCTTACTAAAGGATAAACCAATTTGACTTTAGAGGCTGAAGGTCAAGGACATGAGGTCCCACGTTCATGCCTTGCTGGTGTGATATCCTCAGAATGCTTTGAGTGATCTTCCTTAGACTTTACTCAAATATCCAGATATTATTAGAGTTGTCGTGTTCTGATAAAAATGCAATGTCTCCATCTTTATCACTTTGTTGAGATCTCAAAACCTCAGTAAAATTAATGTGATCTTCATAAAAATGAACCTGTAGCACTTACAAACTCAAGGATGAAATAATTAGATTTTGGAGACACAAAAATCAACCATGGCCCTCTACTCGACCCACCTCTCTGTTTTCACTGCCTGGCTCTTGCATACTCTGGAGGCACGAAACTACTAGATGGGGATTTTTAATCAGATTGAAATGTGGCTGTTGTCAGCTTCATGTTTCACGGGCATTTCCGCTCCTGCTTGCGCTCCATTTTTAATGTCTGCCATGGTAGACTAAGCTTCAACAGGAGGTGCTTCATTTCCACTTGGCTCAAAATGTCAGATGTCCAATCTGTTCACTTCCACCTCACAACACTTTTCAGCACAGATTTAATTTAACAACTCGAGCAGTTGAAAAACACTTCTCCTATTTCGGCCAACAAACATCAGGGATTATCCCTCTCCGCCTGCTCCCTGCTGAGGCCCATCACTCATTTTCCCTCCATCATGTCAGTGGGGATCGGGTGTTTTGTCTCCTCACCCTCTAATTGGTCACCAGATCCACTGCTGGGCTTGTCCTCTGAGTGTGTAAGTCAATCTGAACTGAGCTATCCTTGTGCTGATACAAATCTACTCTTTTTGGGTTTTTTCAGAGGCAGACGGGGCTAGAAGACAAAATGTGTCTCGTTGGTTTGTCTGTTGAGGAGTGTGATAGCGTCTTAATGGGCTCATGAGACCGAAATTGGTGTTTTAAAGAATCACCAAGAAAGACTGAGGAGGGCAGCATCATTGATGTCACAGATGTTGGCTTGACAGTGGAGGTGAGTAATCGCAGTTTAGTAGGAATAGACTTACAACCTCACCAAATATAGCTGGTAAATTATGTACTCGAGCTTTAATGCAAAGTTTGCTTGTGTTAAACTATTTCCCCTTATTTCTTTATGTATGTATTATGCTAATGTGGACAACACATGTGATAGCATGCTTGAAATAAATAAATAAATAATATAATTCTCATCAATTTACCAGCCTGCATTTATACCCCCTAATTAACTTGAATTACTGTACAACATAAATATAGAAGATAAAACTGAATTGGCAGGTTAAAGTCATTGAACTGACAAATACAATAAAACTTTGGAACTTTGGAACCAGTCCCAGTTGTCATTTAGAGAGGGGTGGGAGGTAACACTGTTGGCCAATCACAGCACTGACCTACAGACCCAGACAAGAGCAGCAGGTAATCAAACAGAGATCAGTTTGATCTATTGGTGCATTTCATTTGAACTAAGAGGTCGGTTAGTCTCAGTTGCAATTAGATAAGTCACTGAGAATGCCCCCTTTTGGTTGGGATGGAGTTAGATGATCTTCATGTACTTCAGATTTTACCAGTTTGCATTGTTGGGAGTAATGCATTACAAAAGTAATGTGATTACTTTAATGCATTCCTTTTTACTGTAACGTAGTAATGTAAGGCATTACAAAAAATAATATATTTTACCCAGTTCAAATGTCAGCAATGCAAGTTACAGTGCATTGTTAATTTAACCCTAAACGAAGAGGTGTTATTTTTTTAAAATACAAATTTACCAAATACTCAGTGAGATCAGCAGAGGAGAAAAGTCCTCTGCTATGCCTAAAGTTACAGTATCTCTAACACAGTTTACCAGAATTTTACCTTTTGTCTGATTTTGCCATGAGCCATCAATGTGGCTATTATATTCCACTGTTTTTAGCCTTGAGTGGAACTCAGTCAGATAGCCACCACATCTGTTTGAGTGTAATGAACTACGTCTTTCCTGTTATTTTGACAAGAGTAACTTAAAAGTAATTTGATTATAGTGTAATGCCTTACATTTCAAATACAGTAATATTATAATTTTACTAATTATTTTGAAATGACAGAAAAAAGCAATAAATAATGCATTACATTTTTGAAGTAACTTGCCCAGCACTGCCAGTTTGTAAGTGGAACTTGTTTAACTGCTATGTGATGTGATTACTGATGTCCATACCTGAATCCTAAGGTATGCAAGGTAATGCACCATATGGGAGGAAGCTGTAGAATGTGGAGATAACCCATACATGCACAGGTTAGAGCATGCAAACTCCTCAAAGACAGGCCTGACAGAGAGGCAACAGTGCTAAGAACTGCACCACTGCACCACAGGGACAGACATGCATGTCTTCTTTTTATTATTCTGCAACTAAGTGTAGAGTAAGGCTGTTTACCAGGGATCTTAAGAAATTATCTCATTACCACAAGAAAGTTCTGATAAAGCCATAATTATGATAATTATCATAAGAAGACAGCAAACAGTTAAGTCTAGGTTTGTCTATGTAGGGCTTTCAAACATTTCAGACTTTTGACACATTTTTACCGTCACATCTTCATAATCCTGTGAGAGCAGCTTTGATACCTATGAAAGCTACTGACCCGCAAGTCAAGAACTCTTGTTGTTATTTGTTCATCTCCATATGATCAGAAAGGCTAAAGCATTGTTTCCAAGTGTTTGTTTATTGGATTCTAGGCATCTTAAAATTACTAGAATCATAGATAGGGACCAGAATTGATAAGATTTTATTGATACCAATGCTGTTAACGATCCTGCTAATCGATCCAATTCTTTAACGATTACCTTATCGATTCCTGCAGATTTTGCAGGTGAGCAAATGTTGGTCTGATTTTCAGTGGCAACAATGTGAAACACCAGCAAGTTGCTGGTGTTTCCACTCACTTAAGGTTGTGTAGTTGGTGCAATGAAAATTAAGCTACAATTCTGATGCTTCTGAACCCTGTCAGTGGAAGGAATTGATAAGGGAATTGATAAGCAAAAAGATTAGTGATATCGACTCTTTGATGGAGCTGTTAACGATTCTAAACTGGAATTGGTTTTCGATTCCCATCCCTAATCATAGATAGTGATTTCTTGATGTGTTTTTACTAAATTTAGTTTTCAGTTTAGGTCATCTGGATGTTCAGGTTAGCACTGGACAATGTGGACATTTTTGAGAGTACTTTTGATGAACTTAAAATTTGTTCCTCTGTTAAAACAGTTTTACATAATAGGCAACACATAGACTGACAAAGTATTGTTTTTCTTATCAGTCTCAAAGGAGGTTTTAGACACTTGAGGGAAAGTGTGTCGCATTAAGTTGCAATCGTAAGACCACTCAATCAGCATTTAGAGAACAACAACTTGAATTTCCGTCTTGTGTTTCATAAATTTAGGGGGGAAAAGAGTTGGATGCACTAAAACATAAAATAACCTCTTTGGTTTTGGCACTGTAGTTTGTTTACAATGCTGAACAGCCCATAGTTAGAGCCAGCCTTGCGTGCCAAGATGTAGTCTGAATTTTAAATGTAATGTAATGACACTCCACAGTCTTTTATATGAAACCTAGTAATTATTCACTGTGGAAAGGTAAGACAAAGGCATGTTCGTGTATCTGTTGTTGTTGCTGCACGCTGAAGGAGAACCACAGAGAAATCCTCCCCACTCTGTAACTGTATCCTGGCTGAGGTCAGCGGGGCGTCTCAGACTGATGTAAAGCTCACAGTTCAGGGTCAGGATTATCCAGATCACCGGATCAGAATACTGTTACCTGGCACCGTAACCTCCCACAGTCTAGCTGGGGTGTCCCTCCTTACTGACACTCCACCACAGATCTCCTCTGCATTCTGTCACAATCAAACTTCACTTGAACTCACCTTCACCTGACAAGACACCAGATAGGAGGCTGAGGTGAAAAGCTGAGACGTTTTTGTGACAGGTCTGGCTGCTGTGCTCGGGTTAGACTGCAGATGGACATAGACAGAGGTCAAAGTGAGACGAAATTCCTGGATTACTTAATTTTTATTTCTGTGAACAGCAACATTTTAAAATTTCTTTCTGAAAAAGGACCATTGAAGGAAGCATTTTTCACAAGCTAAGGAAATACAGACCTGATCAAAATCTTATGACCAGTTGAAAAATGTGCAAATGTTGCACATTTGGACCTTAATGAAGTTTTAAATAGAGCTACAAAATGCAAAAGCAAGAAGGGGGAGTGTGACAAAAAACACTTTGAAAAAGTAATTTATTGAAAACAACAAGTAAACAGAAATAGGCTGTTTACCAGCTGATCAAAAGACCATCCCGCATGTCCCCCTGATTTAAATCCCATAGAGAACATTTGGGGATGGATGACAAGGGAAGTTTATAAAAATGGCCATCAGTTCCAGACAGTTGATGCCCTTCGTGAAGCCATCTTCACCACTTGGAGCAATGTTCCCAAAAGCTTCCTGGAAACACTCCCATCAAGCATGCCCAAACAAATTTTTAAGTGATTAACAAAAACGGTGGAGCTACTCATTACTGAGTCCAATTGAGAAACATGTTCTGGTTTGGAGAGTTTTTTGTCACTTTTTGAGCGATGGTCTTAAACTTTTGATCAGCTGATAAACAGCCTATTTCAATTTACTTATTGTATTCAATAAATTACTTTTTCAAAGTGCTTTTTGTCACACTCCCCCTTCTTGCTTCTGCATTTTGTAGCTCTATTTAAAACCTCATTAAGGTCCAAATGTGCAAAATGCATATTCTAGCAATTTTTCAACTGGTCTTAAGATTTTGATCAGGTCTGTATTTATGTCAAGTTCAGGGACCGGAAACTTACATTGTCAAAGTGGAACATTAGTTGTTTTCTTATTTACTGCCAGAATGACTTTCTTTTTGATCATTTGTAGGATACTTTCATTAAGGCAATTATAATTACTCGTAATTCTAAGAAGAGAAACAAGAAGTTAGCTTTTATCTGAGTTCATTATAACTGAATTTATACTTTGAAGTGTGTAAAAAATTAGCTAACAATGAGCTAATGAATGTGATTTAAGCTAGCTTTACAGTGTAATGAATGAAATATTTATGAAAAGATGTTCAGTTTTTTTGTTCATGTACTCAGTGATACTTGAAATCAGCATGCATTAATAGGGAAGGGTGATTGCACTTTATCCCAAGTCATCAGTTGCCTTCTCTTGATCTTCACCTAAATATCTGAACTGCATTCATACAGACTTCCATTTGATTTATTACAGACTTTATGATTACCATACAGTAAATCAGAACAGATTTGGAGATCAGAAATTTTTATGCAGTGCCAATATGAACTTCTCATGTCTGCCAGTGGTTTATAGTTACTGTCCTAACAAAAATGTAATAACCTAATGTTTAACTCTTGCACACATTTATGCTTCACTTAGGATAAATTCTAATAACTGAGCTACCTCAATTGTTATTGCACATATAAAAAGCAACCAAAGTTGACCAAAGTGCTTTACAATACATATTACAATACATGATACGAACAGAAAAATGTGTTTGGGCAATAATATTTTCAAAGTGAGACCAAAGTGAAGAGATAGTACTTTGACAGCTAAAAACAAGACTTGAGTAGGTTTATTTGTTGGAGTGACTACAGCAAAAGTTTCTCTTAGGTATTGTTTATCATACATATTATTCTAAATAACCTGATAAGTGCTGGGATTTATGGAAAGATGACCCAAACTAAAAGATAAGGCCCTCATAAATACACCATTAAAATAAGCATGCCCTTTAACTTAGAATAGGTCAGAATGAGAAAAAGTTTTATGCCATGGGTCACAGACAATGTTGCTTCCTAAAAGTACAACATTCTCAATAGTACAGGATTTTTTTCCAAAATAACACATCCAAAACTATTAAACAAAAAATAAATGTTTACCTCATCAGTACAACATTCTTCTCCATCGCATTACATGCCTAGCATTTACTGCACACATATTACTAAAACACCTCCTAGCAGCTTATACAGGAAAAGCCACATATCCAGTTTGATTACACTTTATAATAGGACAACATAATGAAAACCTTATTCAAGCTCATATTCTGTGCATAAAGGAAACCATCTTTAATTTTATTTTCTCTAATAAAAGTGCACTCACATTTGTTAAAAGAATAACGCATAGCTTACTTTTATTGAACAAATACAGCAAGCATAAGAATCATTTATAGAAAAGCAAATGGCCTTTATTCCTTTAGAGTTGTTGATCAGACATGATATCTAAAAAAATGCTTAAATAAAAAAGTCAACATCTTATTTGACAAAGGTGCAAGGACTGAATATGGAACAAAACCACAACAAAAACATAAAATCAAACCTAAAAAAACTAGATTGCGGAGACAATTTAATACTTATGGACATTTGTGTTCCTCACAAAGTTTTTTTATTGTCCCTTTTCTGTCAGCATGTTGTAAAGTAATAAAGTCAAACCTGTCTGTTGCAGGACTTAATTTCCCATTTCCATAGTTGCATTGTTTGTACCCGTGTTGCCGCAATAATTTCTGATGTGGCTTTGCATTGATGTGCTGAAAGCAGAAGCACTCACCCGATGAGAGAAATGGAAACACGAGAGTCCATCCAAGCACCAACAACGTGCACTTAGCCGTGCACATTACAATAAAAACAAAACACTGAAATGAGAGTCACAGAGGAATAGCACCAAAATGTTTTCCTCCTATAGTTGCATTCAAGCTTTTGGCATCTGTTTGTGTTTGTGCTTATCCAGGATGGGTCTACCTGTGGACAGCCCGGACAAAAACGATGATGCACTTAAATACGAGCAGCATGCAGAGGCGGAGGGGGGAGAAAGTCAAACTGAAGTCTGCACTCCCAACTACGCTCCCATCACCCCAAAGAAGAAAAGCAGAGGCAAAAAGAGGTACTTTACTTCTAGATCTCCAACATTTAGTCATTTCCTGCAGCAGGTACATTATGTCTAAGCACCAAGTTAGTTATGATTTTATAATTTTGTCCTGGAGGCTCTTTAGTTTTTCTTTCCTCACTTGTCCTCATCATTCTGAACGTAAAGATGGGAGTATAATGAGGCATTTATAGGACCTCACAGCAAAGCAGATGTCTGTCCTCTCTGTCTCTCTTCTCTTTCAGATGACTGTGGATCAACCTCACCAACTGCAAGTATGAAAGTGGTACGTTTGCATAAAACATGACTGATCATAATTTCCTTTTTTTCTGCACTTAGCTAATATATTCTGCTCTTTACTCATTCAGATTAAATTCTGGAAGTACAACAGGGAATATATTGTGAAATGGGAAATATTAGATAGGGAACGTATCATAAGTATATAGACACTGCAGTCCCCAATGATTTATGTTCATGTGCAGTTAGAGAAAGTTGAAGCATAATGTTGGTGCAAGTAGAACTTATTTTTAAATGCATTTAAGAAAATCACAAAGTCAGATTAACACACTTGATTATAAGGTTATACCTTGATTGTGAATAGAACCAGTCCGTACTAGGGGCTATGCACACTACACAGTCTCTGTGCGAGGCTGCAAGTGTGTATGAAGACTTTAGAGCCTGTCATATTTGGCTAATTTTTGTTGAGGACACATGATAAGCTGATCAGAATTAAAGCATATAGTCTCAAGTATGATCATCTGTGGTTAATACTCCATGCATTATTGTATTGGTAGTCAGCTTATTAAAATGCAATGAAGGTCCAGTCCTTAACGTTATGATGCATTTATGCTGTCTCAGTAAAAGGACTAGCTAGACCGACTTAATTAATTAAAGATTTTATTTATTTGTATTTATTTGACTATAATATATATTTATTCCTGTGTTTATTGATTTTATTAGATGAGAGTTAGTACATGATGTGTTCAAATATAATTTCAAGAGAGGGAAACTTACATTTCAGCTAGAATACACACAGTTAATTGCAGGTTACTTTTTGTATAGCAACATGACATACATCAGTTAGATAATGTAACAGATATTTTGTCTTTTGTTTATCTCACTATTTTTACTATTTAGCCTTTTGGATAAGCTTCTTAATGTTATATTAGTCTGTCAGTAATAAAAGATAGAATTATGAGTCATTGGTTACATGTGTAATTGACCCCTTGTCACTAATGACCCATCATGCTGTGTAATTAAGTTGTCTTTACTGTGAGATACTGGTTGCACTCAGTCTGAAGAGGTTCAGTCCTGTAGCAAACCCTGATCCAGTTATTGTAACCGTCCCTTGTGAAGATAGGCGTGCCTCTGTCAAGCAATCAAATCAGACAAGCCTTTTGATATGGAAGGCATCCATTAGGGCTGAACGATACAGAAATAAAATTATATTGCAGTGTTTTTACTCTTGTAAAAGATTTTGTCATTTTTGAAGGCAATTTCTAGGTGACTGATATTTTTATGTGTAACAGTGTCCAAACAAATGTATCATTGGTTCGATATTCACTAAAGTGCATATTTACAGTGTTTTCAAAATCCCAATTAAAAAGAAGAAGGACAGAAATAACAGTTTAATAAATGGTCTATTTGACATGATCATTGAAGTGTTACACAACTGTTACTGCTGTACCTGCGCATGGTTAAGGAAATCAGACAAGTTCTAGTTTTGATTTTCCTTAAAAAATGTACAAATGGCAGCATGATGTGCATTGAGTCATGTGACTGACATTACAATTCCTGTAGTATGACTATTGCATGCATGCACATTGCAATTACAATACAAAGCAATATATTGTGCAGCATTTATCGTGTCTAGGGTCCACCAGTGTTAAGTATTCCTATTAACAGACATTCACAAACAATTTAGGGTTCAGTGGCTGGTTAGACTGGTGTTACATAGTACAAGATCAGACCTGTAGACATGCCACATAAAAAGTAGCCCAAATGGAATAGAAAATGTATTTTCATTCATTTGTAAAAGAGCCACACTGTTTACCTTTAAGGGTGTTATATATGCAGAAAATGTAAGTTTAATTACTTAACACACACTCTGATCTCAGTACAAACACTGCTTGTTATTTGTGTGTCAGTGCGTCGTGCTGCTCGCAGATACGGCCTGAGGGAGGCAGTGGAGGGTGAAGATTGGACACTTTTCTGGACAGACTGCTCTGTATCTTTAGACCGTGTTAAAGACATGAAGCGCTACCAGGTATTCCACTCAATTTACTCGCACAAAAACACAGCCAACACATTACCTCTATCACCACTGACTGCCAATTAAGCTGATACCAAATATACAAATTAAGCTGAAAATGGAGCGTGGAGGGGCTCGTCATTCTGCTCCGTCTATTTGTTATATCCTAAATTGTAATTCAAATCATTCTGCTCAATATGCCCACTCACTGACTAATAATAAATGTAGATTTCCACTGAGATTATGAGGCTGGGTGTTTTTTCTTCAGGGCACAGTATTCATGGCTCATAACTGCTCTTCAGCTCAGGTAATCAATTTATAATCTAATTGGGTAATTCAGTTCAGGAACTTTTCAGCACCAATGATTTCCCTCTGAGCATTAAAAGGTGATCCCTTTATTTAGACATTTCTCTTGTAGAGAGTTTAGAATAAATATTAACTTAGCAGATTTTATACCTGTGGCAACACTCCTTACATGCATACAGATCATTTTCCCTTGAACACGTTTGTTTGTGTCTTTACAGAAAATCAACCATTTCCCAGGGATGAGTGAGATCTGCCGCAAAGATTCACTGGCCAGAAACATGAACCGGATGCTCAAGCTTTTTCCCAAAGACTACAATATCTTCCCCAGAACGTGGTGCCTTCCTGCAGAGTCAGTTTGTTTTTATATTGTAATTTTGCTTCTTACTTTATTTTCTCAATGCCTCATTTATGCATGGCCTTCTTCTCTCAATATGCTCTGCAGTTACAGTGACTTCCAAGCTTTCACCAGGACCAAAAAGAGTAAAACATACATCTGTAAGCCGGACACTGGTTGCCAAGGCAAAGGCATTTACATCACCAAATCAAGTAAAGACATCCAGCCAGGAGAACACATGATCTGCCAGGTTTACATCTCTAAGGTGAGGGACCTATCATCCACAGCATCTACAGAGATGGGAACGGCTTTTTGTAAAGGGAATAGTCATGGATGAGGTGGTACAGCAGAGTTTCTCAACCAGGGGTCTGCAGACCCCTAGTGGTCAGTGTTGTAATTGCAAGATGTTCTGAAATAATAATAATAATAATAATAATAATAATAATAATAATAATAATAATAATGATAATGATAATAAATAAATAAAAAAGAGCCTATCACATTTGAAAAAAATGGGTTATTTTACTTAAATGTGACTGAGACCTTTATCTATCTGAACTACAGTGGGTAATAGGACTTCTTTCTCTAAGCACATCTGTTTCACATGTGCTATTTATTTATTTATTTATTTAAGGTTGTATAATACAAACTTAACACGATCTGAATCCTTTTTAAAATATGAGCCCCCTACTGTTTCAGTTGACATACACCATTCATTTCTTAAAAGGGGTTTTATTGTGAATCATCTCCAGGAAGGTGCTGTGGGAAAACTCACTGACTTGCAAGGTTCGGCTCAGCACAAAAAATTAAGATAGTGTTACAAATAAACAAAGAAGAAGATGATTTGCACAGTTACACAAAAAAGTAGAAGATGATCGTGGAACCATCACCCCAGGTGATCACACTGTTTATTGATTTGATAAGGATTTCTCTCCTGTTCATTCACTTTGAATCTTTTAATTGATTCAAAAAAACTATAAAGACTGTATTTGTTACAGAATTCTTATTGTCCAGCATTTTTACATCCTCCTAAAACCTTTAAATGGGACTAAAGTTAATTTCTTCTCAAGCAATAGCTTTTTTTTGATTGCCTTAATAGATGAGAAAAATGTTTACAAATGACTTTATTCATTAGGGCTCAGTTTTAAACAGAAAAGGTGTTTTTTTGTTATGGGAACCTGCACAATGCCAACTTACTGATTGGTTTACCAAAATATCGAATCCCTGCAGCACTGTGTCAAGTTGGTGTCTTTTTGAAACTATCGGGGAATTAATGAATTCTTTTTTTTTTTGGTTGCATAAATGTTCCAAACTAAATAGAATACAATATTTTAACACACACTTCTCAATAACTGGAAAAATTACAGGCTGACGCACATGGCTTAATTTTGCCTATGCTGTATACTGTGAAAAATGCCAACATGAACTATGATAAAAGAAGGCCCTGATGTTTTGCTGCTTTTTTTTGCTTGTCTTGGTTGCTACAGTAGTAATAGTTTTATTATCCTAATTGTCAGCCCTTTCCTTATCTCTTACCAGTTTAAATTATGACTTCTTCTATATTACTCCTTTTGATGATGTCTATTAAAATGTTTGACATCTATTAAAAACTAAAAGGATACATGCACAGACTGATGCTTGATTCTGTTTTTCATATCTTCCACAGCCTCTCATTATCGACGGATACAAGTTTGACCTGCGTATCTATGTGCTGGTGACGTCATGTGATCCATTCAGCATATTCATGTTTAAAGAGGGGCTGGCTCGCTTCTGCACCACCAAATACAATGAGCCAACGCACAGTAACGTGGTGAGACTCTTTATCTATTTATGGAAATACAGTAAGTGAAATAAACCAGTTCAGGGCTGCAGGGTGATTACAAATCAGAAATGGTTGCCTTTGCTGGCCTGATTAAAATAGTTTTTTTAGTTTAGTTTAAGTAGTAAGAACTGTTTGGGAGTAAAATGCAGTCTCTGGTCCTCATGCTTGGTTAAGGTTCCTAAAGCAGGACATGGTTATGGTACAGTTTTACCTTAAACACTTTTAGGTTACAAGCCCAAATCAGATGCTTCCCTCTGCTGGTAAAACAAAAACAAGAATCGTTTTCCATGATTACACTGAACAAATGTTCTTAAATATTAGTATTTTTGATTCAGTAGCAAAAGACAAAGCTTAGTGAGGGAGTAAATATTACAATTAAAGGCGAACCACATCTTTTATTTGTCATTCTCATGCCAGGATGATGTGTGCATGCATCTCACAAACTACTCCATCAACAAGAACAGTGAGAACTTTCTCCGTGATGAGGACAAAGGGAGCAAAAGGTAAATGTACAATGTTGTTATTTTTGTTTTTTAATTTCATTTCTGTATATTATAATATACTTTGTATTTTAATTGCTAAATCTGTTTGAATCCTGCTGATGTTTCTCTGATGTTTCTATTCAAAGCCCTTTGTATATTTATGTGCACCTTGCCTTCAAATAAAATTATATGATTTATCATCCTGCAGAAAGTTGTCCACCCTGAACAAACTCTTAGAGCGAAACAGGTGCAACACTGACAAAATGTGGAACGACATTGAAGACATCATCATAAAGACTCTGATCTCTGCTCACCCCATCCTGAAGCATAATTATCACACCTGCTTCCCAAACCACACCACAGGCAGCGCCTGCTTTGAGATCCTCGGCTTTGACGTGCTACTGGACCATCAGCTCAGACCCTGGGTGCTTGAGGTAAAGAACAATGACCCTTCTGTTAAATACACTGTGAATTAGTGACCTCATGGACACATCTAATCATTGGAATACCTCAGAACAACTGTCCTCATACCATACACACTGTGGTCTTATTTTTTTAATATAAATTAAAAAATACAATGACATTGTCGTCCTCTCAGGGCACAGGCAGGCACAAATAACTTTCTAGCTCCTAGTTTGAAAGTCCCCCCCAATCCACTGTGAAAGCTAAACACAATGAATCTGAAATGAATGGACATTATAAGTAAAATATTAATAATAACATGTGCACTACATGAATAACCATGCACAGCAGCTCGATTGACCTGATTCAATGTCTGTAATCAGGCAGGTCCATTTGCCAAGCTCCCACCTACAACAATTGTGAGCGGAGCTATGAAATATAAAAAAATGTGTATGTTTATGAAGAAATCCTGACATGGCAGCATTGAAATAGCTATATTTCCAAAAAATGAAGTTATAATTGGATGCAACCATTTCTATTAAAGTCCTTTTAATGCATTTACCAAAACAGAGAAAAAAAGTGTGCAAAATATTTAGACCTTCATTCATCCTTTAATTAACCTTGAAGAATCATTGCCCCTATTTTCAATGACGCCAAGAGTACAACAATGAAATAAATATGCATCTAGTATAACAATTTAAAGGACGGTATAAACATACAGAATAGTTTATTGTAGTTTAGCTGACGCACAGGAAGTGTTGAAGTGTTTCAGGTGAAAGCAGCAGAGAAGCTAAAGGCAGTTCTTACTCAGACGTGTTAAATAGTGATAAGCAGACTGATTTAACAGAGATGTAATATACAGAGGCATTTTACCAATCAATGCTTTATAAATAAATAAAAGCCAATGCCTGTCTTGTATTACACTCAGAGCAGCCCGGCCCACTCTGTCATGAAAAATATAATGATGTGTGGATTAACCATCACAAGTAATAAAAATACAGCCTTAATGATGTGTTTTCCACTGAGCCCTGCAAAGTTTATTTTGTTTCTGTAAAAGAAACCATTTTTTATCTTAATCTGCTGGCAAGAGTATCAATGCGATATTCAAATGTGAGTTTTTGGTAAAGTCTGACACAGGGATATCTGAGTTAGGAGACTCTTTTCAAGCTGTGATGTGCAAACTATTGTCAGTGATGTCTTTGGATCTGGAGAATAACATGAATTAAGTTTAGTTTGAGTGAAAAAACAGTTTTTGATTATGCAGAGCATATTATAACTGATCAAAAGCCTGCTGGAGGGTTTGATTGGCTGAATGTGCAGCAAGCACTGGTCGGAGTTAACACTTTGTTACTTGCCCCATAAAGTAGCTGAAACTGGCTTGAATCCTGTGTTTATTCCAATTATTTGTATATAGTTCATTTTATTTGTGTTTAAGAATCTATAAATTTTGGTTAAATACATTTTTTGACAGTTGTATTGATTTGTCTCTTTATGCTCCATTCTGATGGCATAAACATTTTGACCCTCTGGCAGTGTGAATAATTCTAATGTGGTCCTACTGGTAACCAATGATGCCCATACCTGATCTAATTCATAGGAAACAGTCTTTACTTCAAAATAAAAGATCAGAAGTGATACTTTATAAAACATAAAAAATATATTTTGTTTGCAGTTTTGTACCAGATGCAATTATGAATAAACATTTTAAAGATATTTGCACTGTATCTTACTATTCTTTATATCGGCATTTCTTTTTTGTACAACTCATCTCTGCTCTTTTGATTTATGTTGGCTTGTTTTATTATGTCATGTTGAATATGAAATATTTAACATATTAAACAGGAAAAGTAAAGTTAACCTGGGCCAGACATACAGTAAAACATGCCAAATTTTAAATTAATATACCTTAACTATAAAGCAGATTCTTAGTCTGAAAGCATCCATCAGTAAAAAGATTTACTATTTTAAATACTGTCCATAGAAAGACTTGAAATAAAGAATAATTTGAGCTACAGTTAATTACGTAAAATTTCCATCCCTTTTGCTAACTTTCAGAAAACCTTCTTAAGGAAAATAAAACATTTAGTGCAGATAGCCAGAGGCTGTTCTACAAGATTTATGCCAAAAAGCTCTTTTATTTATCAATCAACAACACCTTCTCTATTATGCCTATCAGCTGCTCTGTCTTTTTGTTTCCAGGTGAATCACTCTCCAAGTTTTACCACTGACTCCCAGCTGGATCATGAGGTGAAGGACGCCCTGCTCTATGACACCCTGGTTCTCATCAACCTGGGTGCCTGCAACCGCCGCAAAATCACCAAAGAAGAGAGACGCAGGGTGAAGGACAGGCTGCAGCAAAACAGCACCAGAGAGGCCAGGTAGAGATCCGTCACATTTTACGATGTGATATTTTTCACACAAGGTCGTACGCCCGTGCCTGAATGTTTGTGCCACCAGGTCAGAGGAGCTGCGCCACTGCCAGGCCGCCGCAGTGGAGCAGATGGAAAGGTACGAGGCCAAACACCTGGGAGGCTTCAAGAGAATCTACCCCAGAGAGGGGGGAGAGAAATACGACAAATACTTCAAACACAGCAGTTCGCTCTTCCAGGAGACAGCAGCATCCAAAGCCAGAGAGGAGTGTGCCAGGTAAACTTTGAACACAGCTCAGGGAAGAGAAGCTGCTGTTGTATGTTGTTTGCTGTTATAGCTGCCTGAGTATGTCTGGGGTTTGAATTATGACTCTGGTGCCTTTGGTCTGACAGAACAAAAATTATACCTGGATAAATTTTTGCCAAAGGGTAATGAACATTATTGATCTGATATTTCTTCTTTAAAAATACATAAAAGATCATCACTATACTTGAATAAACTTCTAAATGATTCTAAGAAAAATCAAACATCAAAACTCACTTGATATTAAGGCTTCAAAAAGGAAGATCCCAGACCAGATGCAGCGAGCAATGTGGTGCTCTCAGGGACATTGAAAAAATAACGTAAGCTACCACCACACAACTGAAAAGAAACAGACATTTTTGAAATTTCATTGTATGTTTGCTAACATATCAGACTTAATGAAAACAAAAATAACAAATGTATCACGTGCATTTCATTTTAAAACTGCCTCATTTTTCTAAACATTGCCCTGCATGGGGTCAAAGTTTACATTAATGCTGACACAGATAAATAATTGAAGATGCATGTAAGAAATTGTTTTCATATAATGTAATATTCTGTGGTGAAAATTATTGTTAGGAATAAAAGTAAACATACAGTGTTGCACGAAGCCTATCAAATGTTTAATTATATATATTTTTTGTTAAATCATAACATTTTTATTACTTAAGAACATTAAATCAAGAAAGTAGCCCCCCATAATACTCCTCATCTGTAGGGTAGCTCTCAGACTCATAAAGGCTGGTGACCCAGTCCTAGACAGGTCCAAAATTGGATGTTTATTGTTTTAATCATGAACACTTGATTGCAATTCATAAACTATTGCTCACCTACAATTTTTGTCATTGGACTATATATTTTTAAGCAGGTTATATGTACAAAAAATTGTAATTGGGACAATATGTGTTATCAGTGGGGTTTTTTTTTATTTCCTGAAAAGTAGCAGTGTTGGAGATAAGAGGTTTGTGCTTGACAGCAACAAAATATTGGTTTTATTATGATAGTATTACTAATTCTAATTATACTAAGTATTTGCTCTTATTTCAACACTTCATAATGATAACAGTGACAGAATTTGTGCACTTTACTTCAGCATTGATTCATTCTGATAAGTCATTGGAGATTATGATTGTAATTATTTGAAGGCAATGATTTCACAGTTTTGCCCTCAAGTGTTGTGAATGTGTATGACATTGTACAGTCAAAAAGAATGCTTCACATGAAATTCATTAGATTGTGTGGAGCTCTTGGCCCCTACAGCAAGCTGAGCTTCTGTACCATGTTTTTTCCTGACAGAGGCAGAGCTGGTTTCCATCGCTGTGACTAATGAATTTACTTTCCACGTGCACCTCGGACAACCTCGCTTCAAAAATACTGAACTATGACTTTAACACCTGCTGATAAAGAGTATTCAACCTTAACATAATTAATAATTAGCATTTATGCAGTAAATGTGGCAGATACAGAATGTTGATGGTCAAGCCTAAAAATAACTGGATGGGCCTCAGTTTTTTCTCTTCTTTTTAATTAATTCTTTTTACATATAATGAATCCCCACATTTTATATCATGTTGTTCTTTTGAGCACCTTGGCCAATTATCTTATCAAACCTAATAAGACACTTTATCCACTCCATGAATAATCTATAGCAGTAAAATTAATTTGAACCCATTTTGAATAATTCACATTTACATAAACACAACAATCAAACCAGTATCCTTTAAAAGATACTTTCCTTTAAATGTATGAAAAATATCTGAAAATCTAATTTTACTTAAGAGAGGATGTTCTGAATATTAATTGCTTTAAGTAGCTGTTTCTGTATTTTATTATGAAAAATACTAATTCAAACCAAAATTAAATCATGTATTTTATACATTTTTTATTTATTTATTCATACATTATTATTTTCATGACCCTAATTGAATGGGCCACTATAGCTTGTTATGAAATTGTGGATTATTTTCAAAAACAAATCTTAAAGAAAATGGCACTTCAAAAATCTGGCAAAACATTTTTTCACATGTCAGGAATGAGCAAGACCAAAGGTGGGCAACTTGCAACCCAGGGGCCCCAAATGGGCCCTCCATTTCAGTCATTGGGGCACGTCAGCCGATTTTAACTTACCAAAATGCAACCATATGAAAGAAATCTATCAGCAATTTAGAGACCATTTCTGTAAGAGTCTTTAAAATCAGTTTTTATTTTATTGCAAATTACTCATTAGATATAATTTGCTATAAATTGAACTCTAAAAAGTCCTTTTATGAAGCATGTTTAAATCATTTAAAGAGAAAAGTCGGTCCAATTAACTTAAAAAAAACATCAATAATCAAGACTTTTTATGACTTGTCCAGTGGCAAAGTTACTTTTGTAAAACAATGTTCATTTCTCAATGTGAATTCCTGGTGAAATAACGGTGAAATTAATTAATCTTGTATATACCAGCACATTGCATCAAGAAAAACCTTTAATTGGCTTTAGTTGTGTTCAGCTTGATAGTACTATTTTTATTTCTAATAGTATGGCCCTCTAAAACTGAGAATAACATATGTGGCCCTCATAGTAACAGAGATAGTACGTCCTTGATCAAGATTCAATAATAATAATAATGATAATAATAATTTCAAAAACTTAACATCTTATTTGTTTTGTTCAAGGCTTGTTATAACCTGATTGTTCGTATAGCATCATGCACCAAACCCTTTAAGAAGTGCAGAGTGTCTGTCTTCTCTGTTTAGGCAGCAGCTCCAGGAGCTTCGGCTCAAACAGGAACAGAAGGAGAGAGATCAGAAAGGAGGCCGAAGGAGGGACCTTCAAGGGGAGACGGCAGGGGAGACAGTGCCACCACAAAGGAGAACACAATCACTACCCTATAAATCTAACTCCAACCCACTGCCGGTGAGGCTAAAGATGTATGGAATTAGTTTGCAGTCCCTACATCTCACCACAGGAGGGCCTCCAAGAGCCTCCACCGTGTGATGAATGCTTCATATTCTGGCTGACCCCCTCTGAAATAAATGTACTTTAACACCATTTAAATAAAGCTAGAATAATATTCCTACAGATCATTTTTATTTGATGCCTCTGGTTTTGAATTAAAATATATTTTATTGCCCTGACAGGAGAAACAAACAGTGTTATCAAGGTTATTCACTGACAGTTATTGGTAATACAGATGCGGACAAAATTGTTGGTACCCTTCCGTCACCCACAATGTTCACTAAAATAACTTGAAACTGAAAAAAGTAATAATAATAACAAAAAAAAAAAAAAAAAAAAACTAACGAAAATCTGATATTACTTGCAATTGTAGTTTAACTGAATCATTAAAAAACAAAATGATGAAACTGGCCTGGATAAAAATTATGGTACCCTAGAAAAGATTGAAAATGATTTGACCACAGGTACATGTTAAACTAAGGGTTATCCTGTAATTAGTATCATAGGTGTCTTCAAACTTTTTATCAGTCATTCTGCCTATTTAAAGGGTGAAAAGTAGCCATTATGCTGTTTGGTATTGTTGTGTGTACCACACTGAACATGGACCACAGAATGCTAAGGAGAGAGTTGTCTCAGGAGATGAGAAAGAAAATTATAGACAAACACGTTAAAGGTAAAGGCTATAAGACCATCTCCAAGCAGCTTGGTGTTCCTGTGACTACAGTTGTGTATCTTATTCAGAAGTTAAGGTCCACAGGACTGCAGACAACCTCTCTGGGCGTGGCTGTAAGGGCAAAATTGAAAACAAATTGAAGAGACAGATAATACGAATAGTAACCAAAGAGCCCAGAACAACTTCCAAAGAGATGCAAATCATAAAAAAGCGAGACTGGAATGTGCTAAAATGCATATTAACAAGCCACAATGCTTCTGGGAGAATGTCCTTTGGACAGATGAGACAAAATAGAGCTTTTTGGCAAGTCACATCAGGTCTATGTTCACAGACCCAAAAATGAAGCATACAAAAAAAAGAACACTGTACTGAGTGTGAAACATGGAGGAGGCTCAGTAATGTTCTGAGGCTACTTTGCTGCATCTGACACAGGGTGTCTTGAATCTGTGCAGGTACAATGAAATCTCAAGACTATCAAGGAATTCTGGAGCAAAATGTTCTTCCCAGTGTCAGAAACTTGGTCTCAGTCACAGGTCATGGGTCTTTCAACAGGATAATGACCCAAAAAACACAGCTAAAATCACTCAAGAATGGCTCAGAACAAAACATTGGACTATTCTGAAGAGGCTTTCTATGATCCCTGATCTAAATCCTCCTGAACATTTGTGGAAGGAGCTGAAACATGCAGTCTGGAGAAGACAGCCTTCAAACCTGAGACAGCTGCATGGTTTGCTCATGAGGAGTGGGCTAAAATACCTGTAGACAGGTGCAGAAGTCTCATTGAGAGTTACAGAAATTGCCCCACAAGGTTGTGCAACAAAATATGAAACTAGGGGTATCATTTTTTGTCCAGGCCATTTTCGATTTTGTTTTTTAGAGATTCTATTAAACCACAATTCAAAAGCAGTGTCTAATTTTCAGTACATTTTGATTTATCATTACTTTTGTCAGTTTCAAGTGACTTCAGAGACCATTGTGGATTTTTCTTTCTTTAACAGAGGGGTACCAACATTTTGTCCGTGTCTGTATATTCAACAGGCCACAAACAGTGAGGCAATAAAAACAAATTGAATCAAATGTTTCTCTGCAGCTGCGTTTGTCCAGCGTGCCAGAGATTCCTGTAGCTGTAAAAGTCCAGGAGGAGGAGGTGAACGAGGCTGAGATGGAAACAGATGAGGAGGAGCAGGAGCGTGTGGCTGCTCTGCGGCAGAGGAGGAAACTGTTGGAGGACCTGGGTGTGGTGGATCAGGTTAACCAGCTGCTGCAGGTCCAGAGGATGGGAAGAGGGGTCTACAAGGACGTCCGCAGCCTCCAGCAGGACAAAGCGACTCAGCAGAGACAGCAGCAGAACAAGGTGAGAAGAAAATCCACATGGCAATAACGTCCAAAATTAATAATAATAATAATAACAAAAGGAAATACAAACAGCCTGTTACATCACATTAAAATGAACATCCAGAGTAAAATTATTGTTATTTTTTTAACAGTTATTTACTTTCAGTTTTATTTTGTCAATGTTGGGCAGCACCGGTATCATTTTGTTTTATTCTTTTCAGTCCTTTGTCTCTCTTGATCTTTCAGTTTGACTCGGTGACACAGTTTTCTCAAAGGGCAAAGCAACAACACTGCACTCAGACCTCACGACAGGTATCCACAATAACACACATTCAACCCAAAATATGTTAGCACCCTTTTAATCACTGATCTGTTTTTCTCAGGAAAGAGGGCTTGAAAGATTTTCGTAACCTCAAATTTTTAATTCAGTCCCTTGTAATGATAGTGACTTTGATTTATTGTTCAATTAGAATTTTTGTTGCCTTTTTGTGAGGACAGTGGCTGAAACAGGATACTTAGCAGTGGAGAGAGCCACAGGTTGAGCTAGGCCACTCCTGTTGAATGATTACAGCTTCTGTCCACTGGGTGCAGCCTTAATGCGAGGATATTTGTGTCCCATACTATCCAGTTTTGCTCGAATAATGCCTTAAAAATAGAAAATTCCACAATCACTTTGAGGATGGCAGACCATCAGCAGTATTAAGATGTGCAAAATGTCTCTTTTAAAAATATATATTTAAATTCTAAAAAAAGAAAGAAAAAACCCCTCAAGAATAGTATTACACTTTCAGAATTATAAACAGGATTAAGCTTTTGTGCTGACTGAAATATTTACACCTGGAATATTACAGATTCATTAGTTATGTGCAAATTGAACAAATTTAAGAAATCTGTATTTTTCCTGATTTTATTTATTTCTCATCTAGTTTTACTCATTTCAGTAGTTTCAAAGCTAACTATAATCAAGTAGATTCATCTAATAATTTTATTTAGTTCAGCCAAATGAAAAATTGCAAAAAGATGCCATTTACAATTTTCAGTTTTTAAAAAAATAATTCTGTAATGATTTCTCGAATCGTTCAGTCAACAGAACAAAAGTAGCATCATGTAAGTTACTGTCATATAGACAAAAATGTTAGTTTTAATAAGCCAAAATATTGAATACTCGCTTGAAAATTGGGAACAAATATTATAAATTCATAAAAGTATTGCAGTGGGGGGACTTTTAATTCACTCCAATATATTTGTCATGTATAAGTTCTGTGTTAAGTATTTTATTTTTTCCAGTAAAATGCTTCGTCTATTTATTTCACTTACCAATATTTATGTTTTGACTGAAAGTGATTCAAGTATCCTATTTTAAGTGTTAACTTATTTTTTGTTGTATTTTGAAAATGAAAATAGCATAATTACCCAGTGACCACTCTAGAAACTGACATTTAGGAGTCCAAAAAAATCTGACAATGTAATAATAAATGACAACATCAATTACCATTATTTTATCATCATAACACTATAAGAGATTATTTGCAAAGCAGATAAGTCCATTTAAAAAAAAAAAAAAAAAAAAGTAATTCGTGCCACTTCAAAAGCTGTGCACTGCAGGAAATATTCTTTAGTTTTTTTTAATATATATTTTTTTATTTAATTTATTTATAAAGGGACCATGTACAATATTCAACATAAATGTCACCATTTGATGCATTGTACCAGAGTTAGCTTAAAGCTAATTTACATCACATACACATTGTTGTAAAAACTCACACGCTTACACACACACACACACACACACACACACACACACACACACACACACACACACACACGCACACACACACACACATACAAACAAACACCTAGATCTTATTTGTCAATGTCCTGTCAAGTTAAAGCTAAACCACTGTAATCACAATATCACCTGTAGTGCACAAAAAAACAAGTTTCTGATTCCTATGCAGAGTTCTCTGTTTTTGCAAATGATTATAAAATACATTTTATTCATTATGTGCTTTACAGTAAAAAAATCAAAATGCTTCAGGATTAAAAGTAAGAGCATCAAATGATCTTAAATGAAGTCAGAGTTAACCTTTAATAATTAAAGAGTCAGAAAGCAGAGTCTAATATCATCTCTAAACTGATCACATCAAGCCTGCCTGTGTTTAAAAGAGAGCATTGTGGGTAATATCACTGATAATTTTCATCTAGCTAAAGCATCATGAATCATAATGAAATCAAAATAATATCCCAGCAGCACCTTCACACTGGCACGTCTCAGCTCCATGTTTGGCCCTCGGGGAATCAGAGGACCGTGAACACGTCCAGCTTCCTGCAGAATATCAGTGAGAGCCAAACCAGAGCAGCAGAGACACGCAGGACATTCAGCGGCCGGAGGGGACAGTGGACAGGTAAGACTGAGACACAGAGGGGACAGTGGACAGGTAAGACTGAGATACAGAGGGGACAGTGGACAGGTAAGACTGAGACACAGAGGGGACAGTGGACAGGTAAGACTGAGACACAGAAGGGACAGTGGACAGGTAAGACTGAGACAAGGAGGGGACAGTGGACAGGTAACACTGAGACATAGAGGGGACAGTGGACAGGTAAGACTGAAACACAGAGGGGACAGTGGACAGGTAAAACTGAGACACAGAGGGGACAGTGGACAGGTAAGACTGAAACACAGATGGGACGGTGGACAGGTAAAACTGAGACACAGATGGGACGTGGACAGTTCACACTGAGACACAGATGGGACGTGGACAGTTAACACAGACACAGATGGGACGGTGAACAGTTTACACTGAGACACAGATGGGACATGGACAGTTAACACAGACACAGATGGGACGGTGGACAGTTAACACTGAGACACTGATGGGACGGTGGACAGTTAACACAAACACAGATGGGACGTGGACAGTTAACACAGACACAGATGGGACGGTGAACAGTTTACACTGAGACACAGATGGGACATGGACAGTTAACACAGACACAGATGGGACATGGACAGTTAACACAGACACAGATGGGACAGTGGACAGTTCACACTGAGACACAGATGGGACGGTGGACAGTTAACACTGAGACACAGATGGGACGTGGACAGTTAACACAAACACAGATGGGACGTAGGACAGTTAACACAGACACAGATGGGACGGTGGACAGTTCACACTGAGACACAGATGGGACGTGGACAGTTAACATGGACACAGATGGGACGGTGGACAGTTCACACTGAGACACAGAAGAGGTGGTGGATAGAACACTGAGACACAGATGGGACAGTGGACAGTTAACACTGAGACATAGAGAATACAGTGGACAGTAAACACTGAGACACAGGTGGGACGGTTGACAGGTAACACTGAGACACAGATGGGACAGTGGACCTTTAACACTGAGACACAGATGGGACGGTGGACAGTTAACACTGAGTCAGATGGGACAGTTGACAGTTAACACTGAGACACAGATGGGACGGTGGACAGTTAACACTGAGACACAGATGGGACGGTGGACAGTTAACACTGAGACAGATGGGACAGTTGACAGTTAACACTGAGACACAGATGGGACGGTGGACAGTTAACACTGAGACACAGATGGGACGGTGGACAGTTAACACTGAGACACAGAGAATACGCTGGACAGTTAACACTGAGACAAAGATGGGACGGTGGACAGTTCACACTGAGACACAGATGGGACGTGGACAGTTAACACTGAGACACAGATGGGACAGTGGACAGTTTACACTGAGACAGATGGGACGGTGGACAGTTAACACAGAGACGCAGATGGGACGGTGGACAGGTAACACTGAGACACAGATGGGACAGTGGACAGTTAACACTGAGACACAGATGGGAAGGTGGACAGGTAACACTGAGACACAGAGGGGACAGTGGACAGTTAACATTGAGACACAAGGGGACAGTGGAAAGTTAACACTGAGACACAGATGGGACAGTGGACAGTTAACACTGAGACACAGATGGGAAGGTGGACAGATAACACTGAGACACAGAGGGGACAGTGGACAGTTAACATTGAGACACAAGGGGACAGTGGACAGTTAACATTGAGACACAAGGGGACAGTGGACAGGTAACACTGAGACATAAATTGGACGGTGGACAGGTAACACTGAGACACGCCACATTCTCTGGGATCAAAAATAAAATCAGCACAGCAGGAGAGGGACTGCCTTTTAATGTGATCTTGGTTTCTTTGTATTTTCATTGAGGCTCAGGAGAAAAGCTCAGGCTGCTTGTTGCACATCTTGGTTTTGACCACTTTTTTTTACAATATTTTTATTTTAAAGGCTGAAGCAGCCGCAAAATCTAATAAGTATCACAGATATATGCAGTGTCCCCCTGAGCATTCATTTGGAGTAGTGAGCCACCATCCCATCACAACCCCTGCCACTCTAAGAGAAAGACAGAAACGGCTGCACTTGATGCAGCCTTCATAATTTACTCAGAATATTTCAACAAGAGATGAAAGTATAACTTAAATTGTGCACATAAACTTGTTTGTTGTTTTTTTTACTTATTTGATTAAAATAAATTACGTACTTTTAACATAGAAATAAAATATTCAGTCTCTCACTTCTGACAAAAAGTTTTTATTGTTGTTAAAAATAAAGCGAATATTTTTCTTAATTATCAAATCAAATTGTTTCATCAATGTAAATTTCTATGAGTGAAATGTGTGGTTTGGGGACAGATTTAACCATTGCCTGGTATTTTTTTAGCCCATCTGATGGTCCCATCCTTGAACCACCCCTTCATTGTGCCAAAAATAAATAAATAAAGTTAATTGAAACAAAGTCAAATTTGTTTTTAATGAGTAAAATATGAAACAATCAGCAGTCAGTACTCACCAAATGACTTAAAGTATTTAAATGCTGTGATAGTCTTTTTTTTTTATATATACCTTTTCTGTATTTATATGGAACCTGAAAATACTAATCTTCTGTGTTTTCTGATTATATAGTTAAGTTTTACTAATAATTCAGATGGGTTGAAATAATTTATTTTTAATGTATTTATATTTATTTAATCACTTATATCCATTCACAATTACCACCAAACTTCCAAAGTAATTAGTCAAATATTTTAATAATTTTCACTTCCCTTCTACTAATAGTATTATACAAATTAAAACCACTATTTGACAATAGTTACTATAATTGTTACAAAAATGTAAATAAAATGATCGAAAATTAAAAAAAATAAATATTAAAGAAGAGACTACATATTGTTTCTTACCAGCCAAGATCACTGAGGAAAAATCAGTTATTAGCAGGTGTTTAGAACTCAAACTAAGGGGTATTTCATAAAGATAATATATGTTTAATTTCACCATATTTCTTTAAATAATGTAAATAATTGTAGAAAAGATTTTTTTTTGTCGAGGGAGCCACCTGCTAAGCTCCTTTCTGTTAGTGTCCTCCTGCAGAGCTCAGTATTCCACTGAGGTTAACTTGATTTTTTTAAGAGGATTTCAAGATTCCAACAAGAGTTGGTTATTAATTTTTTTTTTTTTGTAAAATAAATTTCCAGGGAGCCACATGATCACAAATAAGAGAAAACGTTATTCATTTGAGCTGAACAGCCTGAGTTTGTCCTTCTTAACTCCAGTGATTCTCACGTGTTACATTTTCTGCCTGCGTGCTTTGTTTGTCCTCAGCAGCAGGAGGCTCAGGTAGACTCCACACACCCAGAACTTGCCACCCTGACACCCGGCCCGGTCCCAGCATCCCCCTCATAAACCACGTCCCAAAAGGAGGCCTTTGCTGCAGCGCCCTGCCGTCCCACGACCCCTCCACCCTGCAGAGCCTGCTCGTCATCTCCACCCGGGCCCCCATGATCCGCAGGCCTGGATTCTCTCACATCAGCCCAAACGCCTCCCACAGAGCCCCCCAACACGGAAAAAGCCAATGAGCGGAGGGGTCTGGAATAAATCTGCAGACTGTATGGAGCTGCAGGACGTGTGAAGAGGTGGAGGTGGAGGGGCCTTTAAATCTGTGAAGCTACACAAACACACTGTGCCTTGTTCATTATTCTCTATGTGATCCTGCAGTTTACTCCGCCTGCCACCATAAAAACCTCGCAGCACTGCTCTGTCACTTCTCTCCCCACTGCGTGCGTGCTCACATGTGGAATATTTCACTCAGAGGATGCGTTCTACCACAAAGACCTGAAAAAATGGTGCCAAATAAAAGCAGAAAATCAAATTCAACACCACACAAAGTCTTCCTTCTAAAGATGTAACAGGATCTACAACAACCCAGATCATGGGCTTTAGAATCAGCTGAAGTTCTTTATTTTTTATTTATAACCTTTTTATTATTTTTTATATTAAGTACAAGGAACAAAGTACATAAAACTGAACTGACTGAAACGGGTTATTACAAATTAGCAGCAACAAACACTGAATGCATGAAGAGGAAATGTGGAGACAGGATTGAAAAATGGACTAAATAACAGACACACAGTGATTTAGAATTAAGTGAAGGAACAAGAGCATTTAATACTTCATATGGTAACACAAAGAAGGTATATACACAGGTTTTATTCACAGTTTATAATGATATTTTAGTATTTGAACCAGCAGAATGATGATATGTAAGGGACACTTCTGCAGCCTTAATGACATTAAAAACCTGTGGACCCTGTAAAAAAAAAACTCTTCTTTTTTTTAAAGGAAAAAAAATAATTTGCAGTCCATGGATTTTTCTTTTGCACTGATGGTTAATAAAAGAGTGTTTTATGCAATTGTTACTTTTTTTCTTAAGAGTTTATTTAAGGCTATTCTTGGGGAGAATTGTGTCCTGCATGAATTATTATTTATTATTTATAAAAGGTGCTTTATATTTTTTTATCCTCAACTTTCCTGTTTCCTCTTTTTCCCCCTCAAAAGGCTATAGAGGGAAAATCGCTATAAAACAAGTGGAACCTCAAATCACAAATAATTTTACACAGAAAGTCTACCTGCAAGATTATTATTCGATTTTTTTCCATCATTATTTTTATTTAGATTTACATTTATCAATAAACAAAGTCACTGATAAATAACATAAATATATACAAACAAAACAAATCATTCAATGCTTCTTTTTCTTTAAAAAACAAATGTGTAATTTACATTTTAAGTATAAAGTTTTACTTATAAATAACAGCTACGAATAAAACTTCTGTGAGGTTGAAAAAATGAATTATCTATAAGTCATTGGTTTACTTGATCATCTGTTAATTCAGACTCCTGATCTCATCCTCGTGTGAACTCAAACTTCTGGCCTTTTCCATGAAAGCTTCTCTCATAAGGAAGGTTTGAGGAAATCTCATCATCCACCGACTTTTACTGGTCTGCTGACGGTTTCTCTTAAAAATGCTGAACAGCTTCCACATGAAATAACCTCTGCTGGGTAAGAGCTCATTCAGGTTATGAGTCCATAGAAAAGCTTGGCTGCTGATTTAAATAATCCTCCTCACGGTGAGTCCTCCATCCAAACAAATCATTTTGATTTTCCTACATTACAAAATAAAGTCAAATAAAAGTCCTCTAGCTTCCATTCTTTTTACATTACTTTGTATTTTACTTTATTCTATATGATGTTATTCATTCAGTTTTGTAAATGCTTGTTCCATCCTTTGTTTTATTTTGAAGCATTCCAGATGGACAATGAGGTTGTTACGTTTTACAACACCTCTGCATCCGCTTCTTTTCTGTCGTTGCCATTGAAAAAACGAAAAAAATAAAAAAATAAAAAATAAAAAAACGAAAGAAAAATGAACGACATATTTTCCTGCATCAGAGACTTAAAATAGCTGAATACTCCTTTAAAACTATAAGGATAACGTCAAAAATGAAAGAGTTATTTTTTATGTTATACATATCAAAATAAGTCTTTCAGGCCTCACGCGCAAACGCCTTAACCCTTTAACTACCAGCTCAACAGTTTGGCAGAGGCCATCAATAAGTTCAGGGATATTTAATGTTTTTGAAAATAGAACTAATCATATCACTGATATGTCAACATTTCAGGGAACAGAGAAAACTACAACAAGCCAAACACCAGATATTTTCTTAGTGGGATTTAAAGGTTTAAACATTAATATTGGATCAAGTGATGACGTAAAAACGCACAATCCACCAGAAAAGGCAAAAAATGTTTGTTATTAAAGTCGCAATCAAAAATATTAAAATAGATGGTGCTGTGTTTGACACACAAACATGTTTTTGATGAAAAACAGATTTTATATAAATCAATCATCATATCAGTAAGCTGTTCAGTATTTAAATAATAATAATAATAATGGTAAATCTAATAAAACATTTCGCTTTTTTAACCTTTAAATCTCACAGTAAAGAATATGCGTTATTTTGTTTTGTTTGCAGGTTTTCCAGCATCTTAAAAAAATGATTTTTTTATAGATATTCTTGAATTTACTGACGTCTGCCAACAGTTGAGCTGGAATTTAAAGGGTTAAAAGCACGAAATTGTTTTCTGATTTGAGTGAAAAGCTTTACTGTAGTGTAGTTTCTGTTTTTAGGCCTCCGCCTGCAGCGAAATGAGGATTTTTCAGGAAAATATGAGAAAATATCAGAGAAACTTTCAAAACCTTAAAGGGAAAATCAGCTTTGAATTGAGGCCGAATGGGACAACTAGGGTTTTTTAAATTATTTTGGAGAAACACATTTATAAATAATAACCTCCTAATGAAAATATATTTTTATATCAAACATTTTTCCGTTTGATTTCTAACATGCTGATAAAATGTTTTCTGTAGAGGTTATTTAAAGGTTTGTGTCTTCTGAAGGGAGAAGAAGAATCAAAGCGGAGGAGGGCTGTGCTGCGTTCAAGGAATTTATGGTTTTATTGCGTCCATAAATGTCGGAAATCCTCACTGGGACTGGAAATCACCAGCATTCAGACTGGAAAAAAGGGACTTTTCAAACAAAGAAAAACGGAAATAAGGCTGAAGAAATAAAAGGAGCTTGATTTAAATATTAAGCAGAGCTCGACCAAAATCTGCGCGCGTAATTTTGGGCTAAAGGAGTATCATTCTTCCTTGAAAATTATTTAAGGAGAGGAATTGGCTTAAAAATAAAGTTTTGTGAGTTCAAGCATCCCTCAGGGCTGAAATTATTCCGGCCAGAGCTCAATTTTCGGCTCATAGTTTGAATAAAATCATCTGGAACGAATGAAAGGAAAAATTTTAGGATCATAGAAAGGCGTCCTTAATGCGCAAATCTTTAACATGGAAGCCCAAACTGCGCTCAATCTTTGCGTTCTAGAGGTTTATTCTACATGGGAAATAAAAACCTATCGAATGGCTATCTTTGATGTACGCCTTAGAGGATCTGAAGTCTAAATAATCCGATTCAAAGACCAAAACATCGAAAGGCTAGACTACAGTTGACAATAAGAAGCTGTACAGACCTTCATGGCGCTGAATCAGATCAAGGTGCTCGTGACGCACAATGTCACCCTCTCACACCCACATCCTCACACTTTCCCCCTTTCTCTCCTTTTTTATTTTTCAGAACCCTGCCCCACGTTTTAAGCATCCCAGGCCTTGGATAAAATAAAGATGGCGATGAGAAAGCGCGTCTAAAAGCACAAAAACGGCGCCTGTTTATGAAAATTTACAACTTTGCCATGGAAGTTTACGACTCGCGCGGCTCGGGGATTGGTTGCTGGCGGTCATGTGGACAGCAGGAATGGGAACTTATTTCCCATGAGGTTATATTGCAGCTGCTGTTTTTTCCCCCACGCTCATTCACTTAACACTAGTAACACAACCTTTTTCTTGGCTCTTTGTCGGCGCTTTCTTGTTTTTGGAGCTGTAATTCTCATCCAAAAGTGGGCAGAAAAGGAGGCTCCGCGCGCTGCCTCTCCTCTCCCCTCTCTCTCTCCCTCTCTCTCTCTGTGCGCCATGTTAATGTTTGTGAAATGGCTCAAAATGAGGGATCATCATCACACTCCATGTAAGGATGCTGGGATTACTTTCAGGACATCACTTGAGCAAAGTGAGGGGAATTTGAGGGGAAAGCACCGAGAGGAGGAGAGAGCAGCTCGCGCAGGAGTGGCACCCACACGGCGCATGATGGATTATCAACAAAGGTAAGGGCACCATGTTTCTAATACGCCGACGATTAAGTCAGCGCGAGTGCAGAGCTGTTTGTGGCTTGGCTGTCACTGTAGGCCTTCAGATGTTTAGATTACACAGAATCAGATCATCAGTCTGGCCCAAATTGAGACTATCCAGCATCCAGAGCGCCATTTGAACTCGTGCTTTATGTGGGAAATTCACTAAATGCTGCTCTGTGGCTTTTGTTGACCCGTGATGTGTTGCAGCACCTTTCAAAGAGGACAGTAATCCGGTTTAAATGAGTGTAAATAATCCAGTTTAATCCACTTTTGAGGCCTACAGGAGGATGATGATGTTATATAATCAGGACAGGCCGGACAGGCTGATGATGAGGATGGTGATGATGATGGACATGCAGGGCCTAAACTCGAGCAGTGGCACGCGTTCATTAAAAATCTGCATCACCTGAATTCCCTTCACTGTTTTGTCCATTTTGCTTTATTTCATGAATTGCTTAGAATCTTTACATTTAAAATTGTACGTGACGCCATTTTAGCTGATTTCGCGTGGCGCAGTCCCCTTGTCGTGCTGTTCCGCGTCTTTTCAAGCAAAATATTTGAAAACATGGGATAGATTTCATATGTTTGTTCCATTTTTCGACTTATAATAAAAGAAATAGCCTAGAATGGCTCGCTAACAGGATTTGATTTTTTTTATTCTGGTGCATCTGGCGGTTTTTTTCTGCCTTCTGTTTGCTGCAGTAGATTTTCCTGTGGTGTAAAACCGTCAGATTGTCTCTATCAGTGTGTGTGGCTCCTGTTTGTTTGTTTCCAGATGTTAGCAGCAGCTGTTTTCAGCCTGCAGGTCTGCGGCCTACACGCTGCAGAGGACCAAGTCTTACTTACAGAGTGTAAAGAGTTACATTTTTGATGCAAGCATTTCCATTTGAAGTACGTATTAACATGTATGGGACCTGTTTGCAGAAGTACTGTTGGTTTTACAAAATCTGGCTATTTTTAAGAGTTTTATAGTTTGAATATTTTGCACCAAAGTTAAATATAAGGCTTGTGGTTAAATAAACCTTGGAAAGAACATTTTATTTTTTATTTCACATTAAATTGTTTCTGATTCCGATTTATAGAGCCCTTGTGTCCACAGCGCGCATTGATAGAAAGCGAAATCAAGAACAAAAAACAGTTCTTGACATTTATTAAACCAAAATTCCCTACAAAAAATAAGTGGTGGGTAATATATATTTTTTATTTTACAGCAAATAAACCTAAAATAAAAAATAAACCCTAAATAGTTTAACATTTACGTCATTTAACCAACTGAAGTTTTAATTTTGTCTTTTTTTTTTGATTAGGTGACTTCAGAGTGTAAAATCTCATTAGAAAATATTTTTAAGAATTCTCTATGAAGTAACAAACACCTTTAAAGTTAATATTTACATCTTAAGGAACAGCGTTTGAGATTCTTACGCACGAAAATGCCCAAATTACGCAAAAATAACGGATGGAAATGTTGCTTTTGCCGCAAAGCAGAGGGTAGAATAAGACATTTTTTACACTAAAATAAAACAAACAGTAAATGTGTTATTAACAGGATGAAAAAAGCCCCATTTAAGATCATTTTGACTTTGATATTTGCCAGAAAAGAATGCATACTGTTCATCTTATTGTTCCTGGTTTTGAAATATGATTAAATTCACTCAAGCTGTTGATACTCACACATTTTATTTCTTAACCTGGGTGATTGGTTTCCATTGATCTCGGAGGGATGAAGGTGATGATGATTATCTGATTAGAAGCGCGTGACCTCCCTCCTTCTCTCTGCGCGTCCTCGTGGACTTCAGTGCCAGAAATCAGGGCGATTTTGCACCTTCAAAAGCAGGAAAAATGGAAATTATTGACTCTCATCTGCCTTTTTTACTGCAGTGATTAACTGATGCTGATAATTATAATCATCATTGTTAATATTGGCTGTTTTGAGACACAGATTATTGGATAATTGAGCAGAGGAGAGGAGAAGATGGAGGGACAGAAGGAAAAAAGAAGGTAGATGTTTGTGCGTCAAAGGAGATGATGCGCAAAGCATTTGGCATTTCAGACCATTTTTATGCTCATTTTGGTCTGTTTGTGATTGTTGTATAAAAGTGAGAGGATCTTTGTGCGCTAAATCAGCTGCAGAAGTCTGCGTGTTACTTGATTGACTTTACATGCAAGAAAAAGTTATCAAACACGCACTTTCTTCTACATAAATGTGATTTTTGTTTGCTATTATTTGTGCGTAATGCGTTGAATGTTTGGCATCTTCTTTCTGTTTGTGTATATTTGTGTAGGAGAGTTTGTGCACATTGCAGATCTGCAGAGGTCCTTTTCTCATTGGAGTGTATTTTCATGCAACAAAAAGTTATCAAGCTCACATTAATACCTCTAAAATGTTTTTTTTTTCGATTCTATACGCATCTCAGAGTACATATGTGAGCGTGCCTAAAGCCCGGACAGGCTCGAGCGCTTCATTTCGATTCACCGGGGACCCCATGCGCGCAACAAGAGCCCCCCATGGGTGCAATCGTGCAAACACAGGCTGCGGTGATTGGCCAGAGGTTGATCAGATGGTACACTTCCCCCTCTGTATTCAGTGGCACCTCGCAACCCCCCCTTTCAAGCAAAAACCAAATCTCGGATAAAGTAATGGCAAAAGCACTTGGACTATAAAAGACAACAAATCATATTCCTCCGGAGTATATACACCCCGTTGTCCACCCAATGAGTTCCTATTTTGTTAACTCAACTTTTCCCGTGTCTCTACCGGGAGGACAGGACTCTCTCCTGGGTCAGATACCGTTATATTCGTCGGGATACACCGATCCGTTAAGACACTACTCCAACGCCGCGACATATGGAGCAGCCAGCATGCAGGACAAGGTTTACCCCGCGTCCTACTACCAGCAGACGGGCGCAGCAGCGGCGATCTACGGCCGCGCGGGCGCCGGAGGAGGAGGCGCGCACTGCGACTATAACCCGGTGGGGACTTTCTACAAGGACGCGGAGGGCTCGTGCGCCTTCTCGAGCCGCGAGGACCAGCCGCTGTTCGAGCACCAGCAGCGCAAAGCGGCAGAGTGCGCGGAGCAGACTGTGAGCATGAGCAGCAGCCTCGACGACAAGTCCTCCACCCTCATCTACCCGTGGATGCAGAGGATGAACGCCTGCTCCGCCGGTGAGTGCCACACACGGTTTTTCTCCAACTCTGTTTGTTGTTGTCACGCAGCCTGGAGGTAAAAGAGTCCCGCGCTGGGTGATGGAGTGCGAGTCCTGAGCCTCGCGCAGGCACATTTCAGATCTTATTCTCACTCCGGTTTGAACTTTTACGCACAGAAATAACAAAAGAGTCTGAGACGCACATGATTTGAGCTGCACGCACAGAAACCCCACATGATCTGACTGTTAGTAAGTTTGAGTTAATTGATCTTTGTGCGCTTTTCTTGAATTTGGAGGTTATTATTGGAGACTTTCGTGCGTAAAACTGCACTGGGATTATTAGTTGACCTTTTCCTGATCCGCTATAACACGTCTTTATTAATTATTGAGAGCTTAAGTGCCTTAACTTTATATTAGATCATTTAAAATTTGTGAAGACTTGCCCCTTTGACTTTAAGCAGTCCGAATCAAACTGTCTCTCTCTCTCAGGAAGCATGTTTGTTGTTTGCTTATTAATTAACCAATTCACATCTGACGTCATAATGATGAATTGCTACAGCTTTATAACCACTTCCTTTTTAAGATGCCCTGCCCTGTATTACAAAGTGCCCCCCAAGTAAAGGTCTCGTACCGGGAAGTTTCAGATATTTATTATTGACTTGGGCAGCTTGCGGGAGTGTAACTTTAAGTTTTGATGGACTAGAAGCCCTCATATGTACCTGTGCTGTCTGTGCGGAGTGCTTTTCAACTTTACGCACAGACACATCAAAGAATCAGAGAGTTCCTGAGTTTGACTTAATGGATCTTTGTGCGCCTTCAGGGCTTCGGTCGCTCCATCATCGTCATACACGTACATTCATCGCGGCACGCGCGCACACACACGCGCTCAGACATGGCCTACATCATCCAGACTCCAAGTTAAAGCGCTTAGTGGTACATTAACTCTTTAAATGGGCCCTTTCGCGTCTTTGAGCAAAGTTTTTGCTTCCCACTAGTTTAAAATAGAGATGGAATACCTAAAACAAAAGCGTTAATGGATTTTAACATATTGTGCATCATTCACTGTTTGAGTCTCACTGTACATCTTTACAGCACAGTGATGTTATCACTGAGAAAGGAACGGAAGTGTTATTCTTACACACAAGCTTTAAGAAATTCAAGGGCTGCATTCTCTTGTAGTCTGTATTAATGACAGTTTAGGGGGAAATGAATAGAATTTCAAACTAACTTCAAATCAATATTACACGAAAATCACTTTGAAACTTGACAGCTATTGGAAAAAGTGTTTCATAAAGAAAAAACAACCATGTTGTTTCAATGTGAGACATTTACGCATTATGAGAACCTGCTCTAAAATGGCAAAATAAAAAAGAAATGTTTGATAGAGCACCTTTCCTTTTGTCAACAATCAACTAAATGTTTGTTTTTTCATAATTTTCACTTTTATTCTTACTGTATAACACAACTGCACGACTACAGAACAATGTAGTAATATAATTTTAGGAAATGAACAGTAAGGTGACTTTTACGCACAAAGCAGTGTGCACAACAGAGGCTGCATCCTGCTGTGGCCTCCATTAACGACACCAGTGAGTTTTTATCCAATACAAATAAATATAAAGTTTATTCTGATCACACTTTTCTTTCAGGTATAAGCAGACTGAACAAATATTAGTGGACTGCTTATTAAAAATAATATTTTGTGCTGCTGTTCTACATTTACGCACCATAGGAACATGCTGTTTAGAGAGAAAATTGAGAGGATATGTCTCACAAAGTCTAATCATTTACTTTTGAAGCAACTAAATGTTTTTTCTTTATTTTTTTGTTTGAGTCTTACAGTATTTATTTCTTGCACATATACAGGTGAGGAGGAGGTGAACGAGGAAGTCACTCTTACACACAAAGCATTGTGGACAACATGCTGTCGCCCCCATTAATTCCTTCAACAGCATATTTAAAATAAAGAAAAAAGAAATAGATAAGGAGCTAATTATGAGTTGACTTGATTGTCAGATTATAATACTATACAAAAACCCTCATAAACTGTAAAATGTATACAATGTGAACTTTAACATTTACGCATCACAGGGATACTGCAGAATGGGAGCATTTAAAATATTTATATCATATATTAATATAGTACAGTCAAACACTTAAACATATTTATTCTCTGAACATAAAGTAAGCTGTTTTTGTTGTAAAATTCTACCTAAATTGCCTTTTGGATTGTATTTTCAAGACATGTGGATATTTCAAGCGCACTGTAGCAGATATTTTGGGGAAAAATTAACAAAAGCATTCAGTCATTAATTGATGGTTTACTTTTTTTTTTTTTTTTTTCCCAGGGCCGTTTGGCAACAGTGGGCGCAGGGGCCGGCAGACCTACACCCGCTACCAGACTCTGGAGCTGGAGAAGGAGTTCCACTTTAACCGCTACCTGACCAGGAGGCGTCGGATAGAGATCTCTCACGCGCTGTGTCTGACCGAGAGACAAATCAAAATCTGGTTCCAGAATCGCAGGATGAAGTGGAAAAAGGAGAACAAACTCCTGAACCCCTCAAAGACAGCAGAGGAGGAAGAGGAGGAGAAAAAGAGCTAGAAAAGACACTGATGAAAGAAGAGAAAGAGAATGAAACGTGTGTGTTTGTGCACACTACAATAAAATGTATTTCTTTGTAGATAAAGCTCCATGTTAGAGATAGGCTTACTTCAGTCTGTGCACGGTGATAATGTCTGCTTTAGGTTTTTCAAATCAATCTCTGTCCTTAATTGTGCTCGTGTCTTTATTTAGGGGACTATGCAAAAAAGAAAATCCGCCAAAATGTAAATAAATTCAGTGTCTAGTTTTTGAAATTGTTGTTACCTCATCTACTGACTTTATTTGTCTTGTTTTTGTCCCCTCATGACAATAAAAGAGGACCCTCTGGTGTACATCTTGTGCTGTAGTTGTTCTAAAATGAATAAAAATATTAATACTAGTGTGTTGTTTACAGCTGTGCCCTCCACATTTGTACAGATGTTATTTATTGTTGTTCATCTGGATATTGTGTGCAATATTTTGTTTAGAAAATTGTACATAGAAATAAAGGCTTTTTGATGTATATTGGGAAAATTGTGGCGTCATTCTTACACACGTGTCTGGCGTTATTCATTATTATTAAGTATTCTATGATAAAAGTTGTTGGGTAAAAGCGTGGGTAAGGATAATCCTCTCTTTATTGGATCAAAAAGTGGAACTGAACCATCCTGTTTTTTCACATTTAGTGAATAAAATGCTGCTTTTTGGGCTGAAACGAGTCTGTCAAACTGCGTAAATACTGAAAAAAGTTCCACTTTTACACACGGCTCGTTAATCTCTCATTTTTCTTTGTTGATAAGTCAGTGTTGTGAGCTACTTGAGCCTTTTGTGGCCTTCATAATCATCATGTTACATAAATGATGGATGACTTCGCGGCCTGCAGGGAGCAGTACCTTCTCTGCCCAGAAGATGGCGCCCTCTGCCCGCTCGGCTCTCTGTGCGCAGCGGGGAGGCACCATTGACTGGAGCCTAACGACCATTATTTCGTCATCATTTGTAACCATGGAGCATGAATTACCTCTTGAAGTCATCAGTGAGGATTTACGACTGGTCAACAAAGGCACGTGATTCCCGAACGCGCTCCCATATTTGGCCGCATACCTGGCAAAGTACAGTAGGGCTTCATTGCTTATAATTCATGATTGCATCCATAAATCGTGCAAGCACACAGGATTATAGCGACAAAGATCTACAAATCGAGGCTTTAAAAATCCAAGCAAATGAGCTCTTACTTTGTAAACTCGTTCTCAGGGCGCTATCCAAATGGCTCCGACTATCAGTTACTAAATTATGGGACTAACGGCGCTGTGAGCGGCTCCTTCAGAGACCCTGGCACCATGCACTCCGGGTCTTTCGGCTACAACTACAATGGCATGGACCTAACCGTGAACCGAACCAACGCTGGGAGCCACTTCCCGGCGGTGCGCGAGGATGCCCGGGGCTTCGGCGCAGACGCCCGCTACAGACAGACGCCCAACTGCGCTCTCTCCTCTCCAGATTCCGTGCCACCGTCGTGCGCCACATCCAGCCGGGAGCCTCTGGAGCTAAAGAGCCCTTCCCCTCCCTCTGACCGGAGCCAGACCTCGAGTGGTGGCAACAAAACGAGCGCTCATTTCACGGAGATAGAGGACGCCCCCATCGCCTCAGAGAGCGAGGAGGGCGCGCACAGCAGCAGCGGAGGACCAGGCTCTGCTCCCCGGGCGCAGCAGCAGCAGCAGCAGCAACAGCAGCAGCAGCACCAGGATCCAAACGCCACTTCCTCCACCCCTTCTTCTAACGATTGCCAAACGCCACAAATATTCCCCTGGATGCGGAAGCTGCACATAAGCCACGGTATATTTACACCTCTGCTAATACTTATATTTGAGGGATGTCACGCTCGTAAATCTGTCATGGTGTTGCATGAGTGAGCAGCGTGGGGAAAGGCTGGTTTTGTGAAGTGTTTGCGGGGCTGTTGGCACCATAAAGGTTGAGGTTAAGTGCAGCTGAATACTGGGGATGGGTGCGTAAAATGTTTGAATTGCATGAAGCTGTAGACGTCAATATATTTGGATTTGCTTTGAATATTAAGAAAATGTGAGGGGGAAATCGGATTTGTGAAGCTGTAGACTGAGGGAGAACGAGGGAAATGTTCGGATTTTGTCTGGCTACAGAATAAGAATGAATACGTGACATGCTTTGGTTTTTGTGCCAATGGCAACCTGGTGAGTGCGTGGAAGAGAGTTTGGCTTTTTGCAGCTCTAAAGTGAGAGGAAGACGCGGCTGCAGACAGAGGGAAATGGGCAGAAATGCACGGGTTTGTGATGATGATGTCTTGGAGAAAATGTTTGAATTTTGTGTGGCTGCGGACTTGGAGAAAATGCTTTAAAAGTTGGGATTCGTGCAGAGAGGGATGTGGAAAACCTTTGGATTAGTGCGTAAAATGTTTACATTTATGCTGCCATAAACAGGAAGACGGCGCGTATAATGTCTGGAGTTGTGGAGACTTAGACTATGAGAGAATACACAAAAATACAAATTGCTTTGTTCAGAAGAAAGATGGGAGAGTATGAGTAAAAGTGCATGGATTTGTGCGCGTAAATGTAGAGAAAAATCAGATATTGCAAGGCTATTAAACAAAATCGTTGATTGTTTGTTCTTGCATGTTTTCCATGTCGTGTGACCCCTCATAGTGCAGCCGAAATCCTCCCCCATCTCCTCTTGTGTTGTGCTTTTGCAGTGCACTTCCTAATTGTGCCCAAATTCTCTGTAAAATTTGTAGATATGACTGGACCTGACGGGAAAAGGGCCCGAACTGCGTACACCCGCTACCAGACGCTAGAGCTGGAGAAAGAGTTTCACTTCAATAGGTACCTAACCAGACGGCGGAGGATAGAGATAGCCCACGCCCTGTGTCTTTCCGAAAGACAGATCAAAATCTGGTTTCAGAACCGCAGGATGAAGTGGAAGAAGGACAATAAACTGAAAAGCATGAGCCTGGTAACGGGAGGGAGCGCCTTCCACAACTGAATAACTTTTTCTTGTGTGTGTGTTTGTTTTGGAGGGAGTAAAAATAAAATAGTAAAAGAAGAAAAAAAGAATCCATGAGTACTGTAAAGCTATTAAAACGCAGCACCTTCCTTCCTTTCTTCCTTTCAGCATGCTCTTGTGATAGAAAAAGAAGTATTCTGTGGTGTTAAAATGCCATTTTTAGTTCCAGTTGTTGTCCAATGATAGCTTAGATGTCCTATTTGGAGAAAAAAAAGATGTAAATATTAACTTTGAGGGTAATTAATTGTCCTTTTCTGTCTCTCTTGAAGGTGTTTCAACTTTGAGCTCTTTATTGTGACTTCCTCACGGTCTAAAAAGGAGTAAAATTCATTGTACAGTTGTAGTTAAAGTTTCCAAACCATATGCTGCTCTTCATTGAATGTATCTGTAATGTATTCTGGGGCCATCAAAGCGCTTTAGTGTAACTTTTAATGCTATTTTTTTGATCTTGTGGCCATGCAGATCCATCCAAAACTTCCAGTTGTTGTAGCTCTGTAGGACATTTTGTGCATCTTATTATTATTATTGTTTAGATCTTATTATGAGCAATGCAAATGTATTATTCAACCTGTCAATGTGATACATTTTTAGTGCAAATTAAGGATTATTCTGTGCAGACATAGGCAGTGATGTAAGCTTTTTTCGCCAATAAGCTTTTTGTATTTGTAAGTGGACTCATAGCGCTTGGAAATAAAGTTTCTCTCAATTGCTTTGGAGTGTCCTTAACTCTATTACTGCTTGAAATAATTCACACATAATCCAGTTTTTCTCCTCCAAGCTTTTAAGCATTAACCAAAAATGCCAATCATCCTCAACTTAACAGGCAGCATTTTCGTGCGTAATTGTCTCTGTCATTAGTTGGATTTATTCCCATAAAATTCAAGGCTTTTGTTCTTCTCAGCTTGCTGATCATTAATTAACAAAATGCCACGTCATCCAGAACATTTCAAGCAACTTCTAATGCGTAATTTTCTGTTATTACTTAGAAACACTTATAAAAGCTAAAGCTTTCTTTTCCTTTAAGTTCGCTAATTATCAACCGAGAAATGCACTTCATCCATAACATCTGTAGGAACTTTTAGAAGCAACATAAAATTAAGACTTTTTTCTTATGAGCTCGCTTTTGATTGACCAAAAATTGCCACATCATCCACAATGCATATTTCTGGCATCTTTTGTGCAGATTTTTCTCTGCTGTCAGTGAGAGTGAGCCAAATTTAATCCACTGTTGTTTCCTCTTCTGAGTGTGTTGATCATTTACTAAATCTGTCATATCATTCTCAACTATTTAGGCAACTTCTTCTGCATCGTTTTATTTGACCAGTTGGAATGACTTCCAAAAAACATTTTCCTAAGCTTTGAAGAATTAACAAACAAATGTCACAATCGACATCATTTCTGGCATGTATTGTGCGTAAACTTCTCCACTCAGCCAAGAGACTTTGAAAAGCATCCAGTATTTTTTCTTCCGAGCCTCAAACACGAACCAAATACTGCCACACAATCGATGGTGTCTGGCAGCGTTTTGTGAATGTTTTTCTCTTATAGCCGGAGAAGTTCACGATGAATATATGGCTGTTGTCCCTCAAGGAAAATCATCCAAAATTTGACACACCATCAACAGCATTTCTGGTAACATTTGTTTGCGTAATTTTCTTTGTATCAGTTGGAAAGCCCAGTTTTTTTTTTAATTTAAACGTAAACCAAAAAAGGTAACATCACCCAAAACATTGTGCAACTTTCATGCGTAACTTTCTCACACTCTTGCTTCAAATCCTGGGCTTTCCCCTCTCTAAAATGGCTTATTGTTATTGCAGAAATGTCACATCATGTTCCACATTTCTGTCAACTTTTCCGTGCGTTGTTATCATTAGGAATATTGTTTTTTATGAAACTCAAGTCCCATATTGTTATAAAAGTGTTCATCCTTAACCAAAAATGTCACATCATCAGCAACATTTTAAGGTCCTTATTTGGCGTAATTTACTTTGTAATAAGTAAGAATGATTCCAATAAAAATCCAGTCCTCAAGTCTAAACGAAATTTGACCCATGATTAATATTTCGGATAAGGTCTAGTGCGTACGTGTCTAAAGTATCCGTGGCATTAAAGCAAATAAAATTCCTGTTATTTTCTAGTTTCTCAATCATAATCCACCAAAGTTTAAACAAAAATTCACAACGTGTCACGCGATTTTTTGTGCGTGATTTTCTCTAACACTCTCGGAATAAGCAGATGGAATCCGGAACTTTTTTCCTCTAAGCTCGCCAATCATTAACCAAAGTTTTGCTGCATCATCAACATTTCCGGCGACTTTTTGTGCGTCATTTTTCATCAAAGTAAGCAGTAACTTCTCTCAAACTTACCCCCTCCTTCTGCTAGATGGTGGGCTTTTTTCCAGGCGAGAAAATCAGTTAAAATCCAAACTTGGCTTTGAGGTATAAAAGCAGGGGCTGAAGTTTGGTTAAAAATCCTCCCTTGCCAAAGATTGTATAGGCCTATATTACTTACAGACTGTGAAAAGTCACGTGAGGTCCATAAAGTTGGGTTTTATGGTTTTGGGGAGTAGACAATGTACTATATAATTCACAACCTTGAATGAAAGTGACGGCTTAACTGCGTGGATGGGACTGTGCAGGCTGGACTGCACGAGGGAGCAAGAGCTGTCCGGACATAACTGCAGGAAATCATGGACAAACATTATTGCTATTATTTCATGTAAAATATTTATGTATCTTTCGTATTCATGGTGCTGTTTGGCTGCACAAATTAGACGGAGATTATTTCTTTAAAGTAGAAACCTTATTTAAAAATATCAGAGAAGAATTAAAATTATTCAAAGTGGAGTTTGGCTGCACATTTCCAAAAAATCTTGCTTCGACTTTGGTCATTTAAGGATGTTCATTTTGCATTTTGATGCAGTTTCAACTCTTTTAACAGACTTTTCCAGGAAATTCTGTGATCAATTTAGCATATAACCTAGGGCTGGGCAGTATGAAACAAAATTATCTGTCAATATTTTTGGCAGAGTGGCAATGCATGATTTAAAACTATTTTTCCTGTATCATGACAATTGGTGTAACTTAATCAGTGTGTAAGAGTTTGCCTGCATAAGCAGATACTTTGAAAGCAATAAACTGCCAATCATTGGGGCAAAAGGACTTCTGTTTTAGTTATGGTTGTATCAGGGAATCACATCATTTTATTCCAACAAGTTACAAAAATGCTCCTTAAATTAGAAATAAAATTACCTATAATCCACATTTTGATGAAATGTTACGAGGAACTTCTGCTCCATAATCACATCACTTAGTCGTTTCATGCCAACAACCTTTTTGCAGCACATTAGATCTGCCCCTTTTTATCCTACACCAATTAAACATCAACAGAAGGGACATCTATGTAAAGAATATCACACGCCTTATCTACTTTCAAAATGTATTGATGAATCTTAAACTCAGTATATTACCCAGCCCGAGTGAGTTCACCCTCCTCTCTGTGGATCCAAAAGGTGTGCAGTCTGTGGCTGAGACTGTGGAGCTTTACATGCTTAGAAAAGATCAGAATAATGCAAATATACCTGCAGATGTAATGCTAATAATAAGGATTATGTCTTTGTTTGCTCTACAAACAGGTTTACAAAGTATTTTCATGTACAAGCAGAAACAACCTGGAGCAAATCAAACAAACCAAACACACATAGCAACAACATAAAAGCCTACATGCAGGCAAAAACCTCACCAAAAACAATGAATCTAATCATCACAAAGCCGTCAGAAAAGTGAAAAATATCAGTGTGAATTTCACAGGATCAAATATTGTGACTATTTCAATGTTAGCATCATGATGTGGGCACAAAATGAGGAGAAATCAACAACCCAGTGAGCTCAACATGTTCCCTTTTCTTTCTTTTTTCGCATGTGGAGTTTTCTGGGTTTCAGAACACATTCTAATATTTTTTCCATGACAGGAAATAGGGGTTCCACTTTTTCCTGTTAGATTAATTTCAGCAACAATTTAGCTTCTGTGACAAAAAAACTAATTCGCTGACTTTGTACTCTGCATTCCTTTCTGTGAAATCAAAAGATGTCCAGTCAGTGGCTTTGCTTGTTAATGATGAACTGATCCTTGGATGATGCAAATAAACCTGCAGATGGTAAGCACTTGATGTCATAAATTTGGCTATACTATAATCAGGGTCTGGGAGTAAGACATTTTTTTCTCTGATGAGTATGAGGATAATCTAAAAAAAGAAAGGTTCGAGGGCAGCAGACAAACAGAATGCTGGAAACATTGCAAAACCTTTGCAAAGTGCTTCACTAAGTAACAAGCAAATAATTTCCAAATCATATTAATTACATGCAACATGTTTGAAAGGTGGTTAATTTTTCAAGTACGGTCCAGCACTTTTTTTCCAATAATTCCCAGGACATGTCTGCCCTTTGTGTTTTTTTTTCAAGAGTCATCTAAGTTTAGAAAAGGGATTTTTAAAAGGTTTTACAGACTGCAAGGGGACCCTGAAACAACAGAAACTTTTATAGAATAAAAAATGAATAAATGTGATCCCCCTTTGACATCCACTATGGGTCATATTTCTGCAAATGTTCGCGTAGGTTTTTGTGCGTAAACGTCCAAGGAGAAAACTGTTCTGTCGATATTTATGAAAGATTTCAGTGCGTAAAAGTCCAGGATAAAACATTCTTCTTATTTACGTATTTACAAAGGCTATTAGTGCGCAAGATTAAAATACTTTCAATATGTTTTTTTTTTTAAGTAATTTGTGTTTTTGTGCGTGAAAGTCCCAGAGACACTTTTATTTTTAGGACTTTTTTGCGCGTAAACGTGCGAGAGATACATTCTGTACATTTCTGCTTTTAGATGTAAAAAAAAAGTTTTTTGAGTGCCAAAGGAAAAAACAAAGTTGCGCTCCGTGAATCTATGGCTTACATTTTCATGCGCAAAAGTCCGAGAGAAAACCGTCATTTTTTTCCCACAGTGTTTTGAAGGTTAAAAAGACAGATTTTCGTCCTCGTGCAGCTGCCATGAACCGAACTTGAGCGAGCGGAGCCTGCAGTGATTGATCCTGAGCTGAGGAGTCACCGAGCGGCCAAAGGTGAAGTCTCGGACAGCTCTGATCTGGACTCAGGCTTCACTGCGTCAACATAAAGACATCTGTGCGCTTTACGTGCAGCCTTGTATGCATTGTGTCCAGCGAACATAATGAGTTTATCCTCAGGAAGACTCCTGCCAAACTGTTCTCAGTCTCATTTTATCCGCTTTTTGGATAAAAAAAAAAAAAAAAGTTAAAGCCAGAGGTGGTGGGCTATATGCGTCCCAGACATCTCGCACATATTCATAACTATTAAGTGGCAATTTACGCAGCGTAATGAGTATTGCATATTGATAGGGGTAATCTGTAGCCGGATCTCATGCATTATTCATGGCGGCGGGGATCATCGCTGGGTCAGGAGACGGTGGAGAGGCTGCAGCCGCAGATGCGTCAGAGGGGGAGAAGAGGGGGGAAAAAGCGCACTGCTGGCACACTTTGCACTGTCACGATGGAGATTCGGATATTTGAGACGATCTATTGGGACAAAGACATTTGTAAAACATATTTTCAGAACATGAAAATCTAATTCTCTTAGATATGCTTCTATTTTATAACTCAGAAAGTCTGCAAACAGCGCGTAAATGTCACATATTTTAGTTTATCGCTGCTTTGCGCAAAAGTGCGTATTTAGCTCAGTTTATTTATTTTATTTAACTTGATAGTCCCTGAGGATTTAGATGCTTTTCCGAGGCAGACTTGTCCAAGACAGAACACCATTTACAATTAAAAGAAAGAAAAAAAACACGAGACACAGAGATTGGAAGAATAAATACTGTTAAATAAGATAATGGCTTTTAAAAATAAGTGGATTGTAAATATGAGTTTACGATGCTTTATTTTACAAATGGCGTACTTAGCAAATTATTTCAAATGCAATTTCAAAAGTTTATTTGTTTGTCTGTTAATTTTATCCTCGACTCAGAGCAAAGCTTCTGGTGAGAGATCCACTTGGACGAAACAGAAATCTATCAGATGTTTTCTGTCCAGGGAAGGAGGAAGAGGGCAAATATCCTGGTAGAGTCCAAACCAGAGTGTTCTTGTTGATGCTCTCTTAGAGCTAACGGGTCTAATCACAGGAAAACTGTCACAAAAGGAAGGACTGGATAAGATAAGTCATGAAAAGAGATGAAAGGAAACTTATAGTTTTATAGAGCAGAAAACTGTCACAAAAGGAAGGACTGGATAAAAGAAACACATGAAAAAAATGAAAGGAAACTTCAGTTTAGAGCTGAGAAATACAACTGAATTTCCCATTTTTATTGATTTTTTATGTCTCAAAAGGGAAAAAAAACTACAAAAACTACAACTACAAGTTCAGCTGTGATTGTGTTATGCAAAGAAGTACATGTGTGGATAATAACATGGAAAGCTGCTCTACTTTCAGAAAACATTTACGAGGAACTTTCTTTCTCTTACAATTCAATTTCATTTTAACAGTATCAGAAATGTGTTGGTGCAAACATGTGAGGCTCTATAGACAGGGAGAATTGTCAGTGTTTCTGTCTTAATTATTGAACCTTCAGTGCTGTTGTGTCTTTGTTGGAAGGAAATACGAGGAGGGGGTTCATTCCTAAATCTCAGGGGAAGCAAAATCAACAGTGGTGTAAGTTGCAGAGAAAACGTATTTGTTTATATTTTTCGACAACAAAAAAACTAATGATAAATTCAATCGATATAGCCTTACTTAATTGTATTTCTTTAACAGGATTAAGGTTAGAAATGATGGTTTGATGCGTTGAATGTGGCTCTAGTACACACACAGTAAATCCAGCAACTGGTCAGTCTGAAATGCAGTCCATCTTTCACTACTGATAAGATTAATGAAGGATAAGTAATTAGAAGTAATCAATTGATATTGATATATATTAATAGATCAACAACACTGGTTAGAGTTGCATTGTTATATTGTGAATATTTAATAATTTTATTCTTAAAAACATTTTTAATTGTTTTATTCATCTTCTTAGACCAAACTTTGTACTCTTGATAAAGTTTACAAATGAACTCAGTTAAATTGAATTTAAAAGGCTTTAATTTAGCCTTTAACATAAATCATGTGAAATAATTAAAAAGTGTTTTCATGCATTAGTTCTTCTTTTTTTCTCCTTGGAGCTCATTCATTCGTACCCAAGAAGAGTGGAGCCTCCTCTAGACCCACGTGAAAGAAAGATGCTTTTCTGTCCAAGATTAGAATTAACTTCTAATTTATTAGGATGTTAAATACAGATTAACTCAATATACATACCACGCCAAAGACTTCTGGAAGCCTAACCTTGGTGAACCTCAGGACCCCCCACCACCTCCTTAATGAAAAATTACAACATGAATACTCAAAAATTTAAATCCACTGATATCTTATTTTTTTTCTAAATGTATTTTTTGGGCATTTTGTGCCTTTATTGGAAGCAGAGAGACAGTGGATAGGTTTGTGAAAGGGGGTGAGAATGAAGGGGAAGACACTCTGCAAACTGGTCACAGGCAGGATTCAAACATGGACAGGCAGAAACAAGTACATGGGGTGCCTGGTTGCTAACCACTTCGCCAAACCAGCACCCCAAATCCACTGATATCTATTTCAAAATCAGCTCGTCACAAAAGCCCAGAGGGGACGCACATGCAAGTGAGATTTTTTTTTATGTCTGGTTGTATCCTGTAGATGTTTGTTTGTTGATTTGTTTTATAAATTTACACATTAGCGAGAAAAAACAGCCCTCATATCTAAAGGCAGCCATGAGTCCTGCAGATCATGTTAAAAGTCTTAAAAGTATGGTTTTGATCTGTGACAGCACGTCGACTCAGACCATTTTTTATCAAGTCTATTTTTAGGTTTCTATGAAACATCTGAAAAACAATGTGGCAGAGATTAACATTCTGTTACTGAATTTACAGTCACAACTTGATCAGCATTTGAGCACATAATAAAAGAAGGTTTATCCTCCACATGTGTTGATTGTAGTTTTTTCTGCAGTCATTTTCCTCAGTTTGAGTTTTAAGGTCTTGATGGTGATTTTCTAAAGTGTGTAGGAACGCTGGATGATGAGCTGAAGTCTAAATCTTAGAAAAAAGGATACTATTTGCTCCTTATCATGTGATATTAGAGTCAAATGAACCTGATGGTCTAGGGATGCACAGAGACATCAGTTTAACATCTGTATCAGCAGCTATCAGTGCTTTGAAAAAACAGTGGTAAATAAAAAATGTGAGGTGAACAAATATCCACTGCAGATGTTTGTCAGTTGTGTCATATTCAATTCTGACATCTGGCAAACTTACTTCTGACTTTCTGATGTTTTCTCGGTCAAACACGAGAAAAACTGTTGATCATGAGAGAAAATTAGTCAAAAGACGAGTCAATGAAAAAAAACAACCTCTGCTGTGATGTCAGCTAAATTGTTAAAATTGTAAATATCGTCCCTGATCCTCATATTCCACACATCACTAATATGGAGGCATGTCTGCTTATAGTGCTGAAAGTCATCAGACTCTTCCCTGCACGCACATAAACAGCTCCGCCACTCGAGTTTGGGTCCAAACCCGCTGGTTGAGGATCACAGCGTTGGAGTTTTCAGCTGTAATATCTGCAGCAGTAGTGCACACTTAAACCTGACAACATGAAGTGAAATAATTGTACACTTTTTACCATGTTTGCTGCAGAATCTGGATTTTTTTAAGCATTTCAAACCGATTTTCAACAGAACAATTTTGATTTAAATTCTAATTTTGTGTATTTCTTTTAACTGTTTCTTTCTGGGCCTCTTCTAAGTATTGTAACTTCTCTATATCAGTATTTTGCCTGTTTTTTAAACATAATTGTGTCTGTTAAGCTCTTTGTAGATGATTGAATTTAAACATATTGTACACTAAAGGATTGGTTGGCCATATAAATGTTCATATACGCTGGATAAACTCCCCTCATTTTTATTTACCCTTTTGTTGGAGACAGGCAGAGTCAGAGGGTGACTTTTATTAAAAGCTGCCAATCTCCAAGGTTATTAATTAAATTATAACCCCATGCCATCTGCAGACAATTTCTCTCTGACTAAACTTACCAAATTGATGTCAGTTTTACAAAAGAATGAAACAGACTTTTCAGCGTAAAGCTTGTACTCAGCAGAGCAGTGGTTCTCAGCATCAGAGCTGTTTTCCTGTGCAGGAGGAAAAAAAGCATCATGCAGAAATCATGATGAGTGGAAAACTGAAGCAGACAGTTTATTTCACTCCATTTTAGCACAATAATGAGGAAACTATAGTTTATTCTTCTGGATCTCAGCATGTTTATCTCATTATCTGTCGTCCATATACTTTCAAATCTAATTCAAGACTTTTTAGACTTTTTGAAGACCAAAAATGAGGAGAATTGATTCACTGTTAGTGCTGCAGAACAAACCACAACCAGCACAAGTGCAAAATATTAACATGATACTGTGCTGCCCTTAAATGTTGATTTGTTTCAGTGAGATTGTAAGAGCTAATAAACCAAGGTGCCAAATGCCATGATTTTCAAAATTTCTGAGGCAGCCCAATGTCCCCCCCCCCCCTTAAAAAAGGATAAAAAAGGTCTAGGTTGACATCCCCTCTAAAGCTGCTCAAAACAACACTGAATAAGACTTTTAGAATTTAATAACTTAGTGTAAGACTTTTTAAGGTTTGGTGGAGGCCATTGTTGTTCTAGAATATAAAAACTGTTATTAATGCTAATGTTATCAAATCAAATCAAACTTTATTTATAAAGCACTTTTTATTCATTAAAAATGCAGCACAAGGGGTGCTGTTTTGGCGGAGTGGTTAGGACCCCATGTACTTGCTTCTGCCGGTCCAGGTTCGAATCCCACCTGTGACCAGTTTGCAGAGTGTCTTACCCTAACCCTCTCACCCCCTTTCACAAGCCTATCCACTGTCTCTCTCCTGTCAATAAAGGCACAAATTGCCCAAAACATACATAAAAAAAAAAATGCAGCACAAAGTGCTCTACATGTTAAAAACAGTCCCCACCCGCCCATTCAAACTCCACCCCAGCACATACACACACATATACACACGATTTAAAATGCATGGTTTTAAAATTGTGATTTTAAGAGCGTGATTATGATTACAGAGGGAAAACAAAGCTCGTATGTTACATCAGGAAGTGGCTGCATGTCCCTTCAGGGCTTCTGTACCGCTGTGCTTGTTAAACATGCTTGTTTCCTTTTTAGTCACGTTTTTCCACCTCAGCTCTGAAGTACAACATTTTTCATCAAGTAAACTCTGAGTGGTGGTGATTTTTGTAAACTTTGGTCATGATTTGTGATGAAGGAGATGGCAGTAGATCCTGAGGTTTAACTTGAACTGGTGGTTTAATGCATAAAAACCCTGGTCCCCAACCTGTGGCCCGGGCCCTCCAGGAGAGGCACTAGAGAGCAGCGATGAGGTCATCATAACTGAAGGCCAACATGTGTGGACTAAAAAAAGTAAAAACAGACTCACTGCATGTCCTTCAGCAGGCTTTAAGTCAGAGCAAGAGGCTCAGCTGATTCAGTCTGGATTGGATTCTACCAACAATAATGAAGCTGATTTTGATCATGAGTGGCTCGTGGATCCTGGAGGGGGATTGACTCTCCTGGAATACAAAGAGGGAATGCTTAAAAGAAAAAAAAGCTGAACCAATGCATCAAAACATACTTTTTGTTTAAGTATATATATAAATTTATATGACCTTAAGAAGGTGCCAGTGTTGGTACTGGCAGATAAAAAGTTGATAATCGATACATGCAGACATGGCTATTTTAGCAGATATTTACAGCAAATATTTTGACTGTAAAAACTGCCCAAAAATATCCACATATTGGCTGTTTTATTGGCAAAATATAAAATGTGTCATAATGGTTTACCTCATCACTGAATGCCCACTTCTATAAATCAGCATCATTATTTCTTACAGAACAAAGAGCTGCTTTTTTTTCTTGTTTCTCATTTGTTTATAACACAAGTGGACTGTGACCATTGAAAGAGGGAAAATTTAGTTAAGTGGAGACTTTGCACTCTAGAGACAAAACATCAGTATCAGCAATGGTGATTATGAGTTTGGAAATATCGGTATACAGGAATATTGTCCAAAAATCCAGTATTTTGCATCCCTAAAATAAAGGCCTTTATATTCAATTTCAAATGTATTTGTCAAATACATTAAAAGTACAGTTTTTAGTCTGTGCGGTGCCTTCTCATCTGTAAAAGCTTATTATAAAAAAGACTAAAATGAACATAAACATGTATTTTAAAAATAAAAACATTCTGTGTAACACAGAATTGCAATGCAGCTTCATTTTAGCTGTGTTTTCAGATGATATGAATTACTAATCCAATCATCCACAGGTTTCCTGATAAATCAATATAATGGCTAAATAGCAAAAGAAATTTTGCATTACAGAAGTAAAATTCAAATGATTGCCGTGTTTCTTCCTCGAAGGCCTCATAAAAGCATCAAAACACACTTTTTTTACCCAAAGTTTGTAAAAGAAATTCCAAAGTTTATTCTATTTCATTTACTTGTAATATACAATAAAATAAGGGAAAACAATTAAATCCAATGCATTTCACTTCTTGAAAATTTGATAAATTATAAAACTGATTATGTTGATGTGGAAAGGTTCAGTACTAGGGATGCCCAACACTGTAGAAACGATATCGGCATCAGCAGGTAGTGGCCTAAAAAGCTGATTATCTGTTTTAGCAGACAGGAAAATTTTGCTGATATTTTGGCCATATTAAGCACACACAGCATATCCCAGATATTGGCAGTAATATTGACAAATGTACAGATGTACCACAATGATTTTTCAAATCAATAGTATAATTTAAGTATTGAAAATGTTTTTTCGTCTCACACCTGTTTCTAACACAAACAGGCGAGCACCATAAAACGAGGCTTTGTGCTATCACTCTCTCTCTCAAAAACCAACAAACACACAAAAAACAGCAGCATCTGTTCACTAATAATGAGCTGAGAAATATCGGCCTGTCCGGATAATGACAAAAATCCATTATTGTGCATCCCTATTTAGTACATATTAATGTTTATGAGTACAAAACTACCTTGTATGCCATATTATAGCATGAAGAATTATCTCTGATAGATGTTTTGTAAAAAATATTTATAAACTGAATAGGTACGAAGAAGCATTTTGACTGTTTTCTGAAGACCATCATAATAATAAATAAATTCTATCTCCATAAATGAACTAAAGTAAATATGTTTGAACATCAAGTGACACAGATAGAACAGTATTAAAACTTATATTACAAAAGACACACTGTTTAAGGCATTCACTACAGTACTGAACCAAAATTTAAAAAACAGCAAAAAAAACAATAACAATTAAATATTCTGATTGCAATGCAGCCTCAGTGTCAGCACACTTAAAAGAATAAGAGTAAAAAAAGTGCATTAGGAGGACTGTGTTTATTTTGTAAATAAATAAGTCTTAAATATCCTCATAGAGATTATAACAGCCTCATTGATGTCATAAATGATTAAAAAAACATCACATTTAATTTCACCTTGAGCTGTCATTGTGTGTGAGGTCAGCGTGAGTGCGTCCTGATGCTGAACATCTGGCAGCCTGTGTGTCACTGTGATGTGAATCTGAGTGTGTGTGTCAGTGTGTGTGTATATATATGTGTGTGTGCTCACCTCTGAGCTCCTTGTGCTGCAGTACCGCCGCTCGGCCAGCAGAGGGCGCCTCAGACCGAGCAGCAGGATGATGGATGACTTTCTCTGTCTGATGATCGCTGAAGGGGTCTGAGGGTCTGAAGGGTTACAGAGGACAAACAACACAGTCCACGAGAGCGCGTTAATCACATTTGTCTTCAGGTTGGTCTGCAAGTTTGTAAGAATTCTGAAAGTAAAAGAGTAAAACAAGCTGGAGTGGAGAGGAGAACATATCTGGTTGCTTTACACTACAAGAAATGCTGGGTACCTTTATCAACCCAAATCCTCTGCCATGTCTGTTGAGTCTGTTTCTCTGAATCATTTTCAGGTTATTAATGAAGTGTGTTAATGGCTGCTGCAATAAACCAGGGATGGGCAACTTTGGCTACAATGAGAGCCACGTGTACTTCATTCTCACTGCTAAGGAGAAAAATAGTTAACAACTTCGAGAAACTAAAAATCTGTGGTTGTAAATCAGCTTAATCACTGCTTCCTTAACTTGCAGCAACAATTTGGTTCAAGTTACATATTCACAACCTACACATCACAGTTCTGCAACCCACTTTTAGGTCACAACTGACCAGTTAAGTACCACAAACCTCTGACTTTTCAGCTATGATATTTGCAGTGGTCCCCTAGTGGTAATAAGCCTGTGCATTGCACCAATACAAACTAATACCTTTCATATTCTGGTATATGAGATGTGATTTCAAAAGTGTTTAGCGACTCTGGATCAGAACACAATCCAACAAAAAAGGCCCATTTTCATAAAAAAACAGTAAAACTGAACAAAACCTTCATTTCTGCTTTGGGCCTAGACTCGTTGCAACAGTTTCTTTTTTCCTGGCCTTGCTTGATCTGCCTGGAGTGTCCAAACTAGGGCTGAAGTGCATGTGGCCCAGAGGCTGCCAGATACCCAACTCCTGTCTTTGGAAGTTTTTTAATGGTCTTACTCAGGGGAAAAAAACAGAGGGAAAGGCCTACCATTCAAGCTTTCCTGAAGCAGCATATGTGTGAAGCACTGAATGACGTTATGAGGTAAAACCAAACCAGCTAGGGTTTGTGTTGAAAAATGACCGTTGGTCTGAGTAAAATTGACTGAGCATACAGCTCGTCCTCACGTGGTTCAGCAGCTGGTGCTGTTTAAACACTGAACTCTTTCTATGTGCAACCATAGAATCATCTTAATTTGTAATGTAAAATTTATGATTATATGTTAGCAGCTAAAGACATAAAGCAGATATGGTACACAGTCATAAAGGTTCAAAATGTCTCTACAAAAATTTACATTATTTTGTTAATTGATTGTTCTTAAAAATGTCTAACAGATCAGTCATAGGCCATGAATAAGGCTGAACGGCAAATCCTTCACTCACATAAAACCTCCTTTAATTGTCTTTTGTAAACAGTGTTGCAGATACTTCATTGTTAATTACTATTTTTTATGATACGCTGAAATTTTCCATTTTGCACAAATGGTGAGTAATAAATTGTCATTTAAAAATCGACCTTTGGATCACCAGGAAGAAGAAGTAAGTGGTTCATTGATCATTTTGATGAACATTTACCAGATAATTCTCTTTAAACTTTTATCGTTGAATTTCAAATGTATCTTTTTTTTTTTTAATGTATTTTTGGGGCATTTTGTGCCTTTATTGATAGGAGAGAGACAGTGGATAGGTTTGTGAAAGGGGGCGAGAGAGTAGGGGAAGACACTCTGCAAACTGGTCACAGGCGGGATTCGAACCTGGACCGGCAGAAGCAAATACATGGGGTGCTAACCACTTCGCCAAACCAGCACCCCTCAAATGTATCTTTATGCTAGGTCTATTTTGGTCTAGGGGCCAAAGCTGGCTATTTTTGATTGGTAATTTTACCTTTTCAAAAAAGTAAATTTTGTTTTGGTCTGTATTAGAACATGAAGTTTTGTTTGACTGATCTATACAGGACAGTTTATGTTCAACAGCAAAGGTTGTTTTTATGTGCACAATCTGCACTGTCTCAAGGTGCAAGGTTCAAAGCATAAAATGCTAACCATCTTCATGCACTTACATTCATTCAGATATTAGTAGCATTTGAGCAGTTTGATCTTGTTTTATAGATGAGATATAGGTTTTATCATTTTTATATAGGTATGTTTTATACACAGGTTTATACGTAAAGGTATTTTTGGTGAGATAAAAACATTTCAGCGTCTTCTGTTGTAAGAGGCTAACAGAGGTACCCAGAGCCACCTGAAATCTGATTGGCTACCCCAAAATCCACACATCTCAATCATTAAAAGTGGCCTAGTCACACTGGCATGTTTTAGACTAAAGTTTGGACACCTCTGCATAAGTCATTTCTATCTTTATTTCTAAAGGACATATTAAAAGTTATTAATGTTTACTTGGCACGAGTGAAGTGTTTACAAATGTCATATCAATGCTTAATAGTGTGTCATCATTATAAATTGTGACTGCTTTATCCAACAGATCTTTCTTCTTAATGACTTCAAGCATTAAAGGGAAATTTCAGTATTTCTGAAAAGGGCACTGTCCCTCTCACTGTTTTATTCCTCCTAAACTATTTAAGTAGAACAATACTGAGGGGTCTGCTTGCAGGAGAACTGAGTGCTGTGAGCACTACATTGTACAATCACCCTGATGTTGCCTTTTTTAGGGATGTCTTACCTAAAATTCATTCGATCGTGTGGAGCTCTTGGCTCCCAGCACTGTAACTCTGCTTCTGTGGCATGTGTCTTCACAGGAGCAGAGCTGGTTTCCATTGCTGTGACTAATGCATTTACTTTTGACATGAACATCCAATCTCACTTAAAAAAAATTCAACAATCACTTTAAACAGCAGTAGATGGAGATTATTCGACCTTTGATTATGAATATTTTGCACTTTTATTGACAAACATGATGGCTTATTATGAAGCTGTGGATTATTTTAAAAAAATCTGCAGGATACCTGGTCAACACTAAACTTCTCATTCATATGTCAGTAATGAGCTAGACCAAGGGTGGGCAACCTGCAGCCCAGGGACCACATGTGGTCCTCCATTTCATTCATCGGCCATCGTGACGGCCAGCCAATTTAAACTTTCATATTAGTGCAACCACTAATATGAAAAAAATCTGCCAGTATTGCAGATTGATGTACCAAAATATCAGGCACACAGGCAAAATAAATGGCAACCTAAAAAAACGAGAGAGATTTCTATAACAGTCCTTAGAATTTGGTTTTACTTTATTCATTTCACTATAAATAGTTTAATTGAATGGTTTCTGATTTCTCAGTGGAACTTTCTGGTAAAATATGGTGAATGTTTGTTTAGCTTATTAAATTTAGCTTCAATGTTCAGTTTTGAGCTTGAGAATGTTAATATGAATCCTGATAGAAGTTTTATAATCATTATTTTTGTAAATTACAGACATTTTTCTGATTGTCTTGTTGATGGTATCCTTTTCATTTGTAACGACTCGGCTCTCTAAAATTGAGAATAACATTAATGTGGCCCATGTGGTAGTCAAAGTTGCCCAATCTTGGGCCAGACTGTTAAAATACCAGTAGAAAAGAAGCAAATACGAAGGAGTAACACAGATATAAAGACTCCATTATGAGATAAAATCATGTTGAAAATACATTTCTCTTTCTCAAATGTGGCTGTGTTGTTTTAAATATGACAAGATTATTAGGTGGAAGCTTCATTTTGGGGTAAAGCTTCTATCCTCACTGCATTTTAGGCTGATGACCGGTCATCTATATATACCCTGTAGATCCGAATTTGTGTAAAAATAACATCAACCACAAGTTCGTGTCTTGGGGAGTATGTAGGTGATGACACTTCGACTCAAAGAGAAGAAGATGATAATGAAAGGTGATGGTGGATAACATAAACTCTGCTTAGATTAGGAGATTTCTGGCCTGGTGATGCTGATGGCTGTAAAGTTGCTGTTTCTGTGTGTGGTACAGTCTGAAGCTGTGCAGTACCTCAGAGTGTTTTTCTCTTTCCCTCTCTTTAGCCACTCTCTGTTGGAGAATATGACATCTGTGAAAGTTGCAGGACGGGCCCTCAATGTGGGTCATTGTTCAGACCATCATTTATCTTCTTTTCACGGTGGTGGCGGCGGCCTGCGGTCGAGGAGGAGTTTTAGTTTGCAGGGTAACGTGAGGAGGACCTCGAACAAACGGCTCCAACGGACTTTCAGCAGACTGGACCAAGAGGCTGCTCCCTGATGGAGAAAAGATCCAGAGAAATGTGAGTTTATATCAAAACTGTCTTTGCTGAAGTGTTTGGCTAACACTTTAACTTAAGCATGTATAAGCAGAACTTAACTGGCTCAGGCACATAAATGGATGTAAACAGAAACCAGGGTATGTACGTGCTGAATGATGTACAGTCTAATTCTGAACTTTAACTTTAATACCTTGGCATTTTTAAATCACAACCCTGTTTCTACTGTATTATAATTGTTTTGTACAAGGTAGATGCATTAACTTGGAGCTAGTGTTGGGCAAACATTTAGATTTTTGACCTACATTAAAGCAGAAACAATATAATATTCATCTACTCTAACACAAGTAAAAATCCTTCAGTTATCTAGTTATTTAAAGTTTTAACAACAATAATTTAACGATGCACTTTCAATGAAATGTTAGCTTGCACATTTTGCAGACAGCTGTATAAATCACTACAGAGTAAAAATTCAATTTTACAGCTTTAAAATGAACCTGTTTCAATTTACTTTTTGGTAAATTGGCCTGAATTAAATAGAATTATCTCATCATTTTTTATTTTTGGTTTTCATTTCAACCTGAAAGGTACATTATGCTGCCACATTATAGATATAGAGAGTAGCAATTACTGATCAGAGACAGTAAATCAAAAAGTAAGTCTCGACATGACGTACCTTAGTTTGGTCTTTTCCAAAATTGGGGCCCATCTATCGGGGGTCAGCAGAGGGTCATTGGAACTTGCAGGGCGGGATCAGAAAAAAATAGATTAAAAATAATGTCTAAATACTGGAATGTCCACATTCTTGTAAATTCTCTTTATTTGCACTGTTTTGTATTTCTCTTCTGTTTCTGCAGTATTTACATATTTAACACTCGCTTCATGCCAGTCTAACCCATCTTTTTTAACTGTTGCCAACCCCTTTGTGTAACTTCAACAGTGTCATTTTTGTTTAAAATGTGGTAAAAGACCATTGAGTTCTGTTGGCTTGATACCAACAATCAATAAATGGAGGGAGTTTTACCACTTTGAAACATATTTACGACTAAAGAAAGCTCTGACAACATTAATATACATAAATGTTATCCTTTGTTTGATCAACTTTACAAGTGTATAAAAATTTCTACGCACATTTTGATTTCAAAATTAAACACAGGATATTAGGTGTAATGGCTTCTTATTTTGTTGCTATGGTAACAAATGAGTTTCAACAGACATTTTGCTTGTTAATGCACATTTCTGTCCTGCACAAGTAAAATCAGCGAAAGACATCAGTTGCTCACATGATATCTGTGCTGAATAAATATTATTGTCTCTGCTGTGATTTACAAATTCAGCCGTTATCTCCTGCAGTACAGGGTTCAAATAAAGACTGAGAACAAAAGTGTAAATGTTTATAATTTAACAGGGTAGCAAAGTTCAATGTGTCATTAAGCAGTCTTGCAAATTGAGAACAAAAATCAGGTAAAAGAAAATCATCTTATTTTACAGTTAAATGGTCTCAGGTCTGCGTTGGCATGGTCGCTGTTGCTTTGACACGAAGAGGCCGACTGAGTGGGCGTTAAGTACTTTTATTGCAGGTCTAGAGAGAAGGACTTGTTTAATTTTATTGGCTGAGTTATTTGTTACTTCATAAATGTTTGTCTACAGGGCTCCCACTTTACATCCAGTTTCTGAGCACCCTTCAAAAACTATTAGTGGATATTTTTAAAACTTTGCAGAGATCGGTCCTTAGATTTTTAGACAGTTATTAGTGTGTATATGATCATAAATATCTTATGGAGACAGTTTTTGCTGATATTTGTGTTCCCAGGGGATTTAAATGCCAGTATTAGATACCTGCAAATAATTTAACGAACAGTATTGAACTGCAAAATCTGATTTGCAATAGGCGATCTGAACAGGCTAACAGTTAATATCGCCATCATCAGAAGGATCAACAGAGACTTTCAACCCAGAGAGATCACACAAATGCAGTTTGTTTCATTTTTTTCTAAATAAATCCTGGATAGCTGCATCAAAATATTCACATTAACTTCTTATAAAAGAGGCATTAGTGAGGACAGCTATGAGGCTTTTAAAGGAGTAAAGATCACTGCCTTTGTCCTTAAAAAAGCATCATTCAGTGGGATTGAGAGAGAATGACAGTGGTTATGCTTGTGAAAGGGGGTGAGAGAGTAGGGGAAGACACTCTACAAACTGGCCACAGGTTGAATTCAAACCCAGGCCTGCCAAAGTATGTATATGGGACGTGCATGGTTGCTAACCACTCTACCTAACCAGCACCCCAGTTGGATCTTTGTTTGACAGATGACATTTCTGTGACTAAAACCTACTGAAGCCGGATGAGATCAGCAGTGCTTCTGCTGTTGTTGTAATGGTAAATGCCATGAAAGGTCTATAGTTTGATTTTTAATTAAATCATAAAGTTTAGCAGTCTTGTGTTATTGTTTATCACCATTGGGCTGAATAATATTGGAATGTGATATTGTTACGCACTGCCCAGCCCTACCCTATTGCCCCATGGATAAATATGTGTCTTTTCATTTAACTGTTCAGAAAAAGATACCCTTATGAACATACTGTAGAATTCTTATTATTTGTAGTAATACTTTTGTTGACTTCAGTTTTTTAATGGTTTTGTTTTTGGCATTTCTTTTGTGGGACATGAAGTTATGTCAACTTTTGCCTCAGTTGTCTTTGAATGAACCCACATGTGAGTCCTGCAGATAATTGAAGGCGAGGCTGCTCTGTGGTTTTCAGTAGGCTGAGGGAGGAGAATGAGGAGGAGGACTGAACGTGTCCATCACAGATCTGACAGGCAGTGTGAGGAGAGTGAAGCTCACTGTGGGTGTGAAGTGCAGCTCTGTGTGTGTCACCGACGACGGGCCGCAGAAATCAAACATGAATTTATATTTTAAACAGCACGTCTTCATTCTCCTCGCTGACTTATCATGTCGCTCCATCAGCGTGTTCTCCTCCTTCTCCTCATCTTCCCTCGCTCGTACATCACTGAACATTTGGACTTTTAGAAGACACCGCACTTATTGCTGATTTTCTTTGTATTTATATGACACCTTTTATAGCCCTATAAAAGCCATCAGGGAGATTTGCACCTTTGAATATGCTGTTGCCACTTCAGTAGGTACACCTCTGTATCTTTATGTGTATGTAGTCAAATGTGGCAGTGAGAGCACGTGAAACATGAGACACATTTACTACTTAAAGTTATTTGACAAAACGGCGATTTTGCTTAGCTTGTAACACCTTTGTGGCCTTCATCAGCTCGTTTGGTACGCCAAGTTTTAACATTTAAAGGTTGAATGCTTCTGAAATCATCCTGTAAGTTGGACTGATCATTTGACTTCATGTGTCAAACTTCTATTTTTTAACAGATTAAATCCTCATATTAGACGAGAGAGATATTTCACAAAGACAACTAGACTGCAAAACAACATTTTTGCATGTGCTTTAGCATACAAGTAAATAACATTTCCCTCCATAAGCATTTAAGTTGTAATCTTATTTAACAAGCTGCAGACATTTTGTCACTACAAGACCTCGGTCTTATTAAGTTTAAATTCCAAATGATGTTTAAAGGGACACAACACTCCATAGAACTGTTTTACAAAAGAAACCATCAAGTTATTGCTAAGTGTCTAGAGCTTGTAGTCATATCTCATGATTTTTTACAGATACGTGATGTTCCTCCAGGCATCATTGTTACTATGAGCCTTGAAGCTCCTCAGTAAATGGACTGTACACTAAATTTCAGTTTATCTACAGATAAATACTAAAACCTCTTGCCTATATAAAATAAATGAGCTGGTTTATCATCTCTGAGTATTAGGATGACTAGCTTTCTAAATGAGTTTTAAACTCTGACAGCCAACTATGCCGTCAATACTATCTTTAAATAATCTGTGAGGGCGATACCCGACAACTCAGTAACTATTAAACTTTTGAATGTTGGCAATTTTCAATAAGTACCTATATTTGTTGTGCTGCTTTCATGCGCAGCCACAACAGTGCACAAATTCTCTTTTTTGTTGACCATCAGCTGCCTTTAACTTCCCTGCTGTCCCTACTTCTGCTCCTCACTTAAAGGAAAGTGAGAGCTCATTTGTTGTAAAATTGTTAATGACAGGCTAGCAAGGTAGCACACAGCCGTTCTAGCTAGCTTTATCACAGTCTAAACAAGTGAGTGTTTTAAAGAGCAAAGGATGAGGTCTTTTAAGAGTATGTGTGATCAGGGGTGCTGCCAAAACCGTTGGACTCTGTTGAAAAATATCACATTTGGTCCTTCCTTGAATTAACTCTGTACAGTTTCTTGGACCAAACATCTGTCAAGCAAATAAATAGACAAATATGCTAACAAAAACATGCCTTTTAATCATAATTACAACTAAATTGTGTTGTTTAAGATACACATAAGATTTAACAGTTTAAAAATAACCTGAAGCAGAGAATTAAACAATAAATGGTCAATTGAACTTTGACATTTTAAATCTTTAAGGTGTTTTATCTATGATGTACTTTTAATATATAATCAAACCTCATTAGTATCTGATCTCTCAGCTTTGTCACAGATGTAAAACTTGTCAGCACTCTGAAACATTTTATTCTGAAGACCCAAACATTTTGACATGCCATTCAGACACTGTGATGGACAACATGATAAATCTAACACAGGCCTCATCTTATATAAATTATATTTTAACGCTTTAATGTCTGAAAACACAAACTATAACCAAAATATTCTATTTTTTGGAGCTGAAATGTTTATTTCACTTTCTACTGAAATCCTTAAATATAATCAAAATGTTCATATTTTTAGCATTTCATTTGATACATTAGGTGTTTTGGGTAAATGATAATCCATTTGAGCACGTTTGTATCATTTATGTGAATGTAATCAGGTGTTTTTAGTTATGTGTTTATCACATTGATTAGATAGAGGTACCATAAAAGCATGTATCAAATATGATACAAAATGTGTTAAAGGTTTAAGGGAGTTTTTCAGATTTGAATGCAATGTTTTTGCAATAAGACAACAAAAAACATGTCAGTTTTAGAAATAATAATAATAGGGTGTTGTTGTGCTTTTACACATTTAAAATATATTTAATTCAGTTAGTTAGTCTCGTGCTCAAACTGCCCTCTTGTTTAGAGAGAAACTCTTGATTTTCTGTGCTTTTTAAATATCCAATTGAATAACCTTTTATATGAAGCCTTCATATTGAAAAGCAAAGCTCCAAAACTGCAGTGTCCCATCTGAGCAGCCCTCTCCCCTTGCTGCAGCTGCACGCGCATATGGATCTGTTCAGGCTGTATTTAAATGATCTTCATGTTGACATGCGGCACGGCTCAGAGATCAAAGGTGCTCTCGTGCTTTAATTTGTTAAAAATTACCTCTCAGAGCCAATCAGACCGATCAAGCTGAACGTGACGATGAGAGATCAAAAAGGCCGCCTATCGATCCTACCACTGCACGTGCATTAGTGTGACGATCAGCCCGTACAGTGCAGGCCTCCTTCATTATGACAAGCCGGACCTCAGTGCGCATGCCCCACACTTTAACAACAAACACTCAGGAGGATTTAAATTAGAAACAAGACGTAATGCTCTCGGTGTGTGAGTGTGGAGGCGGCAGACTAAATACTGATCGCTTTTTTTCTCTGCCTGGTTTGGTTATTTATGAGCCGCCCTGGCATCGCTCCTAAATGAGGGTGTTGAATTTATTATTACAGCGCTGGACACGTTCCCAGGAGGGTTTATTATACACGGAAATAAATGCATGTGTGCTCATTTCTTAGGCTGGAAAATGCAGATTCATTTCGGCAAAATTAAAATCAAAAATAGCTTCTGCTGGATTAATAAACTGTTTTCTCTATTTAAATCCTATTTAAATCAAATTTGATGTTAAAATGCCATAGCTGTTTAAATGCTGGTTTTATTTAAATTAAAATGTGGATAAGAAAAAGAAAAGCGCTGTATTATCAAGTGGGCTACCACTATGTCCATCAGGGGTGGGCAACAAGGTGACGGTGGGCCACCATACATGCACAACCACCATAAACAACATGACAAGTAAATATATTTCAGGCTGTCTTTGATTTCTGGCATGTTTTCTTTGTTTTTTTTATCTTTGGGGTTAGAATTGCTAAATTTTGATTTTTTTTTAACCTTTTTTGAACCTTTTTTACAGCATAAAACAACAATGTAAAATGCTTTGGCAAAACACACCATTATAATAAGGTTTAATAAATAATAAATTAGGAGAAGGGAAGCCAGCATGCAGTCACACCTACAGACAGAATCACAGGTAAAATGACAGCATCCAGCCATAAAATTGTAACATTTATCAAAAAATGTATCAATTTATTTATTAACCTTTAACTCCCCAGCAGACTTATTGAGATTTTTCTAAAAACTGTTTTGATAACAGAATGCTGCGAATAGTCTATTTGCTGTTTGTTTCACATAAGTTAGTTGAAATAAGATGTGACCGTCAACCAAAATTACCACTAACAGATTATTTCCCTTATTATCTTTAAAAACATGATTTTTGATAGCGCCCCATTTTCCTAATAGGCTGGTCTACCATTAAAATGAGACCTGGTTTTTAACTGCACAATGCCCTACGTCATTTAAAATGCAAAAGCAGTTTTCTGGATTGTATAATACCTTAAAACACATTTTTTTTAAGATAGTGTGTAGATAGCACGCACAGGCTTTCTCTGGGTTCTCAGGCTTTCCTACCCTGCAGACTGTTTCCCATGTCCATGGAGAATGTGAAGCAGTCTATCTGGGCAACGTCCTGTGGGGGGAAGGGCAGAACCTCTCGAGAAAACTAGACTTGAGGGTTGAAAGTTCTGTCTTCCACACAGTACAGGCCAGTAAGTGCCTTCAGTCACTTCTCACTTTCAGAACAACTTAGCTCACATTCATAATCCGCTGCCTCTGCCCTTAAAAGGATGCTGAACAGCCCGGTCAGTTTTGATCAGGAACAGTCATTTCAGCTTGGAGCTCTGCAAGATGGATGCCTGATGACAGTTGACAGAAACACTTGTTAAGGCCAACTAGTGTCTAAACTGACCTTAGCTGTGTGTTAGTGTGGTTGGTTGTCTCTGTATGCCAGTCCTGTGATTGCCTGGCTACCTGTCCAAGATCCACAATACCACTCTCCAGTTGTCAGCTGTGGTAGGCCCGAGCCTTCCATGACAATGGATGGGATCAAGTAGTATAGAATATGGACAGCTGACTGGATTTTATTTAATAAAAGTGCATGAAGTTAACAGCACGCACTGGAAGAAACATGAATAATGAGGCTCGGCTCAGGGCAAGAAGAATTCTGTGACAATGAACAATTAGGCTGACAAATTCTTGCTCAGGGCCAAATTCCTCAGTGTTAAATTTTTCATATTCATGTGTTAGAGTAAAATACCATTAAAGCATTGCTTGGTGCATTTGAAGAGAAACACATGCAAGAAATTATTTTCAGGATTGCTGAATGCTGTAGATAGAGATATGTATATAGTTAAAAATCTTATTAACCTCCTTGGGAAATTTGGGATTCTTAAAGATTTTTTAAAATAGGGTTAAGAGTTATATGTGGAGTTTTTGGAAAATATGTTTTCTAACAAAAGACAGTATTGTTTGTATCAGTATAGCTGTCTTGCTAACATAAGGCTAGGGGCCAATTTGAAAAACAGTGAATCTTTGTGTTTAAGATCTTAAAATGAATGGCTTTATTGCCGAGAATACCAAAACAAGCAGAAAACTGTTTGAGCATGACAAACGTTTTCCATCTTTTAAAATAGGAACAAAAAGGAAAGTATGATGACTGTGTGACATGGTGAGCTGCAGTCTCCAGCCTTTACAGCCCTCTGCCTTGAAACAGTCCTCTCTTTGAGCTTTATTATTATATCTGCCAAGGATTTTGTTTCTGCCAGTGTTTGTTAGTTTTCACAACTCAGAAGTTATGAGCAAAATTGGATGAAATTTTCAGGTTAGGTCAGAGTGGGCCAAGGACCAGTCAATTAGACTTTGGTTGGTGGTGATCCACCAAGTTTTCAAGCATTTGTCAACAGAGAGAGATCGGATAGTTTATCACATTTTTGACAATGACTTGCCTGATAATGCTGGAAATGCCTTGGCAGAGGTTTGTACTCTTTGGGTGCTTCCGGTTAGTTGGCTTGTTTGTTAGACTGTTAGCAGAATAACTTCAAGAGTAATAAACATATATTGATGACATTTTCAGGAAATGTTGGTCATGGCACAAAGAAGGAGTGATTACATTTCGGTGGGGATTCAAGTCGGGATGTGAATCCTGGAATTCTTTGAACGGCTTGTCAACATTTTAAGATACCACAATTTTCCACATTATTGCTTAGAACTGCAATGCAATTTTCAGGAAATTTTGGTCACAGCAGAAAGGACAAAGGGTTTTATTTTAGTTGGGATCCGAGCCTGGATGTCGATCCAGGTTTTTTTTTTAAATTAAGGATTTGTTTACAGTGCAGCATAGGGCCATTATCCACATTTTTGACAATAACTCACCCCTTCATTTTGAAAAAGCCTTGGTGGAGGTTTGTGCTCTTGGGGGTATATCATTTTAGATGCAAAAGGGTTTTTTTCTGAAAATCATTTATCTGGAAAAATACTGAGATACATATCATAGGATGATTTTGTCCAAATTTCCCAGCCCTAATTCACTGCATTGAAAATGTCCTATTGCTTTTACGTTGCACTCCTCTGATTAAATTCAGCTCTAAAGGTATAAAAACCATTGATCATAAATTCTGATGAAATCTGTTTTTCGTTCATTTGATTGAATAGCAAGTGACAATAATTATCTCTTTAAAATAGGGGTCCCTCTTGCAGTGAGACTGAAATGAATGTGGCCTCTTGTTAACCAGAGTCGCCCATCCCTTGCCTGCATGATCAGCTCCTTTTTTCCCCCACACACACACTCACGTCCACACACACACAGGCTGACATTGTGTGCAGAAAAGCTTTGCAGGGCGGTGTGAGCTGCAGAAACACTGTCCACTCTGCTTCATGCAAACACACATCCAACATCCAGCACCTCCAGCAGCACCTCCACCTTCACACAGCCTCTCCCCCCCTCTCGCTCTCTGCAGGGATCACTCCAACAATCCGGGACTTTTTTTTTTTTACTCCAAAAGGTGAGAAGAGCACGAGGATGTGTTGTTTGTTTCCGCGCGGATTGTTTCAGCAGCAGCTCTGGATGAATGTGTGTATATGTGTGTGTATATGTGTGTGCGCGAGGGGTACGGCAGCCGGGCAGGGTTATGTGTCTTTATGATTTACGAGGCTGACTCCAGCCGCGGTTCACACAGAGTTCAGAAAGCTGCATGCCTCCACACTTCTTATTCTCTCTTTCTCCTTTACTGCAGCTTCTCCTCGTCTTTAAAGACCTGCTGCTCTGTATTTCTGCTCAGTTTCATTTCTTCAGCATATTTTTAATTCTTCTTTGTGTCATTGCTGTTGCGCACAGAAGCCTCGAGCGTTATTTTGTGTCTGATGGATGATTTTTGCTCCACGTTTTGATACAACATTTAATCTTCCAGCTTGAGACAGGATTATACATTATTGAATAAAGGCTGTTATTTATAAACAGCCACGGAGCTCATTTAATTTCAGGGAAATACTGTTTTATTTATATTAAATGCAGTTTGTTTAATGGGGCCTGTTTATGTTTTGATATTTAGTAATTTGATGATTTTTAATTGCATTTCTCGTTAATGTTTGGGGGTTTGTGCAAACTAATTGGGTTTGTTGTCTGGCTTTTTAATTCTGTTAAGCTGAAGTAAAAAATCCTGAAGATTGCTTAGAACCAATGTGTTTTTTTTGTATGATCTAATATGGAAAAAATAAATATGGCATTGAGGTAGGCCTGCAGATTTTCCCCAAATATTTGAACAGACAAAGAAAAAAATTGCACTAATTTTGCAAGATTTAAGTCAATTAAGGCATTTCTACTGTAATTTCACAGAAAATGTGCATTGTCATGGGTCTAAGTCATCTGATGAGGCCTGTGGTTTCTTTGTTCTGTTTTTTTTTCAAGAGAAGCAAAAATCTTATGGAATAACCTAATATCACCTCAGTTATTGTTTGCGTGATAAGAGTGGCAGTCTATTTGTAGGACATTCAAGTTTGACCTAAAAGTGAAAGGAAATAATCTGATTTTAATTTAGTTTGTTGCAAAATTATCTTCAACAGTAAACACTGTTTTTGTTTCATAGTCTATATGAGGATAGTGCTGGTTGTGTTTCCGCTATTCTGTAGGTGGCCAAAAATCCTATAAAATAACCTTCAATCATTTAAGTTTGTTTTACTCAACAAGAAAACAAACATATCCACCTGGTAGGCCATCACTATAAGGAAATGTTCATTTTCTTTTGTTTTTTTTATATCAGGAAAAAACTAGCCTTGTGGGAGGCAAATAGAGATATCCACTTATTAAGGAGGAAAATGGATGACAAATATTTGATTTCTGGCAAATTGTACAAGTTTGTCCTGTAATTGCGTCCTCTGCCAGGTATTCAAATCCATTATTATATTTTTCCTGTTAAGATGATAATAGTTGTTGGGTTTTATTTATCCTGTTATGTTTTTAAAGGTAAAACTGAATTAGAAAAACACACACTGATGGCAGCAAGCTTTGCTGTAGGTCAGAAAAGGTTTGTACTACATGCTATAGCTAAATAAAAGGAAAATGATCACGTTTCTGGACAGATTGGATGTTTTTGAAGGGAAATAATGTTATTATGTTACATGGAGATTTGCAGTTGGTCATAGACATTCACACAATCTCATTATGGCCTAAGTTCATGTCGGTGATGCCATTTTTTAAAATTCCTTCTTGAACGTCTTTGCTTTTGTCATCAGACTCATTATTTAATGGACAGAAATGCTTTTCAGGGTTTTATTTCAATGATCATTATTTTTCTGTGATCTCTCAGTCCTGAGATGTTGAGGATTACAACAGGCAGGGGTTATTTGAAGGAAATAGCATTTTTTTTGTTTTGCTAAATTGTGCTTGATTCTAAAAGGACGTTTTGTTTTAGCAGGTTTGAGCCTGATCAGAGGGGTTTGCACCAGTTTTGAAGTGCAAACCTGATTAACAGAGGCAAGTGCTATCATTCTCTCTGATATCAGGACTGTCCTCAAAGGATCTTGAATCAAGCCATGCTTTTTTCGCCCACTGCATTTCAGTCCTGAGAAAGCTTTTGCTTGGGCCAATGACGTTTACACTAAATTGTTTGTTACCAAATAAATATAATTGAATTTCTCCACAAGTTGTGCAGGATTAACCATTAATTACTCATTCTGTGGGCCTTTTTTTTTTACTCCTTGGCAAGGTTTAGGTTTTATAAAAGACAGCGATGTAATATCTGCGTAACCTTTAAGTTTCCTTTTTTAGATTTTTTTCTTTTTTTTCTCCCCCCTTTGTGTCTTTTAGAGGTTTCTGGAGAGTCACTGCGGCCTACCCTTAAATATTAGAGGCAAAAAGGGAAAATAATATGATTTTTATATGGATGCATTTACGTTTTTCTCAACTTTCTTGCTGTTAGGTGTTCCTTTCCTTTAAACTCTATGTTTCCTTGACCTCACAGTCCAGGAGAAGATTGTGGGCCATTGAGATCTGCATTACTTTATGAGGAGGAAATGGAATTAATGTAATTTCTGAACTATTTTTGTAGGATTGTCCTCAAACCTGTTGTTTTCAGGGTTTTTTCCTTCACTAAACTCTTTATTTCCCGTGGCCTCTGCGTCCAGGAGAGCTTTTCTATTCATGTCAGCAGACTATTGAGCTGATAAGATGGATCATGCAGTCTCCACCCTGATTCTGTCTGCGTCTTTTCTCCCTCTCAGGCCAGAAGCCCAGGGCTCTCTGGAAACCTGCCATGTGACATTTGGCTGCCGTCGCTCTGTCAGAAGGTCAAAGGGGCCGCACGTTTCATGGAAATGCAGAAGAACGTTGAGAACCTTCAGCACATTCAGCAGCAGCACGACTTCTTCAGAGGGGCTTTGGAGGATGTCAGCGGGTTCGAATGTGACCATCAGGCTGCAACAGAGCGCTTGTTCCCCCGGAGGTCCAAACAGCAGAAGTCCCCCATGAGCAGAAAGATTTTCCCCTGGATGAAAGAATCGAGACACTCGGATCAGAAACCCAGCAGGAGGATCACAGGTCTGTAAGAGGCCTTTTCACTCAGGCTGCTTAAATAGAGAAAATTAGCTTTTAGTTTCTCCTTTTCAGGTTCAAGAGGTCAGCAAGTCATTAATCAAACACAGCCAGGCATGCAGCAGGAGGATAAACACACCTAGGATCAGGCTGAATACACTTTAAACACTCCAAAAAAAGAGACAAACTGAGCATTTATTTGTTTAACTCTTGAAGCGAGGTTGTAGAATGTGGGAGAAACAGATCAGCATTTGGAAGACAAAATAAAAGAACAATGAGGTTTTAAAACATTCATCCACATACAGGAAATTAAGATAGTAAAACTTTAACTTATATAGTGATGCTTATTACAGACTAAAAAACAATTAACCATAAGGCCACATACCCTGAAAAAATATTGTTTACATGAGGAACCACTAACAGTTATGCTCGTCAAACACAAGACAAAAGTAGAAAAGCTCAGAAAGCACAAACCTCTACCATGGAATTTCCAACATTGTCGGGCAGCCCTGTCTCCAACAGCTGAAAAATCCTTGAAAAAATATCCAGGATCCACATCTGGAGTCGGATCATCACCACAATCTAACCGCTTATTCCTCGTGCCATGAAAAACAATCCCTGAAAATGTCATGAAAATCTTTTGGGAGCTTTTGAGTTATTAGCAAAAATGTGAAAAACTGCCCTGTTCACAAACAAACAGAAAACAAAACACGCCCTCCTTGGTGGGAATAACATGTTGTCATGTGGGAATTTTCATTTTATTTAAGACACTATTAAACATATAAAAGCTTTAAACACCCTATAGAGCACATTTTCTCAATTTAATGAGCAAAAATCCAGTTTTATTCCTACACACCATCGTCGCTACAATACGTCAGCAACAAAAAGAAGTGTGTGGAACTGATAATATTTTACCTTTGCGCAATTTGTCAACTCATTTGTAAAAATTTCCCTCCCTCCTTTAGTGGACAGTGTTGCATGGAAATTCCAGCACACTGCATAAATTGCACAAATATGTTGGCAATATTTGTGAAAGCGGGTGAAACACTTTGATAGTTTCACCCACATCTACAAATTTCCCCAGCATGAAAATCATTTGTAGCGATACTATGACACTAAATTATAGAAAAAAGGCCAAAAAACCTCTGACTGAATACCATAAATAAGTTGAAAATAATTTGCAATTTCACCTCCTTGATCCACATTAACCACCAAATGCAAGCGCTTACGACAACCCTCTCTTTCTGATGGTTATTATCATTATTTTTCTGTTTATTTTGATTCCACCATTCATCCATAATATACATTTTATATTGTAACAAGGTCATGGTATTTAAGAGCAAACAAAGAAGTGACATCCTCAACATAAAAATATGGTGTCAGTGCCTTTGTATGGCGTAGACAGTCTGACAAGTTTTTCTGCGTCTTTTGGTGATTGAACACTGAATAACTGCCTGATGTTTGCTCTCTATGACATGTCTTTTTGTTCCTACAGTATCAAACTGGGAGCAGTACTGTTTGACATTGACAACATTAACGCTTATGATGTTTAGATGACCATTTGTTTTCTCCTTGCAGGAAAAAAATTAAGAAATATATCAAAATATTCAGCTAAAAGATACAGACATTCTTGATCTACATCAACACATTCGAATTAGACAAAGAGGATGCATTTTAAATCCATGTTCACTCACACAAACACAAAGTATTTTGTGTCTGAAATTGTTGAGGATAACATGTTTGAATGTAAGTAGTTAACAATAATGACCATTTTTTTCCTGCCAGCCCCCTAATATTGTCCCCTCCCCCACTCTTTGCCTGGCAGAAAAAAAATACTGCTGTAAGGGACAAGTGTGAAAGAGCATCTCTGCTGCTTTCATTTTCAATGTCAGAATCCCTGATATTTTCTGGAAAATTTCAAGTGTGCACATTTGCAAACTGTTTCAGAGCAGCCAAAATGATTCTCTTTTTATATGACCTGCTTTAATATGCATTACAGATTTAATATGCAATAACATGTTTCCTGTCTGACAATTATGGACAGTAATGACAACTTGCAATTTAGCCAAAGGAATTTATATCAAGTTGTCAACAGAATTTATTTGGACAGTATTTAAATTTTGATGTTACAATTCCATACGATATATTTATTATCTTGAAGATAAGACATTTGTACTGTATATATATATATATATATATATATATATATATATATATATATATATATATATATATATATATATATATATATATATATATATATATATATATATATATATATATATATATATATATATATATATATATATGCCTTAAGCACAGTAAAATGATGCAGGCGGACAGTCATCGTGTCAGTTTATGCCTTGGCTTTTTATTTAGATCTGACATTGACTCGTGTTGTTTCGGAGGGGGCCGCTTGTTGCCCATCCTTGTCCAGCTAAGGCTATTGGCCATCGAACCGGCTTATTGTGACAGTGTAACAAATATATACTTGTTTCAATAAAGGAATATTTCTGTGAATTTCAGCTGATATACAAGCAACCCGAATCGTGATGGGAAAGTCCCTGCTCTTCCCGTTGGCTCAGTGACTTTGACTCACACATCCTTCTTGTTTCCTCACTGTTTGTCTCACTAGACTGCGCTGTCAACGAGAAGTGTCCGAGCGCGAGCTCAGCCTCCAAACGGTCACGCACCGCATACACGAGCGCTCAGCTGGTGGAGCTGGAGAAGGAGTTTCACTTCAGCCGCTACCTGTGCAGGCCGCGGCGCGTGGAGATGGCCAGCCTGCTCAACCTGCAGGAGAGGCAGATCAAGATCTGGTTTCAGAACAGGAGGATGAAGCAGAAGAAGGACGAGAGAGTTCAGAGCCTCAACTCCACCACCAACACCACCTCCTCCTCCTCACCCCCGTCCTCCCCCTCCGCCCCGGGCAGCCCCACTCTGTCGAGCCTGGGTTATGTCCACGTGGGCGGGGATTACCAGCCGGCCTCGCCTCCGCTCAAACCCCAACAGCACCATCAGTCCCAGCCGGCGTTCAGCGCAGAGTACCCCGCGGAATACTCCAAATATGCAGCTCCGGGCTTCACGCACGGCCAACAGTTTGATGTGCAGTACAACACGCACATCCACTCCCACACAACAGACCCCAATATGGACGTAAGCGGGGCATATTTCACACAGAGCTGCTCTCAGGACAGAATCATGCAGGCTCCAAAACTGACCCATTTGTAGGGCACGAAAAGAAAACTTTAAATCACGAGGAGGGATTTTACAGATCTGCTGCGATGCATGGCGTTTTTATTCAATATTTATTGACTGATTAATCTCAAAATTAGACTTAAGTCTTAGCTATTTATTTATATTTTCATATTTATTTACTTATGTTGTGTTTTGTGCCAACTTTGCGCATGGCCCTCTTCTTTACAGACGCCTTACAAGCCCTGTGTGTTTTCAATTAAATTGTGAGCTGTTGTAATTTCAGCTACTCGAATAAAACGACAATTTGCTGACACCAGACTCTCTAGAATAAATTATTCTCACATAACAAGATCCGAAAAGCAGCCAAAACGTCAAGAAAATGGGTGTGTGATTTTTTGTGTGAGTGCCCTTAAATTCATAATCAACACAAGCATTTGACGAAACCGGACATTTGGTTGTGATGTCATGTTTACTAATTTACTTTTTTGATCTTCACGCATACATGTCCTCTTATTAGTGCCCAATTTAGTCCAGCCTGATGTGTTTAAAATTCAAATGTTAGCTTAAATATTAAAAAAATATACATCAAGTAAACTAACATGTGTAGACAAGACTTTGGAGAGTAACATCCCCCCTTTAAAACGTTTCTAAAGCAGAAGAAATGGAAAAGTCTTTCCTTTCTGTGCGCTAAAGCTCAACAAGCGCCCCACGTCTTTGACGTCACATTAATCAATCTTAGTCTCAAGTCGTAGATATCAATTTCTTTTCAAAGATTTATTCATCCTGTGTTTTTATTCCATCTTTTATGAATGGCCAACCTCTTATTGGAGAAAGATGTTTCAATCCATGTATTATGAAAACTTAAAAACGAAATGTGTTGACAGCACACTCTTCAAAGGATGTATTCCTTCAAGACTCATAATCAAAGTTTTTCTGACTGCCAAAACGTGGGAAACGTCATTCTTTTACGGAAAATGTTAAACAGCACCGTGTAGTCACCAGGTGTAGCAGTTTGCTTCTACTTATGGTTATTTATCTTGTTTTATTCATGCTAACTTTTACGCATGGCCAGCCTTCACAAAAACACGTGTGAATCCATCCCTTTATTTATTTGAAATCAATCTGTGAGCCACAGTTGCTTATAAGAAAAACAGTTTGTTGAAACCACACTCTCTCCAGACTAAAGATTCCTCAAAGAAAAGTAGGCAACACGTTGGAAAGATGGATCATATGACATTTTGTGCGTAAAATCTATATACGGCACCCAAAATCTGTAACGTCACATCGTTTAATTCAATTAAGCTTATTGTTTGTGGTCTTGCTTATTATTACGCATGTCACTCCCAATGTGTTAAAATCAGACTTGGAATGTAAACGAAAACTAAGCCTCTTAATGCATAAAAACAACTCTTCAGAGAATGTTCATTGAAAAGCTGAATAAAACTGTTTCAAAGCAAATAAGTAAAACAGCCAAATATCGTTTGTTTACGCGTAAATCTGGATCATTTTCACAAGTTTTGAACGTCTCATTAAATAATTATAATATGAACGGCATTGTCAAGTCCTGGCTTTCGTTTTGTTTGAAGATTTTTTTAATCTACGTTTTATCAGCTGCTGCTTTTGCTAAAACATAACTTTTGGAACCAATGATCTTCGAGGGAAAATCTTCAAGGAACCAACATTTAAAAAACCCACATATATCACTTCTAGCATCAGAACTTAAAAAACCCTCTGAAATCCCAATTACTGTGCGTAAAAGCTCAAATTGACCCCAAGAGTCTTAAACGTCACATTTATTAGCCTAAATTTAAGGTAGCAGTGTCACATTTTTGTTTGCTTATACGTTTTGATATATTTATTTGCGTTTTTTTTAGCACTTACGTTTGCGCACGGGCCTCCCTGGTTGCAAACACCACAATACGTGTTAAATCCAAGCCTATGTACTTTAAATAAAAATGTCAGTAGCTGTTGTTTTAGCGACATGAATAAAATACAAGCTGTTGAAACCAGAGTTTCCAGAGCAAATTGTCCTCAAAGAACAGGGATCAAACAAAGCAGACAAGGCGTTTGAAAAAACGACCGAGTGTCATTTTTTTAGTGCGTAAAAGCTTAATTAGCACCCAAAGTCTTTAACATCACATTAACTCTTACTTAATTACAGGCTCCTTACGCATGAGTGTGGACGTGATAGCTTTATGAAGATATTACATTATGGTGTTGGTGTCGTTTACTCTCAAGCATGAAACAAAAAGAGGCGAGAAAAAAATCTATATGGCCCTTAAATGTGTCTTTGTTCCTTTATGGGCAAAGTGGGCCACACAAGCTGTCAGTGGTAAAAAAGAGCGCATGATGGATCACTGGATTCACTGCGCTGCTTTTCAGGCTGTCTGCGGGATCCAGACTGAAGACTTGTTTTTGTGATACAGAAATACACTCTCACTACTGATTTTAATTTTGATACATTCAGGGAGGATGCATGTTAATATTGTTTTTAACAACAAAATAACGATTTTATACAGTTTCTACAAAGAAGACTTTAAATCCATAGACTTAATTTATAATTTAGTTGTCGCAGTGCCTTCCCAAAGAAGCTGGGACACTGTAAATGTAAATAAATAATAACAATTCCATTATTTCAAATGATTCAAACCATCAACTTAATTGAAAAAGGTGAAAATGCCACATTTTGAAACTGAGAAATATTTCTTACTCCCAGTTTTAAACTTGACTCCAGCAGCATGTTGGAAAAAGCTGTAACAGGTCAAACATGATTTACAAATGGTGGGTCCAGACCAAAAAGTGTGTTGTGGCGCTGCTTTGTGTACAGAGGCCCTAAACAAACATACATTCTTCCATTGTATTTTATCAGTTTTGGCTTGTTAACACATGGTTGTTTTTTAGGGACATGTGTCAGCACATGAACCGCAGAGATGATAATCAGAATCTACAGAAATAAAACACCCATTCAATACTTAAAGCCCAATTACCAGCCACACATATGGCATATATTGTCCAGACTATCAGCCGAATTTATGTGCCATAACGCCCAAACTTATCATCATTCTATGTCTACATTAAGTATTATTTTTCCTCATTTGTTCTAACACAATCTGTAAGGGTGAAAGAAACCAGTAAATTCTAGTTTAATAGATATTTGTTGTGATTTACTAAACAAAATTGTTTCTTTCTGTATCAATATCTGCAAAAACATGGGTAAGGGAGTATTAGTTTATCAGAAATTGTCAGAAATTCAACAATATGCATAGAGTTTTTAAGATTCGAGTTGGGCATGTCAGTGAGGAATCAAAATGTTCTCTGCATGCATGGGTATTCTGCAGGTACTCCTGTAACCTCACATGGACCAAAAACATGCTTGTTCAGTCACTGGTGACTCTGAATAACCCTTAGGTTGAGGTGTTCTCTCTGAACAGTTGCCTTTTTTTATCAGCCCTGTGATTGGCTATTGATCAGTCTATAGTTTACCTTGCCTCCAGCACAGTGTCAGCTGGGATAGGCTCCATCCCTCTCTTTACTCTGAAAAAGATAAGAGGTATGATTGGATGAATCTTCTTATCTTTACATAACAGAGCTCAGGTTCTCTGTGCGGATATTTTTCAAACATACTTGGACATTTAGAGGGTTAAAAAAAACTGTCAGAGTCCTGATCCAGACTTAGTATCAACAAAATACTGTGATGAATAGATAAGTAAAAGAATGTCCTTTAGAAAAGCAACAGCTAATATATATATGTTATATTTTTTTAACGAAACAGAAGCCCTCCCTGAAGGCATTACTTTTCTTGCCCTCTAAATTAGATGATTCTTCAGTTTTTATCAAACCACTTTTTATAGGTAACATAGACTACCTGAGGGCTGCTAATTATTTTGCAACAACAGCAATTCAAAACAAGAATGTCATTTTCCCAAAAAGTGCAGAAAGTCCAATCTTGTGATGTCAGACAAATAATCCAAAGCAGAAAAAATGCTGAAAGTTTAAGAGACCCAGTGTATTCATCACTGTGTATGCATTTCAAATTAAAAGAACTGGAATCAAAGTAATGCTTTAGTGGGCTGCTAACAAAAAAGTTTAGCACAGCATGGAGGATGAGAGGGAGATTCAGCTGTACTCAAAGTTTTATCTTCATTTGAGTCTGTGTGTAAAGGATGTAAAGAACATTGTCAACATATTTACAAATAAAAATGTGTTGAAAATTTTTGGTACAGGGAAAAAACAGGAAAAGTAACTAGTGATGTCCTCTACTGACGGTTGCATAAGTGAAATATTTTATTACTTCTTCAAAGAGTAAAGAAGTAATCTATTACAATTTGTAACTACTAACCTGACACTTCTGGTCACTCACTGATTGTGCTTACTTTGCTCCTCATAGAGGCACCACTGTTCAGAACCTGAAGGTGACACCATTTATACGGCAAAGCTGCACGTCATGTAAAACCATAAATACAAAAAAAGTTAGAAACTGCAAAAAGATCTAAAAGAATCGATCTGCCACTGGCTGGCTCTTGGCTTGTTTTATGCCCCGTCTTTAATCAGTTACATTATTTGTTCAATCTGGAGCCAAACTTATACTTTTCACAGTAAAAACTTGACTGGCCAAAATTGTTATTAAATTTATTCCTCATTAAGGTTGTGGTGATGCAGGTTCAGGGGCCAGTCCAAAGAAAAATCAGTCTAATGAAACTTAGTTCATCTTTGAAGAAAATAATTTTTAACATGATGTGAGTAGGGGGGTGTAAAGGGGGGAGGGTTAGGAAGATATTAAGGGCCAATTACTGACAGGAACCCCTAAGAAATATTACATTATCAGTATTTTTTAACAGATCAATTGACTAACTTGTCACAATGGGCTGTAAAAGATCTTTTTTTCATCACATACAAAAAAATACCAACACTTTCTTGTTTTAACTATCGAAAATAATAATCAGCAATCTTTTGCATAGATTATAACTCTCATAAAATATATGTAAAAAGGCTCTATTTAATACTAATGAGAGGATAAAAGTTCCATTAATGCATTCTTGTTTACCAAAGTTAATGTTAAAATGTTTGAGTCTTCAGAAAGAAACTGGTCACAAAGCAAGACAGATGCATAATCTGGAAAGGTGTTGAATTTTTTAAAGAGTAAAATATAAGAAATTCATTTGATTATATGCATGGAAATATGCTTGGTGCTTAAATGGACCGAATGCCATAATGTTCTGTACAGTACATAGAATAATTCACCATTTATTCTGTAATTCAGCTAAAGAACCTCTGTCTGAAGCCTATTTGTGTCTTTAAGCAGAACAACTTGGCTGTACTAATTATGAGTGTCACAGTGGAAAAAATGTCTTTTATAAAAATGTATGTTTTTGGAATAGGACCCAATCTGATATCTGATTTCTGGCCGCATCCCTGGATGTTAGACCATTCTTTTAGGGGTCTTTGCACTTTCTGAAATTATTATTTTAATTTCACCCTAAAAGATTAAAACATACGCACACATGGGACTTTACAAATGTGGATGATGATTTCAGATGCTTTACGCTCAAGCACCGCATTCCCACAGTTTACTTCACTGTGAAGCAGCTTTTAAAATAGCTCAAAATCAAAGTGGCATCTAAAATTGAACACACTGTAAAGAATTTCACTGTAAAACAACAGTAAAATACTGGCAGCAGAGACGCCAGTATTTTACTGTTATTTTACAGTGCACCTACTGTAATTTATTTTAACAGTATAGTACTGTATTTTGAATTACAGTATATTACCATAGGATAACAGTGGTGGTGTAGTAATTTTACAGCGCTTCTACTGTTATTTATTTTAACAGTATACTACTGTATTTTGGATTACAGTACATGACAGTTGAATTACTGTGTTATAGTAATTTTACAGTATACACCAGTTTACTCAAAAAGGATTTTAAATCTGCCATTTTGCATTTAATTCCTATGAATTCCCCCAAAGTAGCTATAGCTAAAGGGCTTTTGAAATTCTGGGCTGAAAAACAAGTCAATCTGGGCCCATGTCCATCCATACCTCATGTTTATCATGACAGGAGGTAATATCCACTAGTCCCAATATTAACACAAGACATGGCTTTTCTTGTATTTTACTACCTCCTTGTACCTTCTTGTGCTGGTGCTTCTACCTTAAGAGACTGAGAAGAGTAACACAGACTGAACAACCACTCACTCTGATGCTGTTTTCAAGAATTAAGAACTGACAGAGTACAGAGTGCTCACACCAACGCCGTTTCCCAGAATAATCATAAGTGAACTGATTTAATGCGTATTAAATGTTATTACCAATCATTCCTGAACTCTGACCTTGAATAAAAATCAGATCAGACCTTTAAGAACAAGTAAGAACCCCAGGTATAAAACACAAGAGAATACATATTTGATGACATTGCTTTCCTTTAATACAAACCCCCAGCAGACTTTGTAATACTACAAAACACATTTAGAACATATGTATTACGAAAAGAAAACATCCCATTACCTATTTGGAAGAAACAGCGTACAATAATAAAATTCTTAATAACAGGTGTTACCAATCAGACACTGCGTTAAAATAGCATCAAAAGCAGTGTAAAAGAACAGTCTAGCTTGTAAACAAATCTTTTGCACATATAGATGTGAACAACAACAAAGGAGAAAAAGTGGAGAAAGAGAAGAGAAGGAGAAAGACAGGCATTACTACAACAAGGTATAATGAAATATGTTTAACATGGTTTTAATGTTGCTTCTGAGAAGAACACACCAACACATCACACCTTTACATCTGATGAAATACTGGCAAGTCCATGTCCTCACTCCCTTTTGGCGATCCTCCTGTTCCTCCCATTTTTTGGTTGTACAGTCAGCTCTACAATAGCACAAATAAACACAAGTTAATCTTCACACTGTAATTTGCGATCAACTGTAAAAATGCATGTTCATTTAAATAAATGACAGTAAAGTCAGTAAAAAACTTTTCAATGAAATTAAATTATTAAGTGATAAGATGCTAACACACCTGAACAAAGGTCAGCAACAACACCAGATTGCTAAAGTTAGCGAACTAAGCTTAAGCATGCTAAGTTACAGAGCTTACTTTGCCAAATTTAGCAGCCTGACCAGGTGAAACAGACCTATTGAAATAGGCTAATGTTTATGATGTCAACTGTTTAATAAACATGCCGACAAAACAGTACTGGACACTATTAGTTTTTGGAGATAAAAATAACTTTACCTCTTTGGTTGGAGTCCACATGGACTGCTCAGAAGGATGAAGAAGCTGTGCTGTCCAAAGTCAGGTTAGGGTCCTCTCACATTTTGTCACTCAAAAATGACTTGACTAATGTGAAATGTTTGATCAATGAAGAAGTGGTATCATCAAAAAAGAAACATAAGCCCACAATTATCAGTAAGATGCTGATGGATAGTGACAAGACTTGTGAAGGAATGTGGTGCCTATCTCCACCGCATGACAGGAAATACTGTTTTATACTGTTAAATTACAGTTTGTTATTCTTAACAAAGCACTGACAGTTAATTTACATGTGGGGATGAATATTTAACAGTATTTTACATTTTCTTTTAAAAATACTGTAAGATACTGTTCTAGCCTCAGAAATTTACAGCAAGCCATAGTTTTATGTTGTTAAAGTACAGTTATCTACTGTAATTGTTCACTGACTGATTTAACTGTTAATTTACATGCTGTGGATGAATATTTAACGGTATTTTACAATTATTACAAAAAACAGTAAGATACTGTGGTAAATTCACCGTAAATTTACAGAAATTTGTTACAGTGCACCTCTCAGGTGAAACAAGACATTAATGGTTTTTTACAATTCAGAAATCAAATGGAAAGCTTTTAGACTTCACGAGGATCCACGTGAACCCTGTATTTCCATTCCTTTGTTGCTCTTAAAAGATCAACAGCCATGTTATTGCCTCCATCATTCATGTTTATTTATTACAATGCTCATATAATGTGATTATTTTTACATTTTGTCATTAATCTGTCATTCTGCGCTCCTCTCACACCCCAGCCTGAAAATGTGTCCTGATGTTTGCGTTCTTATCAGATGGATGAGCGCGTTTGATTGAAGCATTTGTCATGTAAATGCGAGTCGTTTGATGGACGAGCCCTCAGACTTGACAGAGCGCTGTAGGTCCTTTGCCATTGGCGTTTAGCGGGTCACATGGTGTGTCAGGAAGGTGATATGAGGGTGGAAGGCACTTTTACAGCATTGACATACTGCCGAGAAGGGTTAGGGCAAAGGGAGCAGCGATTAATGACTGCTCACTCTTGATCACCTCTGAACAAACAAGCAAGGCCGGGCTCCAGGATGAACTCCTACTTAGATTATCCAGTGTGCAACAGAGGAGCGAATATCTTCAGTGCCAAGGCTGGCTACCACAATTTAAACCACGGATACATGTCTGCAAACTCGTGCGCAACAAGTGAGAATTACGCACAAGACGGGCGCTTAGTTGGAGCAACTCCTGCGCCTCACCAGACTCCGAGTCTCCCCTTGCACCATCAGACACACGTCAACCTGGACCTCCAGTTTGCACCACAGGGTAACTCCATGTACGGCTCTCCACTGGAGTATGGACATCACCAGTATGGCCTCGCACCCGAGCAGGACCGCAGTTACATTCACGCTCAGGTTTCACCCCTGGGAACAAACATGGCCCCGTACACCGGGGACAGCTGCGGGCCTGGGGTCTCCGCAGCAGGCCAGTACTTGCATTTTGGGAGCGGGGAGCAGAGGCTGCAGGAGTATCCGGAGAGTGTCTACGCCACGAGAATTCCAGCACAAGGCAGAGAGAAAGAGCTGGATCATGTGGAGGAAGCTTCCAAGACATTCGACTGGATGAAAGTGAAGAGGAATCCCCCCAAAATAGGTTTGTTTCAACCTTGAGATGTTTGAATGTAAGAGCTAAAAGTGCAGTTGGAAGGCGTGCACAGGGACGGTTTTTGTTATGAACAGGCCATAAGGTAAAGGCCAAAACAAGACCCCCTCCCCATGAGTGAAAAACTAACGTAATGTTTGGGCAGGTAGGAAAACTGGTAAGGAGCAAACATTGCCAACACATTAGTGGAATTAAGTATCAAGAGTTTGAATGCAATTTAAGTAAAGAAACAGTCTTTTCACATTGTACCCAAGTTATGTAATAAATTGCACAATTATATTGGAAACTTTTGTAGAAGTGATTGCTGCTTTATATAGAAACAATAATAAAAGTCGTTTACACTCAATATTTGCTAATTAGTTGTTTTAACTCATCAGATATTGCAAGGAAATTCCTGCACACTGCCTAAGTTGCACAAATGTCTTGGCATAATTTAGAGAAATAGGTGTGGTATCAAAATCTGAGCCCCTGAACAGACAAAATTTGGCAATTTATCTGCACAGTGTTTAAATTGAAAAAATAACTTGGCAACATTTGAGAAGGAGCTAGTGCTTCATTTACAATGGCAACAAAGAAGTCAACAACAAATTTCAGGGATATTCATTGCTTTTAATTATCAGACTTTTGCAGCAAACATCTGCACACCAACTAAATTGCGCAAATATGTTGCCAACATTTAGTTTAACTAGTGGAATCACAAGTTAAACCGACTTCTCCAACTGTTGCCAACTTTTTAACTGTAGTTTGGACAGTGAGAAAAAGTTTCTTGTATTATTTCTTACCAAAAGAGAGTGTACTGTGAAACCTGCAAAGTTAGCAACATTAATTAAAACAAAATACATTGGGGGAAATACATATACCATTTTGTTTGTAAAATAATTGTAAAAAAATGCAAACAATTATCCCAGAATGTTTATAAAATGTTTGCAACATTTGGGAAAGGGGCCGGCTTTACTAGTTCCACCCACTTTTCTTGCTGATGCAGACTTGCTTGTGAAATCTAAACAGTGTGCAGGAATTTGCCAGCAATAATATAAAACAAGAGAGACCATTATGGATGAAAAAGTTGGTCAGTACTGGGAACATTATGTAAGATCAAAGTTATTTTGAATAAAATAAATAAAACTGCAAAAATAACACTATTCTTTTATACTTGCTAAACACCAGGCAGTTATGCTAGTAGTGCTCAAATAGCTGAAATATGTTGCCAAAATTTAGGAAAGTGGATAAAATCAACAATTACAGCCACTTCGAATGTTGCCAACCTATTTAGGAAATTCAAACAGGAATTTTTCTGCAGTATTATCAACTAAAAGTCAGGGAGCAATGTCAAAAATGGACAAAAAGGTTGACAATATTAAAGCAATACAATATGTTCACAGTACAGACATTTCATTCTAGTCCTTAAATATACTTCTGAAGTATATAATAAGAATATTTTTGCTCTTGTCCAGATGTTGCTTTTATGTTTGTAGTTTAGACTTGTTCAGTATATCGTAAATAAGAATTTGATCAATGACAGTCATGTGCAGCTCATAAGATGCTCACCTATGACTGGATCTTGAAGCTTCCTGGAGCTCAAGGCCCCATGCAATTCAATACCTTTGCCTAATGGTTACACCACCCCTGTTGATGAGGCCCACCATAATGTAGACCAACAGTGCGTAAACAGAGCGTAAAAAATGCTGCTCACTTCATATAATTGTTTTGGAAAAATGTACTTGGTGACTAATTTCCTGCTATTCATTCTCACACTTTTCATTTACATCCCAACTCCATCCATCAGCCCCATGATTCATGTTTCTTTCCTCCATCGTCCATCTCTCTCCTCATGCAGTTCTCTCAGAGTTCGGGGTTCCTGGCCAGCACAATGTGATCCGCACCAACTTCACCACCAAGCAGCTGACCGAGCTGGAGAAGGAGTTCCACTTCAACAAGTACCTGACGCGGGCGCGGAGGGTGGAGGTGGCCGCCAGCCTGGAGCTCAACGAGACGCAGGTGAAGATCTGGTTCCAGAATCGCCGGATGAAGCAGAAGAAACGAGAGAAGCTGGGCTGCGGTCTGGTCAGCACGCCTCCACTGACTCCTGTGGAGAAAGTCTCCAGGCCTGAGACCTCTCCACAGGGGAAGGGGAAAGACTGTGATCAGTGAAGTGACTTTTTGAAAAATAATGATAAACTGTGGGGGCTTCAGGGCTGCTGTCCACTTCTCTACCTCAGTCGCACCATTCCAGAATCAAACTGTGAAAATCCAGGGGTGGAAGGTGTACAAGAACAGTCTTTTCTTAAAAAAAAAAAAAAAAAAAAAAAAGTTTACCCTAATTACAATTTACTTAAATAAAAGTGAAATTACTGGTCCACGAATCAATTTAGGTAAGAGTTGACAAGTAACACAGTCAATGTTAATCAAACTGCTTCCTTTTGTAGACTGGTACTTAATCTTTCCTTCTTGTGCCATGCATTAACAAAAGAAAACGTTAATCTCTTATGCAGGGAAGAGTATTTGGGTCTGACAGGGAGGAGAAATAATGAGAAGAGTAGGGATGGAAATAAACAGGATTTTATTGATACCAAGATGCCATTATCAACTCTGCCTATCAATTCAATTCTTGATCCATTCTTGTTTTAAAAAAGTCATCCCACACAGGTGTTGGTGGCAACAACGTCAAACACTTGGCACTCCTGATATTCAATGCTGTGCTGCAGTAATAAATGCTTCTACATGATGCTGATGTTTACACATTTGCCCTAATTTTACAACTAGTTCCATGTCTTCAGTGATTACTTGCTTGATTACTTTGTTGTTGTTCTTTGTTAATTTGTTAATTTCTGTCATTTGCAAGACAGCTACAGCTAAGTACAGTGAAATGATTAGGGAATTGTTCAGTAAAGAGATAAACAATGTTGATTCCTGAAGCTAATAGTATTTTATTCTCAAGTGGAACTGTTTTTTGACTTTCATTCCTAGAGAACATTTTTTTATGATGCGCTTCAGGAAGATCCAAATGTTGAAAAAAATTGAGTTGACATGTCAAGAAAAGCTTAGATTCTGTCTCACATTTTCCTCATTGGTATTTAAATCTACAAATTGTACTTGTAGATATATGCTTTGAGTCGTTTAACTTTCTCATTTTTTAACTTATTGTCAAAACTCCATTTTGTTTTTCAATATGCACAACGATAAACCCTTTTTTTTGTCCCATACCTGACCTTAACCCATGTCATATTTGAAACAAGCATTGGATGTCGCATTGCATCGCTCAGCGTCGCTTAACTATTGGTCATACTACATCCATTGAAAATGCATTTCCATGCCGTGTGTCTCCTCTTGTAACAATACATCGAGTGCATTTAAAGGACTGTACTGGAGAAACAGATGTTGCGTTCAGTTTGACACAGTGTCACACTCTTTTTTGCTAAAGAGGGTGTTTTAAATACAGGCATACCTGTATACAATGTGCAACAAGCTGGTAATCGAAATGGCGAGCCTTTCTCAATATGCCACTTTAGAGACTAGAGATAAAAACTAGTTGCTCTGTAAATTTAATAAGCCTAAAGTGAAATTACTTATTTTAAAAACATCTCAGAAAAGTACAAATTAAATGGCTTACAGTGACATGATAATATGTAGCTTTCCACCCCTGGAAAAATGCATGTAAAGTATACAGGGTATGTTTGTGTCTACTAAAATGCATTGTTTTGTACATTTTTCCATATCCCACGTTTTGTTTTGTGTTTGTTCACTGAAGAACTCAGTGTGATTGTTTGCACTATTTATTTACAGGGTATGGTAGATGATTTAGTTTAATAAAGTATATACAAATTAAAGACAGTGATGTTTGGATTGTTTTTTTGTGAAGGGAGAAATCTGCTGGGTGTGCATATAAGGCTGCATTCTTACCACAAGCTTTAAGTGTAGTAGTGCACTGATTGTAATAATTAGTGCAAATATGGATGTGTAAAATAATACTGATATAATAATAATAATAATAATAGATACTGATGTTCTTCGAAAAACTTCTTGTGTTACTCTCCAGTGCCATAATTATCTTTGATATTTGACCAGAGAAACTTTACCTAAGTGAAAGGTTATCTGTGCTCAATGTCACCATTAAATTCAGGCTCAGGTTTTACTTCTAAAATGTGGGCTGTTTATGAGAGCAGCCAAGATCAAGCAAGGCAAAAGAATTTTTATTTCAGAATGAATTTAAGGAAGAAGTAAAAAGGACAAGGATGAAAAAGGTCAGGTAGGTAAAATGATGAGAAAACAGTCCAATCCTCAACATTGTTCCCTTCTTTTTAACTCTTCCCAACAATTTGATTTTCCCCTTAACATTTCATAGTTTTATGAACATGTTGACTTATATCTTCAAATTTAAAATTAAGTAGTAAAAAACATTTTAATAGTTTCCTTGCTTTTAAGTTTTTAAGTAGAATTTGGATTTTTTTCCCTCGACATTTGGCTTTATTCAAGAAATTGTAGGTGTACTTAAACTTTGCCTTTGAAATTTAAATATGTTTCTTCACATCTCAACTCACTGTCAGTGGACTATTCTACCATTGAAATGTTTTTTTTTTCATTTTTCTGCTTGTTTCAACTGCTCTCCTCCAGAATTTTAAACTTTGTTTCCCCTCATCATTATAACTCTTTATCTGGCAGTTTTGACTTTCTTCAAAATTTCCTTTGTACTGTCAAACTTTTAATTTACCATAAGCTACTCTGATCATTTTGAACTTTCTTCTTTTCATTTTTACCCATTTTTGCATATTTTTCTTCCTCAACACTTTCCCTTCATCCTTGAAATTTCACAGTATGCTGACTTCATAATTCCTAAAATGTTTTTTTTTAACATATTCAAAGTACCTCTGGAGTTTTGGTCTTTTTGTCTGTCTGTCTTTCTGTCAGTGAGCAAGGTAACTCAAATGGTTCAGGGTGCATTTTGATATAATTTTCAGTAAATGTTGGACATGGTGTGAGGTAGAAGTGATAATCCCAATCCCTCTGCTGATCTATTAAATTTTCAAAGAATTTGAGAACAATGCAGGACAGAGCAGGAGGTTTGTGCTCTTGGAGCACTCCTCGTTTTCAATATTTTGACTGCTCTCTTGTTTTGAAAATGTTCTTATATTTCAATTTATTTTTTAATTGCTTTAACATTTTTCACATCATTCTAAAACAGCTTTCCATTTTATACCTGAAATTGTAGGCCAACTTCAACTTAATTCTTGACTTTTGTGTTCTTTTCACAGCATTTTTATTTTACTCTTAACTTTGTTGAGACTGTAACTAAGCCACTGATGCTACTCTTTCCATTTCTACGTTTTGTCAAAGAGCATAATATTAAAAAAAATCCTTCCTCTCATTTTACCTTTCCAATATGTGACCATAAATTCATTTGTGCAATGAGATTTAAAAAGGTTAGATTTTAATGACTTGTGTTGCACACTGATAAAAATAAGACTGGACCCACATTGGAGAAAAGAAAGCCAAAGTCTGATTAAACTTCAACTGTCCTGTTCTTTGCTCCTCTCAATTAGGATTCTTTTAAATGAATCAGTTTATATAATTAATTCCTCTTTATGGGACCGTGTTGGACTTGCATTACAAATTCTATTTCTTCATGTATCAACATTAAAAGGCCCCTTGCATAATGTGACAAGAGGAATCTTTCACAACACATGGGGTGGTTCCCAGTGACCTTTTCACCTCCAAATACCTCCAGGGGCTCTAAACATGACAACAAACTCCAGGGAGCCAGGTCTCACCCTTGATTTGTTACCCAAATTCTGCCTGGATACAGCTGACATGGTTGACATGACATCCACTTGTGCTTTAAATATCTTGAGTTAAACCATTTCCATCATATAAATCAAGTTCTTCTTCGTAGACCAGCAAAAAAGCTCCATATTTCAGCCCGCTTTGGCTTCAGTTTGCACTAAACGTTTGCAGGACCTGACCACCTAGTTTCATGTGGTGTTGAAGGGGGCAGTAGTTTCAATATTTGCTCTGGGTGTTGGGTTTGTGCACACACTTTCTGCCCCAGCAGCACCGGCCTGTTGGTGCCCTTTCTTCCTAAAGCTGAGGTTCATGCAGAGTTCAGGCACAAATGAATGCAGAATCAATCCGTCAAGACACCAGAGCAGCTCGGGGAACTCTTGGCCTCTCATACTTTGGATTTTTGCAGGTTTTGCTTTTATTATTTGGTCTAAAATGATCATTTGGTTAATGTTCTGGTTTGTAAAAAGTAAAAATTGCTCATTGAAAAAGATGTTTCAAGGGAATGGAAGTCTGCAATCATTTGAAATATGTATGCATGAGTATGCAGTTCTCCTACAACTGTATTAAAAATTAATACAGCCTCACTAATAGAAGTTACAGTTGAAATACCATACGGCCCATTACTGTAAATTGGAAAAAGGGCTGAGCGGCTTTTGTTGTCATGCATTTCTTTACAAAAAGCGTCCCCCTCAGATGAGTCACAAGGCCAAGGACTGTGGAGGCGACAAAAGCTACAGTGACGGGTGACGGATTCAACAACAAAAAGAAGGGACAGTGCGGAAAATAAGTGTGGGGCTTCATTCCAAAGGTGTGATCCCTGCCATCTCTGTGGGTAATACCTCAGCACTCCCAGCGGGCTCTCCATCTGGAGGTGTCAGAGCCAGTGCTGCAGCCAACGCTCGGAGACAGATGTTCAGCTGGGGGAGAGGAGGAGGAGGAAGAGGAGGATGTTTTTTCACCCTCAGATCAGACTCTTTGCCTTCTGCCAGAGAATCTAGGGCAAGAAAGAGAGTAGAAGAACAGAAGATGGTTAATGATCACTGAGGGACAACATCATGACAAAAACAATCAAAACCTGTGCCTTCCTTAGGACTGGACAACACAGATTTTAAGATGTATTGATTTATTTTTCAATAAGATACAGGTTAAAGTCTGATTACAAAGTTTACGTGGACAATATTTACAATATTGACTTAACGTAATATTGCTTACAGTTAAAAAAACAGTGATATGCTAATTAACAACAAAACAATTTACATGCCATGCTTACAAGGCGTTTTTTTTCCAGCAACCTCACAGTATGATGAGTATCCCAATAAGCAGTAACTGTGGACATTGACTACCAACTTTTTCTCTTCTTTTAGAAAAGAAAAACAGCACAGACATGGTTAAAAGGATCCTTCAACTTATGAATTTAAATATGAGGTTACCAATGATCTTAGAGGTGCTTTCAAATTTCAAATATGTCCTTCATCATCTAACTTGGCTTCTACTACAACTTTCAGAAATACACCATTTGTGACATTACCCAAGTTGTAATTTACAACTAATATCACAGCATTTGGGGCCATTACTGATTCTGTTAAATTGAAACAATGCGCAATGACGACTATGTGATGATATCTTGCCAAATCAATTTTCTCATTGCAAGCTAAAGGCTAGCCTATATGGGGGATATTTTTTTATTGCTCTAGCTACATTATTCTATTCAAAAAGTTTTGATATTGTTTGAAGAAAAAACAATATGGATGCCAGCTTGATATACAGCAAAAACCAGAAGTGCTCTTCAGGTATTTCTTACAGTGTTAGCTGTGTTATCACTGAAAATGTGAAAGTCTGCTCTATCGTAAAAATGATAGCAAATCCTTAAAAAAGTCCACTTAAAGATTTGGATCACCACCAAAACCTGCATTCCCTAAAAAAGACTCTACTACCCATGAGCACGCGCGGCGACTGTCGTAATGCTGCGTTCCAGTAACCTCGGAACTGGGAGTGACATCATCTCCGACTTATCGGCGTTCCAGTTGGAGTCGGAAAAAAACATCCCGATCGACCAGGCTATTGTTAGCTGTTGTTAGCACGCCCTGCGTTTTTGTTCACAAATACCACATGAAGAATGTGATTATCACTATGGCAGCATTTTTGTAAGTATAAGTCTAACAATACCATGTATACAGCTGATCTAGAGCGACACACCCCAGTCAGAAGTGCAAATAAATTGATTATTACAGGAGCTAAATAACTGTTCACACTGGGGGCATCCATCTTCGATTGTCAACTTGGGGGTGGCGAGGTTTCACCAAGTTCCTAGTAGGAAGTTCAGACTCCGGGGTACGTTCCAGTTGCAGTTTCCTACTCGGAACCCAGAAACTCCTACTTCTGACTACAGCTGGAACGCACCAAAGACGTGGCTGAAGCCAAAGCAAGCGCTTGTCGTGATAAATGCAGCTCGGACCTTCCTCAGAACTCTGCATTGCTTTACAACTTCTTCTTCTTATTTTTTTTTAAATGTATTTTTTGGGCATTTTGTGCCTTCATTGATAGGGGAGAGACAGTGGATAGGCCCGTGAAAGGGGGCGAGAGAGCAGGGGAAGACACTCCGCAAACTGGTCACAGGCGGGATTCGAACCTGGACCGGCAGAAGCAAGCACATGGGGTGCCTGGTTGCCAACCACTCCACCAAACCAGCACCCTTACAACTTCTTTTTTCAACAACTTACAGGATGCAAAGTGACGAGGTAATGTATCTCTTTCTAGTTACGTAGCGGTAGTTCTTGATGTGTGACAACAAGCAATTTTTGGAAAACTTATTATTGTAGTTGTAGCCGGCGCTCTAAGATGTGTAATATAAATAATAAAATAATATAAATTTGCTCTAGTTTTAATTGTCTTGTTCCTGAAGTTGAGTATCCAGGCCAGTCCAGCCCTGTCCGACCCAACCGGAAGGCTAAGGAATAGCATTTATAGATAACCTATTTTGATGCTATAAAACTCATCTTAAAGTGTGTATTTCGATCGGGCATATATCTAAAAGTGAGACTTTTTTGTAATTACTTAGAAACTCCTCACAGTCTCTTTAAGTTTATTGTGCAAAATTGGTCTCATTTCTTAACTTAATAAAACTCAAAACAATTGGGTTGAGGTCAGGCAAAGTTATGTGCTCACCCAAGAATGGAACACAATGTATTTAAGAGAATCACATGTCTACAACCTCAAATGTTTGCCCCCGTGAGATTTTGTCTGCACTGTAAGCACTGCAGAGATGGACTGGGGAGAGCACATGGCGTGAGGTACAGTAGTGCTACCAGTGTGTGTGTCTGCCTGTAAAGTAAACAGGTTGTCATGCTCCCTCAAGTACTTCTAAATCTTTAAATAAATAAATCTTTATTGTACCCTGACATGGCCCAAGAATTAAGCCCTCACAGAGTTATTGTGAATAACTGAGGTGCAATGACAGGGCTTTGTTGTGGCACTTTTGTACAAATGCACTGACATATTGATTTTTTTGCTAGCATCACTTTAAAGTTCATCATTTGGGTAATCGACAACCATTTGTCTTTCTTCTTCAGGAAGAAAACACAAAGGGAATCTATCAGATATCACCATTCAGTCAAAAGAAATGTCGTAGTTTATTTTTTTGGTCTGCACCACCAAGCCTTGTCCTTGCTGTACAAACGTGAGCTGTGCTGATAGCAGCCTTCTCTCCCTCTCCCTCTTCAGATATCTCACACATCTTTGGCCTGCTCTTAACCCGCCCCCCTCCCTCATGCACTTTGTTTGGGGTCAACTCAGTGCTGTTTGTACCCCATGCTGCTCGCAGTTGTTGCAGGCTCTTTTACAAGTCTATTGCCAGGCTCACTTCCTTGGTTTCTGACCAGTTCCTCTGTCGCATGTCACACTGCAGGGTCCCTTCACTTCAAAGAGGGACCAGATACAGTATTCATGGAGCGAGGGGGGTCATCTGAGAGATACCAGAGAGGAGTCATTTTCATTGGCAGATATCAAACACTGCTATTCAGGCTTACACCATTTATCTGTCATGTGTACAATTGTGCACTGACAAGATACAGAGATAAATGGACAATGAAGCAGCTCTTATTAAAGAATGAGAGCAAAATGTGGCCCAAGCAGAGAATTATTTACAATATTATATTAAAAACTTGGGAGACCTTTCTGGTATAGAACAATAAAGCCACAATTCCATCATTTTTCCCTGGTGTTTCATAACAGTCAATCAATGTTTTCAGGATGGAGAGCGACATTTAATGGCTGACCGAAGATATACGGTCAGGTAAGAACTGAGAGTGGAGAGAGGGAGAGAGAACTAACATTTGTTTTCAATATGGATTAGCTTCAGGATTGTCCCCTCAATTAATCTTCTTTTATGTAAAAACAACTCAAAGGTATAAATTTAAGTTTTTTTTCCCTTTCTGAAAGTCTGTCCAGAATGTTAACATTTGCTGTTAACAATGGGAGGTACTCATACCTGTAAATTCATGAGGTTGTGAAAATAAATCTTGTATCAAAACTTAGGTGTCTACATTTTTTTGCTTGAAAGCATGGAATGATCCGTTTTGGCAGTTGCTAATTTTGATGGGTGGTTCAATAGTTTAAATAGCTCTAGAGAGAAGTAAAAGCTATTAACTTAAAAAGATGAAGAGTGTAATATATCATAAAAAAGTACACATGGTTCATTCCCCCCAAGTGGTCTAGTTTGGTACCCTGCCTTTGCTTGTACCTCACAGCCAATTATATCATTATGGATAGGTAAGTCTGATACCACAGCAGAGGAATGACAAGTAGAACAGTACATATCACTCATTTTGGCGCACTTACCAACTATTGATTGTACAATTTGGGGAGTCTGTGGCTTAGTCTGGTTGTAAGCGCTCAGTTCAAGCCCAGCTCCAGCTGTCAAATGATGTGTCCTCGGGAAAGACACTTATACTGCGCACATGTAGATAGGTATTTCTGTCCACATGTGAAGGGTGTTTCAGGTCACTAAAAATGCATATTTTGGATAACTCTGCACCAACCTCTCTTTAGGGTGACATCACAGTGCAGTCCAATGATACAAACACTGCAGATGTTTTGGACAAACTTTGGTGTAACTGTTTTACGAGTGACTGTGTTGACTAGCGACACATTGCCATGTGCATCTGTAGATGCCATGATTGCAAAGGATATTAAAACTAAGAGCACACACAAAACTTTTTAATAACAGGATTTGATCATGATTGTAAGATATGCCTCAAATTGAAATATGAACAGAGAAATATCTACTCAGTATGCCAGCCAACACCAGTTAACATATGCCTTATTCATTGTACCTTCAAGCAAAATCACCATAACAATGCTCTGTTTTACTTACATCAAGAGACATTCACATTTATAGCATGAGGCCATAATATCTGAAACAGCACATAACAGTGCATTTACAGGGCTGATTTAAAAACGTCATATGTGTTGACAGGATTATTTTTAGAAAACTCTAATTTTTAATATCACCCACCTATGTGTAGATATTGCTTTAACACCAGGTTGCTCCCACTGGTGTTTCAGTGGTGAGCAAATGGGTATGAAAGGGCATGGGTGCCCAAGTCCGTTTACCATATTGAAAATAAAATCATTTTAACTGCATATCATACCAAAACAAATGAAACTGGACCACTTGGTGGAAACGTAGTCTTAAAATGATGGGAACAGAAATCCTGCACTGTCATGGTTAAGGCATTAGCACATCCAACATGGAATCATGGTACACAGAACAAGGTTGCAAGTGTCTTGGAGCTACAGTTGTTGAATTCTAAAAGTTCCCAACCGTAATGAAATGAAATTTGCAGAAGTGCTTTGGTTGATTGAGTTGGTCCAGGGTTCGTGTATGGTAGGTTGAGGACTGGTTATAGGGAGATGCCCTATTATGTGGGCATCTCAGGCACAGGTCCACATACTTTTTTTGTTTAGAATCTCTTTTATTTTAACAGGGAGGGTTAGGTTTTAGGCAAGCTCCTAAAATTAAGGTTAGGTTTTGGGTAAGGGATGGAGCAGGGTTAGGGACCCCCTATCCCAGCAGGTAGGATAGAGGAACTAAGCCCACATCCTAAAGGAAGCACAAGATTTACAGTCCTTTCCTCATCGATCGGCCTTGTCACCCTGTCCCAGGGAGGTAGAAGAGTGTGCTGGTGTCTCCTCTGTAGTGCACCTCTGTCATACTCTCATCAAAACTTCCCACTTTTATTGTTTTATGCATCCTTTCATGTAACCTTTGTTATCGGTTGAGTATGTTTATATTGCTGTCTATTAAAAATGATATACATTTGTGATTTATTTATTCATTTATTTGTTAATGCAAAATAATGCTAAGGGTTCTGTAGGGTTGGAGTTCTCTTGTATAGGCTGTTGGATGCCATAGTAATCTGAATACATGATTCACTCACTTTTATAAGCATATTCTGTAAATTTTTATTGAAACTGAAAGTTTATATGATTTATTCATGATTGTGGTCTCTGCAAACTCGAAACAATAGATCCTGATCTAGATCTTAAAAGGTCACACAATTTGAATAGAAGGTCTACAGGAATAAATGTTCGAAAGATTTTTTTTAATTAGAAAAAGAGATGGAGGTAATATAGACAAAATACACACAAAAATAATTGAAAGCCACTTTTTACACAATCAATTCCACTTCCATCATCTCTCTTGTTGTTGCCCGTTGACGCCACGCAGAGAACTGCTAACTAGTTATGTATGGCACATTTTCCTCTTCCTTTGTTATGAGGCTCTTTTGCCACAGACAGAGATTCCTTGACAACCATCCCCCATCTGAGTCAGGCTCGATTGGATCTGGAAACGGCAGCCAACCTGAAGCCCCATCCTCCTGGGTCCCCCCTCTGCGACTGCATCCTTTCCCCCTCTCCATCAGCATAGTAACTGAGAGAGACAAGTGACTTGGCCTGGGTTAACGTCTTAATACTCCCTGGGATTGCCTCCAGGATCCAAATGGCTACCCCTAATAGTTTTCCTCCTTCGTGTGCCTGTCAGACCGCCATGACTATATGCCGTAAGAAAAACAAGAGCAGCTGAGAGGCAGAGTAACGAAGCAGCACGATGAAATAATGAGGGGTGGTGAGGAAGAAGAGAGAAGCCATGAGGGGTTTTGTGTAAAGATTTCACATTTGGAAAGGATGCTGCTGCCTTGATACTTTGCACATTGAAATTAAAGCGGCCTCTTCCTTTAAAACCCAAGAGAAAGTAGCGTGGGGAGGGGGGGGGGACCAGAACTCAATCAGTGTCACGTCACATGGTTCAAAGCGGCCAATTCGATGCTGCCAGGAGGTTGAGAAATGCAAGGTGACAGTTCATTTTACCAGTGACAGTGTGTCGGTCTCGCTTGCTGGTTTCCCCAGTCAATTCCCAGCGAGCAGTGAAGGTTGAGCGTTTCTGGAGACAGACAGCAGCAGCCCCCCTCCTCCTCTCTCATCGACCTCGCTCTGCTTTGTATTCCAATTAACTGGACAGAGGGAGAGGCGGCGAGCAGGATCACAAGCTCAGGCAGACACATTCTTCTGGCGTCCTTCCAGTCTCTCCTTCCTCTATCAATACAGCTGCTCTTCCTCCTTTTCCTTCCTTTTCCTCTTCTCTCCTTGGGCCAGTTGTTCCAGGGGGTAATTCATAGATTCTTTTTTAACAACTGCCTCAAGGGACAATGTCTTGGTAATGAAAAATAGGTTCCTCTCATACATTCATACATCACATGTAATAGAGGTGTGTAATCACTCAGTCGAGTCAACGCACGGCGAGCTGTAACTGCCATCCCTAACAGACACCTCAAATAATGCTGAATTAATATTTTGAAATGGCCCATATATCCTAACATAATACAATTTGAATGATTTTAGATTCAATGCTCTCATAGCTAACATTGATTCGAGTACAAGCTTCCCAGAGTCAGTCGATATGCAGCTGACTGAAGGTTGTAGATTTAGCTCCTCTGTCTTTCGTGTCCTCGATCTATCATCACTTTTTACCCCCACACACACAGACACATGTTTGAGCAATGGGTGGGTTGGGAATACAATGATTCTGAGGAAATCCGAAAAGTAAACTACCTCTTTTTATCTCCTCCAGCAACACAAACATTTACAACAGGGCTCTTAAGAATCAGGCCACACATCTTTCACAGAAAGAAAATCAAGGACGTGTTTAATTTGGGGTCATGTTGAAGCACCAGCTTGAGGTGTTTGCTGGAGAGAGGGTGACAGCTATTCAAAATGAGTGATTTACTGCAAGTTCTGGAAACAATAAAATAACATCTAACTTAGGGCTCGCCTTGGGAAAAGCCTGATCCCTTCAGCCTCAGCTGCTTTAAACAACAGGCCACGCTGAGTGTGAATGTGATTTGGGGTGTAATTTGTTGTTGTCTATGTTTGTTGTCTGAATTTCTACAGTAATGTGAGAACTAATTTCCCCTTGGGGACAATATATCTAAATCTAAACTTTACAGCTTTTGGCATAATGAATAAAAATGTCAAAAATATATTGTAAAACAGACACAGTTGCTTTGGCAGATATGACGAGCAGCAATGCATGATTGTTATGGCAAGATATCGGTATCAGCAGATGATTGCTTCAAGGATTCCCTCTGGGTACTGGCAGAGCTTAAAGTTTCTGCCACTAGCCTTATCTATCAGCATTAAGTTTTCTGAAGATTTTGCAAATTAATTAGAATTTGAAAGTGTAAGCCACAATATAACAAGGCCAATTTCCTGTCAGCAGGATGTCACATTGTTGTTTGTAGCTCTGGAAAGGGCAGACAAACATCTACCAGTATCAGCTAAAACAAATTTGGACATGTCAGCACACAAGGTTTCTAAAATAAATATTTTGTGCATCCCTTTTAAGAGTTTCTGCCTGTATCTGCCAGTAGGGATGGGAGTCAAAAAACCATTCCCATTGAGAATCGATAACAACTACCTCTAACAGTTGATTTCACTCATTTTATGCTTAACAATCCCTCATCAGTTCCTTCCATTTTGTTTGCTGTTTTACCTGCATATCAAGGATGTCACGCTCTCATCAGAGACAGTCAGCAAATGTTATAACAGAGAAGTTAAAGCTGCGGTCATGGCAGACACAAGCCAGCATTGGCCAAACTGTGGCTTGATTTGACATAAATAATTCTTAAAGCACAATATGTCGTGTCTGTGCCTGTGTGATTTCAATTAAAAAACAGAAACACCAACAACTTGTAGAAGCATTTTGATTAGCGCTGTGTTGATTATCAGGAGTGTCATGTGTTTCAAATTGTTGCCAATTAAAACCTAGGGCTGTTTTTTTTTTCATTTTGGAGGTGATTTGAATCCAGATGCTGATCTAGAAATTGTTCAAAGGATTAATTTGCATTGCAAGATGGGGAAGTTTTCAACATTTTCACAAATAACTCAATAAACTCACAACAAATTTTCAAAGAATTTTTCATGGAATATTGATCATGGCAGAAGACAGGCATGATTACATTTTGGTGGTGACCCAAAACCAGATGTGGATCCTGGAATATTTTCAGAATCTGTTTACAGTGCAGGAAAGGGCAATTTTCCACATTTTTGACAATAACTCATTTGGCAATATTGGAAATGCCTTGGCATTGGAAGTTTGTGCTCTCGAGGCACTTCTAGTTAACTATATGTTTCAAAACAGTCACGTAAGACTTACAGTTAAGTTCTTGTCCCTGCTCCCCTCAAAATTTTACATAAGCACAATATGACTACCTGCTTAGAATGCCATGGTCACACAAACAGCAGTCCTGGGCACTCAATACTGAGTAGTTCATTTTTTTTATTTACCAAGAATTATGTTGATAAACTTATGGACACTGTTTAATTGCATGAATGCACAGGCAACATTTAGGCTTCTGTACATTTTATACATGCAGTGGTCTTCTCTTCTCACAGCTTTTTGATAAACATGACTGAAATTCCAATGCTTCTTAAGCCTCGATAATTTCTGCTCTGATCAACTGTTTTCATAATGAAAACTGATCATTTACTTTTACATTTTTTGAACTTACTTTAATAAAAAGAGACACTTTAATCGACGTAAGGCTCACAAAGTTGAAAAAATGTCCAGATAAACTGAAATGTTTGAAAAGTAAACTTAACTGTGAATTATTTAGACAAAATTATTTCAAAAAGATAAAGAGTCATTAGTCAATACATACTCAATTCTTAATAAAATGATCATAGTATTTCATTTGAATCAGTGCTTACTTAGTGCTTAGTTTTGAGGTATTGGCTCATGTCAAAACTTCAGTGTCTTACATCCATAAAAGCAAAAAACATGCCCTTAAACTGCAGCACTTCCTTTCCTTAAATAGAGATAAAGACAAACTGAGCCTGAAAGACAGGCATGGGTGCTTCACTATTTGCCTCTCAGTTTCTGCCTATCTTGAGAATGCAGTGTGGTGTGAGTGTGTGTTTGCAGGACAGGATACACACACACTCAAACACACACCCTTCATGCCCCGAGGATCCTCCTGACTCTCTCTCCTGGCTCTATCAGATCAGAGAGACCTGCTGTCCCTCCCCACACCGCAATGCAAATGAAAAGGAATGCACTGATAAAAGGCCAGATCCTAAAGATGAGAGGGCAGGAGGAGGACAGAGGCAGCGAATGCCAAAGGGAGGGGGGAAGCCTCTTGGGGAGATGAGAGGTGGCGGAGGAGTCAGTGTTGGTAGTAGCGGGAGATCATAGCCTTGCTCCCCCTCAGCGGCGTTTGATACAGGGCTTTTGTCGCCCTTTCAGTGGTGCATTGTTGGGTGGTGTAATCCCCGTCGGATTACAAAGAGCTTCCCTTTTCATATGGGGCTGACCCAGCAGGCAGGTGGCTGGGGCTCTGTGGAGCTGTCAAGGGGAGGGAACCTCTTTTTCAGGGGAGGGGACCCCAGTTCCTCTTACCTTCACAGGGGCTTTTTGCTGGGAGGCCAGTCAGGCGCAGGTCAGCGTGGGGACACTTCTGACACGGGATTCAACTCGCCCTGACCCCGTGGCATCCTGTGGAGAAGACAGAGATACAGAAAGTTACTAAATAATATGAAGTTATCAACGATGCACAATATTGGATTTTGTTGGTAAAAGACATGCTAAAGTGATTTTAATCAGGACAAATATTCATATAAAAATACACATCTATGTAAATAATGATCTCTTACTTGAAAACAGATAGTTAGCTTTTTTAGATCAGGGGTGTGCAACTAGGGGCCTGGGGGCCACATTGCAGCCTGCTGGTCAATTTAAAGTTTTCTGAAGTTGAAATTAAAAAAGTTGGTGTGACTCTGAAACGGCCCGAATGGTAACATAAGTTGTCCATCCCTATTTTAGATATAAACCTAAAACAAGACAAAGTTAGCTCAACAATGAATCATGTATTTATTGTTTTTCAAATTTAGAATTTAGTCATAAAAATCTGTATTTTTCTGTATACTGTGCAAGTACATTATATACAAAATGTTTATTTTTACCAGTTAAACCAAACTTCAGAAATTTCAAAATGCTGTTTTAAATCATACAGACAGGATTGGAATTTATAGCTTAAGTATAACAATGCATCAGTGGGACAAAAGATCAAATTTACCTTGCAAAAGTACCATGAAATGATCTTCCCTTTCTTTGTTATTATGTTGTTATGACTTAAGTTTGTCCAACATTTAAAAAGTTGGTCAACCTGAAAATGATCCTTGAACACATTCAAGATACAGCTAACAATACTACATGGACACTAATATTTGTACAAACATAATGCCTTTATGTTTCACTAAATAACTTCCTTTAATTCCTTATTTTAAATTTCAGACTCCATCGAGAGAAAAACAAATCCAAGAACTGATTAGGAAAAAACCAAACTTGACTAGCAAATTATCCTGTTTTTGTATTTCAATACAACTGATATTTTAAATGGTTGCACAAAACTTTTCTTGGGCTTATTACCTCCGCCAAGGAGGTTATGTTTTCGGGAGAGTTTGTCCGTCCGTCCGTGAACAAAATAACTCAAAAAGTTATGGATGGATTTGGATGAAATTTTCAGGAAATGTTCAGCATGGGAAAAGAAAGAACTGATTCGATTTTGGTGTTGATCGGGATCAGCGTCTGGCCGCCATGGCGAAAAATGTGATTTCTCTGAATAACTACTAAAATAGATATCATTATGAATCCAGTTGCTCATGGTATGTTTTCATGGTCAAGGAATCTAAATATTTAGATGAAATAAAGGTAGGAGTAATACTTATGGTCAAAATGACAATATGGCGGAGGTCTGCGCTCTCTGAGCTAATTTTGTTCTGACTTCTAATGTCGTAGCAACTGTTTCACTGAACTTTGAATTCTCTCTAAGATACATTTTTTTTTAAGTTCCAAAAAAACAAATTCAGTGCCTTTGGTAAATATCCACTTAATGGTACCACACAGTGGAATTCAAGATTTATCATCCAGGCAACATTTTTCCACTCTTCTTTAGTCCAGTTTTGATGAGCCCACGTAAACTTCTTAAGTTGTTGTTCTTAGCTAGCTGTATAAAAACCTTGGTTGTATTGAGCAGTTATTGTAAAGAAAAATAACAGTTATTGTCACTTTTCTGTATTTCAAACCTCTCTGGCCCTTTTCCTCTGACCTGTTATCTGCAAAGCATTTTCACTCAGAGAACTACTTCTATCCTGATATTTCTCTTTTCCAGACCATTCTAAACCCCAGAGATGGTTGTGTGTGGAAAATCCCAATACATGGACAAGAGTTTCTGAAATACTCAGAGGAGCCCAAGTGGCAACAATTATCATGCCCCTTTCATAGTAACTTAAATCCCCTTTATTTTCCTTTCTGCAGCTCGGTTTGGACCTCAGCAGGTTATCTTGACCATGTCGACACGCCTAAATGCCTTGAGTTGCTGCTATGTCATTGGCTGCTTACATATTAGTGTTCACATGCAGTTGCAGGGGAGTAATAATAAAGTGTCTGGTAATATATCTGGCTTGTTGGTTGCTGAATTAATATATCTATTTAATTAATTAAACCTTTTTTTTGTTGATTTTTAATTTTTACACTTCCAGATGTATTGTTTATGTTTGTGGACTCCTGGATGAGCAGCTCCTTCCATTGTTCTGCTAATTAGACTCCTTGTAAATGAAAACAAATAAATGCATGATATTACCGAGCATTTGAAATGATTAGCCTATGGGCTTTAAAACATACAATATACTTTAAAAGGCAAGATAAATACAACATAAATCTACAATAGCCTTAATTGTTATCTGGTGAGCACAGTCGATGAGAGTTGAGTTTGATTGAGCTTTGCTTTCTTGATGGCTGTAGTTGTTTCAGTTATACAGAATCAATATGGTATCAGGCAGACCAGCACTATTTCTGTTACTAAAACCAATATCTCCTGTGCAGCTGTGTATATTAAAACACAGTCTACTATCCAATTGCTGTCGACCCTCAACTTGGACTACAAACTACACTTTCATGCCCTGTCACATTAAGTACAGAGGAGCTCAGTTAGTGATGCTGCATTCAAGTGTTGTCAGATTTTTTTTAAAGGTTTGTAACTAAAATAAAATCAGCTATGTTACTGTTTTGATCGAACAAGCAAAATGTCAAATTTAAAACATATTTGAAAATGGAATTTAGCTATTATGACTACTTATTGCCGGTTTCACCCTTTTAAAGATGTTTTTCTGTTTAAATAAAGGGAACCTTAGTTCAAAATGAGGCAGTGAATTAATATTTCTGAACCTGAAACATAGACCTGGGCATTTAATCAAGTTTCAATTTCAGGTACAATTGCTATGTACCACAATTAGGAAGAAATTGTTATCCAGGTTAATAATTTGCCTTAGGACTTGTACTTGTTCTGTCTTTCATTATTATTTTGGCATTTATAGCTAAATTAAAAATATTTATGTACTAGCTGCTAAGTGATAGTATTTAAAACATTTAAGCTAAAGATTGCATTGGGTATCTGATGTAAAATATTTAAGTTATTGTGTCTTATAATTGTGCTCACAATTAATATTAAAATGGTGTGATTATGGATTTTGCCATCCTTACCTGAACGTTTTAATGTTAAGTGTGGATTAATTCAACCACACACACACTTCTACTCAACATTGGGGGATATCTGTAACTGTGTGTGATTGAGAAAAAGGCAAATTAACCACCAAACTTCCTTCCAATTTAAAAATTACTCTTGTTCTTAATTGAACTTCGAAAAAAAATTACAAATGAAGCTGTTTAATAAATTTGGTGAAAGGTTGGTGGTCCTCCCCTGTAAATTTATGGATTTTAAGCTTTATTTCCTGTATTCTGATGTCTTACTGTGAAAAATTTAGCCATGTCTTTAAAAATTGGAAAGAAAAAAGTGTTATGAGCAATTTACTGATTCAGCGATTAGAACCACTACATCTGTCATTAAAAGCAGCATTGGTAAAAAGAGTCTAACAACAACCTCCGACCTAAATTAATGCAAAATGTTGTAGTCGAACTTTGATTGGAGTAAAAATTATTTAAAAGAAGTCAAAAAGAAATCTCAACCATCACCAATAACATATCCTCGTTTTATTGAAGCTTAATTTTCCGATTTTCCAAGGTCGTTCATTACATGGACAAATTGAGTACGTGAATGCAGCAACAGCCCAGAATCAGAGGAAAATCCAACTTTTGAAGGACAGGCTCATAACCAGTAGAGGAGAATTAAGACATTTAGCTGAATCATATATGGATGTGTAGATATGTAGATTAACTTACTCAGAAATAGGGATGACCGAGGAAAGACTTCCGTTGCCATTCCCAAACCAGGTAACGTTAAGAAAGCGAGCACGAGCTTTCGACGTTTAGCTAGGTTGCTAATTCGCCTACAAATCGACTGTTATTGTCAGAAAATGGCACGTAATATAATAGTGCGTTTGCTAAACATCGGTAACACGTAAAAGTTTCGTAGTTTAACGTTTGCTGGTTTCTAAGTTCAACAGGTTGGCAGCAGGCAGGTGTATTCAAACAAAGCGCGAACGTATCATTTCCGGGCTAAAGGTCGGCTAACCGGTGAGCAGATGTGGCTAAGTAGCCTAGCAGGCTAACAGGTGGGTGCTTTTGATACTTCCTTACTGATACTTTACAGAGGATTTAAGGTGGTTGGTTTGTGCTGTATTTCAGTATTTGCTCTTAAATGCTGTCCCTGCATAAGCTTGTTAATTAACATAAGATTATGCCTAATGTGCCTACTAAAGCAGGTGTACAGTGTCAGGAGTAAAGGCTGTCTCATGTTACCAGACTTTTAGTAACATTTTGAATCATTGAAATGCTAGATACACTTTTTACACTTACTAACAGCCATGGCATTCAACTTCTACTCTAAATGTTTAAATATGATTATTATTCTCTTCTTATGGTAGTAATAAGATATAATTTTTCAGATATTTCCAAATTCATAATTGCAGATACCAATAGTGATATTTTTCATTAAGAATATGAAGTCTTTACATTTTCAAAAAATGACTCTTGCTTTCAATGTGATTGTCCTTTTAGCATAAGTACAGGTGCAAAACAGGAAAAATATCTAATATAATATAAAATCTAATATAATCTAATATAAAAATACTCTAAGAAGAAGAAAAATCTTACTTCAAAATTTTTCCATGCAGAGATAAGGTGAAGCATTATGCTACATGTGTGTATTTTGCCGAAAGTAAAGTTCTGTAAAGGCTGTACTGTTTATTGCTGTTACGTAAAGTTGCAACCCAGCCCTTGAAATACAGAATTTGTTCTGTATACGTCAGTTAAATCATGTATTTGAAAAACATTTTAACTATGGAGATGTTCTTATGACCCTCACACTTAGCCCACTGCTGAAGTGATTTTTTTAATCAAACTATATCTCTTAAATCAACAAGTTTTACTCTCCTCACAACTATTTTATTGTCTTTTATAGGTTTGTTGTTCCGTTTTTTACATTTAATTATAAATTGTTGTACTTGGACGGTACTTTACCGAAGTCAGATTCTTTGTATATGTATGCACACTTGGCCAATTAAGCCAATTCAGGTTCTAAAATAAGATTACAAAATATTGTATTTTTTATTCAAAACATGGAAAGACATTCAATGTTCCTTGATTAACTATGGACTAAAATACCTTATACTTTAGTGAACTTTTATTTTTGCCTCTGTTTCTTAAGATTTAAGATGCTCAGGCCAAGAAGACCTAGCCAGGAGCTACAGGGCTGAAAAGATTTATCACTCCTTGTAAAAAGGCCATGAGCGAGTCCATGGCGTAGACAGAAAGGCCAGCTGACTCCTGAGTTGAATTTCAAGTAACGCTTAGCAATTTCTCAAATGCACCATTGTTCAGTCGTGTCTGTGCTTTTGGGTGATTCTTTTCTTTATGGTGTGTTACTCAAGCATTGCCTTAACTCAATATGCCCCTATTTCACCAAAGGACGACTCAAACACAGTCTTAAGGTTGGATTAGAGTCTTAAAAATAAAATAATCTGATTGTTAGACCAATGCTCCAAGCCATAATGTGGTATTTTGACTTGATTGAGTAAAGTTAAACTATTTTTTCCATCCTATCGTGCAGGAAAGTTATCCAGCATCAGATCAGTGGATCTGGAGTTTCCTCATTGGCAAACAATTTGGGTTATTGCCGATCCAAACATTCATCCAAAAAAATCTTGAGGTTAAGAAGGGTGTGAGGGTAAGACGTTAAAACATTACTTGCAGTTCTCCTGATATATAATGGTATGAAAATACAAAAATAATACGTTGATTAGTAGTTGGTTATCTACTCCAAAACCTTTGCTCAGAGGCCTGTAATGTCAGTATGAATTACCTTTGTTCATATCTCTGTCTCATGCAACCTTATCAGGCTCTGATTCTGTGATGGGTCACGTTAACAGGCTCAGTGTCCCCCTCCAGGCTTGTATTATTGTACATTTGAATAAAGCCGTTTCCACGGTAAACTGTGTCATGAGAAACCAAAGGAAGTTGTCATCTGCGACCTGCTCCTCCCCATTTTGTGCAAATCTAAATGCATGCACAGGAAGTTAGGTTTCAGAACTAGAAGACGCAGGTGGTTTCATCAGTTAGTCTGTAGGTGTTAGAATGTGGGTCAGGCAGTAATGGAGCTGTAACACAATGCCAGTTGTTGCATGTTTATAGACAACCTTGTGGAGTAAAAGCCTCTGTATGGAGGTTCAGTAAAATCTGTATAACTGCAAACCAAAGTGTGCGTGTTGGACCATTAAAAACCGAAGATGGGGACAATCCCTCAAGACATAAGGATGCTTTTGGATGGTAATGTGCATGTTTTTGTGTGTTTATAATGTCTCTTTAAACAGCTCTTTTATTTCCATGTCCTACAACTGAAGTAGATTTAAACATTGATATAAAACATTCATACTTATCATCACTGCTTCAAATGTAAAATGTGTAAATGACATGATTCTGCTGGTTGTGAATTTACAGTTTATGAACTTGGAGAAATTCCATAAAAAAGAATCACATATCAGATCCTTGAGATGAAAAGCAATATGAACAGTATTTTATTTAATTTGCATGCTTTGCAAAGCCGACAAGCAGTGACTTTAGAGCAACATTTGCATATGTCTGTCCGATGCAGGGCATAAAGAAATAAAGGCCACACATCAGATAAGTGATGTTGGCATACCAGTTTTCAAAGCTGAAGGTCCTGCTTTAGAACTGTAACATTATCATGGTGAGTTGCTTTTAACTCTTCCTTTTGAAAGACATTTTAACACATGTCTTTTTACCATGTCTTTGGGTATCATATTTACAACCTTGATCAAGGGGTGTCTGTTTGGGAAATACCAAAATGTATTTACAATTAAGAACCTGTAATGTTATAACTTGAACTTCAGATATACCCACAGACTACTTGCCAGACAATGACAATGTTAATTGCTGTCCTGCTCTGTATTTGTTTGTGATTCTCCACTGTTCTGTTTGTGTTCTGTGTGATGGTGTGCTTTGGCAACATGATATGGAAGGCTGTGGAAACAAATTTCCCTTTTCTGGGACAATAAAGGTTCATCTATCTATCAAAATATGAGGATCTGTTAAAAATTAGCCCCTGGTATTACTGTGATTGACTGTGATTGACCTAAATCGCAGAGTATCTTAGTAGAATTAGAGATTGATGACAGCCAGATTCCCTGATTCACATCAACAAGGACTGAGCCATTTGTTAGAAATTCAAATAATTGGATTTAAAATAAGGAATTTAGAGATGTGACTAATTATGAGTAACTACTGAAATTGAACAACTGATAAAAACTGCAAAAATCAATCACTTGACATTTCTTTTTTCTCCATAGAGTTGTGTCTTCAAAAACACCTTTTTTGTTCTGTGTTCTTCAGACTGTGAGCTGTTCATTACAGAGATCCTGCAAGATGAGGAGCTGAGCGAAAATGCCCAAGAGACACGAAAAGTCTTACTAAATAATTTCCGAGTGGTCCACGGAAGGTAGGTTTTACTTTTAAAAGCAGCAGTGGATTGGTGTTCATAAAAAAGCACAGAGAATGCTTTACAGTGCCACAGTGTTTATTCATTTTGCCATTGTCCGAGCTTGATTTCACTACAGAAGAGCCATATTGAAACCTTAACAGCAGTGTGCAAAAGAACATTTCAGAGAATTCTTTTGTCTAATGGTGTTCCTGCATCTATAGGACTCTGTATTTTGACCAGGGCTATTAATTCTTTATTCTACCAAATTTAGAAGCCTGATTTAAAACCACCCCACCAAAAAAAAGAAAAGCAGAGACTCATGCAAGAAGTTCGACACTGCAAACAGGAAATACCTCCTCTTTTGTCACCTGCACTGCATGATAGCATGTGCATGCTCTTTGCTGACAACTTGTGGTTTTATGGCCTCCTCCGGCAGAAACAATTACTGAATTTGTACAGCAAAACGTAGATAAGTTAAAAAGAAAAGCAGAGAAGACTTTGCAATTCACTGCAAAAGATGTTTACATGCTGATAGTCTGTCTTTTGATTTCACAGAAACCCTCAGGAATTCCCCTACAGATGTAAGTTTGTATTTCCAGTAAAATCAAAGAACTTTACCTTAACGCACTGACATGAGTTGTTCTTGTTTATTTTTGTGCATGCTTCAATTAACATTATTGAACTTATTCAAACACCCTTTTGTGTTGCATCTTTGTAAACATATTTCTAATCTTTCACTGTGGAAAATAAGACCTTGTAAAAATGATATTTTCTTCTCTGGGCTAACAAGTATACTTTTTCTTGCTTTGTCTTGATACAAATGCATGCCGATCTGACCTTATACACACACTCAGCTGACCTTAGAGAAGAAGAAGGTTCTGATGACAACCACAGTTCCAGTCTGGGTCGCTCTGCCCAATCAGACGATGCCTCAGTGGCTTCTGACTACCAGGATGATGGACTTCCTGAGTGTAAGTTAACAACAGTCCTGGGACTGATTCCTCTTTTGTTGAATGTGTGGCACCTCATTCTTTTTGCGCAGTGGCACAACTCTTTATGTAGGTGTTCATGCTAAGCTGCACTGGTGGCTGTCTTAACTGGAATTAACCTTGTAGTTGAGCAGCAGACAACAGCACAGGTCCAGGTCAGTGGTCACTCACCAACCTTTTTTTTAACTGAAGATCCCCATGATGCTAATAGAGAAAGCCAGAGCTACGTGCCTTTGTAAATTTACTTAAAAACCTTAAGAAGTCCTTACTTTTCAAAGACCATTTACCTATATTTAAGCCAGGAAAGAAAATCCATCCATCAGTGTGACAAAGGGAACAAATGGAAATACAGAATCAATGAATTTGAAGTCACATTTTACATCTGAGGCAGCCCAACACAAAACCAAACATGACTTGAGCAGGATGTCAGCATAATAACATTTCAACCTGTCTTAATGTTTTGCAAGCACCAAAATCTTGTGTGGTGAACTGAAGTGTTATATTATTAATATTTTGTGTATTTGGTTATGTGTGATTATTTTGTCAGTACTGCCTTTGTCACTTGGAAGTGGGTAAATTAAATTACTGACTAGCTGTGTAAAGTGAAGGGGTGGGACTAGATAAGTTTCGACTTCCTCCTACTCCCTTTTGAACATGCAAATGACACATTTTGTTGTTTTGCACTTTGGTTGCTGTTTTTACTTTTTATGTTGAAACATGTTTTTGTTATGTTCAAAAAAAAAAGTTGGTTAGACCTTATGTTACAAAGCAGCTGGGTTCTCTAGATTCATTTATGGGATCTCCTGAATTCGATTGTAATGGTCCATCCTATGTCAGATGTAAAATACCTAACTCATCTAGTGTTGAAGATCTCCATAAATGTCTGAAAGATGTTCCAGTAGATCAAGATGTACAGGTTATTGACTCCTGGTCAAGGTGATGTTGACTAAATAATGCACCATTATGTTCATAGTTGAATGGCAACTCTTAAAATATGTCTTCGTACTTAACTTAAAAAAGTAAGTGAAGTAAAAATATATTTAACATTATCAGAATCGTAAAATTTAAGATGATTGTTGTCAAAATCAAATGATATTTAGGTTTATCTATTTGTGACTGCAGGAACTACAATAGATGTCTAACTCCTACGCCATGACCCCCGGTGTTACGTAATGTTTTGTTTCAATCAACCACGAATCACAGACCAGCTCACACACAATGATCACATTTACATGAGAACTTTAATTCCCCTTTAATTCTCAATAAAGCTTAAATCCTCTTTAAAAAGATTAAACATGTAATCACCTTATTCCTAATGAAAATGATACTTCCCATAAAACTTTATTTTGAAGTCAGTGGCTGGTTTATTCAGATTTGAATCCGAATTAAATAATTCCTCGATCAAGTATATGTTCATTTCGCTGTAAATTAATTCTGGTCGTTCTGCACATGCTCGTTTCCTTGTCCTGTAATTTCCATATTTTGAGGATGTCAGAGTTTTCTAATCTCCTGAATACTGTGTATCAAAATGGTGAAGTCTTTATTATATTAATGATTGGCATAATTAAAAAGTACATGAATGTAGTGATCATAAAAAGAACTGTCTAAACTCATAATTAATTGGCAACATTTGGAAAAGTATCAGCTGAGTGAGAAACCCTTTCTTTTTGCTGAAGTCAGTGTATTATCCAGCCATTCAATACCCCCCATTAATATGCAGCTTTCAGCTCATACATTCTAGTTTAGGGGTTGCTAACTGTGGCCCCCAGCTTCCTCAATTCTGCCCACTAGTCAAGTAGAATATAAGAAAACTGACTTTGTTTGGATAAAGAAGAATAGGGATGGGAATTGATAAGATTTTATCAATATCAATGCTGTTAACGATCCTGCTAATCGATCCAATTCTTTAACGATTCCCTTATCGATTCCTGCAGATTTTCCATGTGAGCAAATGTTGGTCTGATTTTCAGTGGCAACAATGTCAAACACATGTCACAGCATGTATAACTGCCTCTGCAAATTGCAGGTGTGTCCACTCACTTAAGGTTGCGTAGTAGGTGCCGTTAGGATTAAGTCCCAATTCTGATGCTTCTGAACCCTGTCAGTGGATGGAATTGATAAGGGAATTGATTAGCAAAAAAATTAATGATATCGATTCTTTGATGGAGTTGTTAACGATTCTCAACTGGAATTGGTTTTCGATTCCCATCCCTAAAGAAGAAGTTCAAAAAAATGCCATGACAATATTAAGAATTCGATTTTCTTTTTAAAAAGATTTTGAAGCTGTTACTGGGGCGGCACGATGGCACATCAGGTTAAGAGGACTGCTGGTTCACCAGCTTACATGTTCCCCCTGTGCCTGCATGTGCTTTCTTCCGGCACTCCAGTTTCCTCACAGTCCTGTGATCGGCTTGCGACCGGTTCAGGGCTTACCTTGCCTCTTGCCCAGTGTCAGCTGGGTTTGGCTCCAGCCCCCCCTGGCCCCAAAAGGGATAAGCAGTATAGATGATAAATGGACAGAAGCTGTTTTGGGCTGTCATGTTTCAGTGATACTCACTTTTATGTATTATGAAATGCTTTTGTAATAGTCAAGATAGAAATGTATGAAAAACACAATTTAATAACGAGTATATGGTCAGCAGCTCAAGTCAAATATATCTGAAACAGGCTTGAAGTCCAAGTTAAGCTCTTTAAATTAAGTGTTACTGCTTGAATTTAAGTCTAAATTCATCAAGGATCCTGTGATATCTTACTCATACTGTGTATTGGTTACTTTTGTTTAACTGTGAGAAATGGGAAAATCCTTACAAATTTCAACAGTTTGGCCCTCAGGCAATGAGGATGCAATTAATGCAGCCTCTTTGTTAACATCCCTTCTCTAGTTCAACCAAAAGACAACAGAGTGAAATTTTAGTCTTTTACATACATGCCTATACTATCAGTGTTTTTTCTGGTGGGAGGACACAGTGTGCAAAGAACTGAGCTCCAACAAAGGAGAACATAGAAAGGGCGAGTCTTTGTCACAGGAGACAGTACAGTATTCCTGGGAGAAAACCAAACAAATGAACTTTTGACAAACAGCCCCAGCCGTCCTCCTTGGCACACCTACACCTCACCACAGGAAGCACAGTCAGATCCTTTTGCTGTGTATCGCTGCTTGCTCTCCTAATTTGAAAAAACAGACCAGATATGTGAAATCTTCCCTCCTCCTGCTGGCCTCCTACCTTTCTCGCCTCTTCTGGTGACATCAGTGACTCCTCCCCCCTCTTCTCCTCCAGCTTGCAGGTACTAGGTAGGCTGCACTGAGGCTGGCTGGTGGTTCACAAAAGCCTGAATGGGGGGCATGGAGCTCCCTCCAGTGGCCGGTTGTCAAACCCTAATGTTTCCCCTTGAGTTGTTCATGTGGACTGTGGGAGGCATGGAGGCGGCCCACACAGAGAGGAGGCTTTGTAGCTGCAGGCTAATGCAGTGATTGATTAACCCCGAGCCCCTCTATTCTTTCACAACCGGGGTTTGAAATACAACACTGTACCTGAGGGGCCATGTGTGGTACATCCCTCTCTCCTTATATCAATCTTTCTCTCTGTCTTCCTTTCTCAGACTTGCCCTCCCTCCTGTTTAGATATTTTGTATTTCTGACTCTATGCTCCAGCTAATAGCCCTTGACGTGACATGCCGCAGGTGGGCATTATTGACTCCACTGCCTTGGGTGCCCATCCATACTCAGCGTTTTTCTTTTCCGGCACTAAAGCTGGAATCATGTGGAATTTCCCCACACGAAAAAGGAACCTGTTGTCAAAGTGTTAGTGCCAGCTGGATTTAGTCGAAACGGATCTCCTTTTTTGGAAAACAGCATAATGTGCTCTTTCACTCTGCTCACGGAAGAGTGTCTGTGGCTTTCAGTGTAACTTTAGGAAAATAAAGAGAAAAAATCAGGGCAGATGGTGGAGAAGATTCATGACAAGACAATGTTTTTTTTCAGAATTGTTCATTTCAGAGTAAACAAAGCAGGATTTCCTTAGGCCAACACACAAAATCAAGCCATAAATCTGCAAAAAAATTCCCTCTAGGCTAATGGGGTAACACCCAAACTACAAACTCTGCTGTCTGTTGGTGGATGTAATAGCTGTTAACACTTTCATATTGTGTAGAGCCATTGTCTGTGTTAAATGTGAGAAATAACCAACCAGGCAGCTCTACTTATTCTACTTTTTTTTCCTTCATTTGCAATTTGCTTTGAATATCAGCATCAACACACTCAAAAACAAACATTTTAGTCTTGGATCAATTATCATAACATTTTGATTCCGTTAGAAAAATTCCCACCTCACAGCTGTGCTTCTTCTCTCTCTTTTTTTTTTTTATTGCTCGTTGATGGCGACCATGTTGGCGCAGTGAATGGCCTGTGTCCTCGCTGAAAGGGCATGTGGAGTTCATAGTTCATCCGCTGTTCACCGCCAGCTGAAAGAAATTGCTCGCACTTCTCTGCTGGGCGGTCTATTTCCATGAGAGAGGGAGTGTATGTGGGAAATAATGGCACAACGACTTAATGAAATCAGCGACAACTCTAGAGGAGCAATTCTCAATGGCTGATGATTTGGGTTTATTTAAATTCCCCCTTTCTCCTTTTTAATTTAAGAATCAGAACAATACCTTTGTTGCAAAAATAATGATAACTTAGCGAATTAGAGAAAAGCGTTTTGCGGCAAGGAGAAGGTAGAAAATGGGGTTTTTCTTCCTTTTAGTTTAATTGTATCATTTTATTTGAGCCCACTGTACACAAAAGGGACTTTGTGACTTGGAGAATGTATTATCCGTGGTAATCGACTGCCTGCCTTTGCTGCTCTCTGTTCCCTAACCAGAGAGTGAGTAAGTGTGAAGTCGATGGGTGCTTTTACACGCAGGAGGAGCCTGTGCCATTTGATTAGATGCGGTGGCCTGTTGTCTTCAGCGGACTGGGTGACACCAGATTTGTAATAGCTGACAGGAACAGATGGAGCCTCCATTGTTAGCCTGGGTGTCTGCATGGTAATGTGAACTGAGTTTCACCCGCCGACCGCACCGGTGACCTGACCGCGCCTGCAGCCTCAACCCAGCCTCGTCTGCCCCCTTCAGCACCCTCCACCTTTCTCTCGCCCTCTCGAGCTATGCTGCGCTATTTGGAGCTCGCACACATTTTTAGGATTTTTGTTTCACTCCCTCCATCACACACACTCGAGCCATACCAGTGCATTTTGCCTACATAAGCATATATACGCACTAAATTCCTTCTTCTGTCAAATAGTATGTCTCTCTCCCACACACACACACACACACACACCCCGACACACACACTGAAATAGACCCCAGGAGACAGCAGGAGATGTTGGTCTTTTAGCCCTGTCATGCTGTTTGCAGGTCAAGTTTACCAAGTTGAAATGGCCTGTTTGTTTTCCTTTGATTGGGGAGCGCCGCTGGGCACTCGGGGATGTTTGTTGGGAAGCTGCAGCAATGACAGAGCGCTGCAGGAAGAGCTTTGTTTCTGAAGGCATAGAGGAAAGATGACGCTTTCAACACGACACCCTCTTCCTCTTTGTGCTAGTAATGTTTCTTTTATGATGCACCATAACATCTGGAATAGCCCAGGTGTGGATATAAAGATTTTATTCACATGACTGAGACCTTATGTATTCTGATTTTCTGCTTTGTCATATCATCTTACATGTCTGCCACTGCCGTCTTTATCCTTTAATGTAAAAAGGATAATATCAAAATAATGATATAATATTTTACCTAACTGGATATAATTGGACATACTTGATAAAATCCATTCCCAAGCAATCATTGACAGCAATAAAAATGAAAATTATAATTATTTTGATATTTCCACAGGTAATTCATAAAACAATTTACAGATAAAATGTGTAAAGTAGGGAAAAATTGCAGTATACTTTTCCATTTAATTACGATCACCTAGAGTACAGATCAGTGGACAGAGTATTTTTCTGTTGATAAGCTTATGGGCTTGTAATAGGGCTGCACAATAAACAGCAATTTTATTGTTATTGCAATAAAAGCACTGGCATTAGAGACACATTGAGAAAGTCAAATTTATTGCAACGCATTAAAAAGGATAATTTTTTATCAATGGTGAGTCAGGACACAGATAATCCGTAACCCATTTGGATCCCCCCTACGGTCCAGGCCACGCATGATCCACAGATTATTTATAATATTTACTTAAGTATCTCTCAATTGTATTACTGTAAATTCAACAAATTTACAGACAAATTGGGTTTGATTAAGTTTTGTATTTTGATGAACACATTTCTAGTCATTAGGGTTAATCACTGTTAGAGAAAGGAAAATCATACATCTGCTTCAATTTAATTTAAGAAGTTCTAATGCTTGATACATGTATCAAGCATTACTTTAGTGCAAAGCATCTGTATGTTTCACCTGTAAATGGAATATAATGGCCATAATTTCCATGACATTTTAATGCAGATTAAGCTTCAGTTAGTTATCCACTAAGTGGTGCTAATCTAAAGGAAAGAAATAATACATAACTATAACATATGACTGTAACTAATAATTATTTCGGTCATGCTTTTGAAATATTTTCACTGTTGACTGGCCTGAGTTCAAAGAACATGCTTTAAATGCAGTGATATTAGGTGTAATCAGAAACCCTCAGGTTGAGACATTTTAAATGGAAAAAAATGCCTTTTTTTTTTTTTTTTTTAGAAAAATGAGTAGAGCTGTGTTTCAAATGTTAATCGCCCATATTCAAGGCTGCACAAATTCACCACAATTATATGGAATAGCTTCCTCTCCTCTTTTATATTGCAACATATATTGTAGATAGACAGCAGCTCTTTTTGCCGTCATTTTCCATTATTGTTTAGTATTAATTTGCTATATCAAAATATTGAAAAATGCTTGCCATTTTGCTGAAAGCCAAAGATGATGTCACCTAATTTTTTTTGTTTATCCTCATTTAGTTTAATATCAGCGAGGGGGATATTTGACTAAAAAAGTCTTTATATAAAGGGACAGAAATCTAAGAATTGAATGTTTTAGTGGAATTACTGCACTTATAAGTCAAGTATCAAACTCTTTTTGAAAATAATTTAAATATGTTTAACATCCCAAAACTGTTAGTTAACCATCACATAATGAGCTGCATTTGTTTGCCATTGAGTCATAAACTTCAAAGTGCTTGTCACTCTGTTTTTAAATATGAATTTAACGTATGTTCTGTTGTGTCGACCTGTTTCATAATGCAGGACTCATGTTGGTGATTACTGTGCCGGGCCAATTTCCTCAACCAATTACTTTCAATAGAATACAGAGGGGTAACCAATTTCAAGTTATGTCCTGCCGTCGCCTGTTTCTCATTTGAATAACAGGACCCAGTGCACGGTAAAACATTATTACACGCCGCAGGAAAATATAATATTAAATCTTAAATTCTGTCATTTTGGCTGAAGCCTGAAAAAGCTATATAAAGTGAAGTGCTTTGGGGATACGTGCTCCGTTGTCTTGGCTGGTGGAATTGGGAGAAACGATGCCAGCTGACGGATTTATGCTTCATTAGGGGGTTAATCAGCAATATTTAAAAGAGCCAACTGGCCCTTGTGTGTGTTTGAAGCCAAATTAAGTCGTGGAGAGAGAGGAGGTCTGCGGATGCTTCACAGGGGGAAAAATGAAATTAAAAGAGAAGAGACGGACTGAAATCTGAAAAAATGGCTGCTCAAGTTAAATTGTTTTATCTTATTGGTGTTTAGTTTTTCATCAGCAGCACCTGAGCTTTTTTTCTTGGCTGCTCGTAAATGAACTCCGAAGGTTTTTGGTCTGTGGTCGAGCTGTCTGCCCCCGCACTGAACTTTTGACCTCTTGCCTCTCGCTTGGCCAACCCGTGACCCGTCTGCGCTCGGCCTAGGGACGTGTGAATGATGATGGCCCTCCTTGTCACAGGACGCTCCTCAGTCACAAACTTTCTTTGGATTTTGCTGTATCTATCTACTGTATCTCTCCATCTGAATATCTGACTGCACGTTCATTTTTCACGGCGTTCATTGGTGTATGGATTTCATGACATTCGGATTGCTGCTGCTAGTTTGCAAGGAAGCGAGCGATATGTTAATGACCTCCTTGCTTCCTCATTCCCCCTCCATTCGCCTCTCTTCTCTCAGTGTGCTTGTCTTGACACACACACACACACACACATTTGAAGGCAGGAGCAGGCTCTGTGCATCGCTGCAACTGCTTGCCACCAGGGTTCAAAAGTTCACACTATTCCCCTTGGGCTACTGTGCTGCTGCAGATGCTGATAGTCCTCTCTCTCTCTCCCTCTCTCTCCCTCTCTCTCTCTCACTCTCTCTCCCTCTCTCACATGCCGGCTGCCTTTCTCTCCCTCTCTCCCTCCCTGTTTACACTATTAATCTTGTACACTCTCCCTCACACACTCACTCACACGGCCTGGCAAGAAGAGAGCAGCTTGAAGGGGGGATTTGGACGTATTTAACCGAAGGGCATCCATCACTATCATCTCCGGCTTCACCCCCACCAAAAGCCACACCGTGTTGTTGTTTTTTTTTTTTTTTGCATCCTCCTGGTTTGTAAAGCCCTCTGATGCAGCTCTGCGCTCATTTGCTTTGTTTTATTGTTGCACTGCATATAATTACAACCCTCTGTTGCCTCTGGTGTGGCGCCGTGTTGAAACCCAGGGAAAACAGACGAAGGTAAATGTGCAGCAGTCCATCTGTAAAGAGGCACATAGGCAGAATGCAAAGTGGGGAAGCTGGGGCAGGGTGGCTCCTAATCTCTCCCGGAGCTGTCAATGTCACAGACAAATAGCAAAACTATAAGATGCGGTGGGTTCACCCAGAGGTTAGCGTTCCCAGGTACCTCCTGCATTCACTCCCTCTCTTTCTCCCCCTGCTTTGCAAATGAGAATTTGATTTTGCCCTCCACTGGAATCCATTTCTGGAGATGAATGAAGTTTCAATGCCAAGCCCAGGTGGCCCTGCTGATTTCTTAGGGAAATAAATGGAGATGGGAGAGATGTGTTGGCCCGTACGCAGACAGTGACACGGCGGCTCTCGATGCCTCTGGGATCCCTCGGTTTAATTGTTGCTTTAATGTAGCACTTTAAGGTCATTAACATGCCCTTGTGGAGTTATTCCAGGATGTTGAGGATGCATCTCTCGTTATATTGGGGTCTTTGCACGGCTGGAAAGAGTCTGTCGCTCTTGGTGTATGTGTGTGCCAAGTGGGACAGAGCCGCTGGAGCCCTAATATGCTGGAAAAATCCTTACCTTTGATAGAAATCCATTCAGCTTTGATTGAACGCAGCCACTGCTTTAAATGAGAGAAGAAGTTTGATTTGAGTAATATTTTATTGCATAGAAAGGTTATCTTGTTTAGCGGGATAAATTGCAATCAGACATATTTAAAACAAACAGAGATGAATTTACATCATGGTCGATCACGGCTTAAGTGACGGCCTTTTATTAAATACTAGATTTAAAATAACATGGTGAAATTATTGATTTTTATCATTAGAAGGACTGGTTATTTTGCTATTTATTCTCTGTAACAGATCGGTGTTGTAATAAATTTTGCATGAAGATAGAAGAAGCAAATGTTTTCAAAATTAAAAAATAAAGTTATTCTTGCTGTTTTATATTGCGCTGTATTTTTTGGTACTTCATTTGGTTGTTTTCATAATGCCAGTTTAAAATGACTTCTGCCGCAGTTACTGTCACCGAGGTTGATTTACCATTTCCTCTAAATGACAGAATGCAAATTAATGCCTTTCTCTGGTTTATTAAGGCATCAAATTGCGCGTACATTAGCAACGGATATATACAACATGGAAAAATCCAAAAGTTTGTACCGTTGAAGCAGGTGTTTGTTTAAAAATAAATCACCTTCCATTTATTTTGACACCAATATTTAAATATGATTTGTTGATTTATTAAACGCTAGCAGTTCAAGCACTTTTATTACTTATTTTATTGTCTTTTTTTAAGCATTACCGTTGTGTAATTGGAAAATGATAAGAAAGGGCAAAGTGACCAGTATTTTCTTGTTTGTTCTAAAGGCTAAATCAGAGTGTATTCATACATAGATTTGATTTTGTTCCACAAAGATGTCATCAAAATTTCAAAACATTTATTTTATCTAAAAAGTGTGCAATAATATACAAAAAACCCCGACATATATAATGGACATTTTATCCAATTTATTAACGAAACAAAAATTAAAATAGACAACATTAATGCAAAAGGAGAAATAAACAAAACCAGCAACATAGAAATAATAATAATTATTATCAGTTGTGTTTGTACAGAGAGGGGAAAATGGAGAAATTAAAGATGGTGAGACTAGTTTCTTTAGGTCCCATTAAAATACGCGGTCAGTACTTTGATTGCTCGGTTTATGGTTTATTTGCAATTTTAACACCAAATAGATTTAGAATTGGATGCATATTACTCTTTCAGTTTTACAAAATTAAAGAAATGAAAAATGTATATAATTGTCTCTTTACTCTTGAATATTTATTTATTTATATATATATATATTTTAGATTAGTCAGATAAATTAATGAATAAAAGGAAAAAACTAAGATGTCATCAGTGTTTGCTTTAACGTTCTAGGAACAGGTTTTTTCTGGTCTTCAAATTTACAACACAATAAGGTGGCTGATTTCATAATCTCAGAAAAGGGTTTTTTATATTGTATGCTGTTGTGGAATGTTTTTATTGCTATTATCTCTGTTAACAAAAAAATCTTGTTCATAAGAAAGAAAACGTAAATTGAAAAATCTACTTCATATTTAATAATTACATTTTTTAAATAAGATTTTGCTCTTCTAATGTCAGAATGAACTTTTCCTAGAGCACCCGTTGCCAACAGAATTGCAGATGGATAGTTTATTGCAGGAGTCAAAAAATGATTGCATCAAATAATTGTTTAATAGCACAATATTTAACCACAGTGGCAATAAAATCCAAGGAATTGGAAAAAGGTAATACATATGAGGCATTGGTCAGACAGCACGGTACAATAACATGGCCCTTCCCAGCACATTTTTCCAGCATTATTGCTAAAATTGTATTTAAAGCATTTAAGTGGAGATAACAGAAGCATTTTAAAGTTGCAATAACTGTACATTCAGAGGGCGAGAGTGTTGATTTTCTCTAAGTGTTCCTCCCTCCAGGCTCACTCGTTGACTGTGTTATATCGGGTTTTATCACAGATTCACAGGCTCTCCTGTGGGCCTGAACTCCTCCATTGTTGGTATTTATATTCCTACTCCTTTTTCCCCCGTCTGTGTCAGTGAAGCAGCAGAAAACCATCCCCAGCGATTAGAGGATCATTGTATCTGCCGTTAAGCATTTGAATAGTGGTAGTAAATCTAGAAAAGGGAAATTCAGGGTCGCTGTATACGCTGCTTATAGCTGCCCAGGGGGAAGCCGATGTCACATTGTAAATTTAGCCCCTTAGTGTCTTTACAGTGGCCGGCCAGAGATGTTTGAGTGGAGAAATAGAGCAAAAAGGAGCCTGAAATGACTCCACGTCTGTTCTTGAAGAGGTACAGAAGTGTTTTTTCTTTTTCTGTCAAACTGCATCAGGTTTAACGGACTGAAAGACGAACAGTAAAAGAGGAACTTTAAATATCTCTAAATTAGACTGAGGCAGGGGTCCTCTAACTTTCATAATGACATGACCCTCCCATAGAGCACAAGTCTCTGACAGGCACGCAAGATTTTCTATATTCCTTGTACATTATGATGGCAAAAATCCAAAATGTACTTACTGTCGCGATCAAGCTTTCTTTCTTTATATTAGCAGTTAATTTTGCTTTACATTTACTTAATGAAGTGCCTTTTGTTTGCAGCCTTGTAATTTTGTTAATCAACATTAACAGTAAATGTTGACATCATTTGAAATATATATATTTATAAATTATTTTACAAATACCATTTAAATCATTCTGGTGAATTCATTGTTTTTAGTTAAGATTAAAATAGAAGAATGACAAAGATTTTGAGGTCCTGTGTCTAATATTGTCTAAAACCATGCAGTTTATTTAGTGTTACAAAGAGCTACTTTCATTTTTGTTTTATTTTCTCCCCTCACCTACTTCTTTTTTTTTTTTTTTTTTTTTTTTAATGTAATTTTTTGGCATTTTGTGCCTTTACTGATAGGAGAGAGACAGTGGATAGGCCTGCGAAAGGGGGTGAGAGAGTAGGGGAGGACACTCTGCAAACTGGTCAGAGTGGTCAAACTGGATTCGAACCTGGAACGGGAGAAGCAAGTACGAGGGGTGCCTGGTTGCTAACCATTCCGCCAAACCAGCACCCCCTCACCTAGTTTTTTGACCCCTGGTCCCTACTTTGAGGAACTTTGCCCTGACCTATAGCAAAATCAAATCCTTTCTTTATTCGATACATTTATTTTTTCATTTATTTTATACATATTTATTTAAAAAAAAAAAAAAAAGTTGTATGCCAAATTACATTATCACACATCATTGAAAATTCAGCAATACTTCTCAGACTAGAGGTTATCTATTGTCGACAGATTTAATACACATAAAATTATAGACAAATAAGAAGTATAAATTTAAGCATTTGGCTGTTTTTACAAGGTTGATGTCAACACAATCAGGTCGCAAGGAATCCAAAAATGGAAAGAAACAATTTATTTCTTCTCATCATCATTTGACAGATCTCGACTACAGAAAGCCAGTTAACAGACTGAGGAAATCACTGATTTTGATTGATTACTCACAGAAAAGAATAAAGCCTGAAATAAAGACAGAGTAATTGCAATCTGATGTCATAAATCACAGATTATGCAACTTTTCAGAGCAGCTCTTAAATGTGATGAAAACTGTTGCCACAAAACTCCTGTGTTTTATTTGATGAATTATTGCATTCATCAGGCAGTGGCATCAACTACATCAAGGAGAGAGAAATAACTGATCTAAGATTGGGTTATTGATGAAGTTTGATAAAGAATAGAATCAAGAGAAATGAAAGTTAACCAGGAACAGTGTAATGCAGTAGGTCTACCAGTTACATAATTATTTTTTTGTAATTAATGCTTTTGATAAAAAAGGAAGCATAACGCCAGTAATTAGTTTCAGTAAATATTTTAATGACCACACAACACTTATTTCAAAGCCTTTCTTTTTCAAAGCTTCTATTTCAATTAAAATTATGTCTGCTTACGATTATAAAAACAGTACAATGAAGATAAAGGTAACACTGAAAATACAGGTTAATTAATTTTCCTATATTTAAAATTTTACAAGTTGTTATTTCATGTTTTTTTCTGTCAAAATGCCTCAGGTACTAACCTGTTGAGAGTGTTTGATATCAATAAATTGCACATGCTTGAATGTTAAATGAGGTGAGTATGACTGGGAACTGGGCTCTCAATATCAGCAGATAATATCATGGTTTTAATTTTTACCTTAGGTGAGCAATCCTGCATTTGATTGTCTTTTAAATCAACTTTTTCCCTCTCTTTTTAACGTCCTTTAAATTCCCAGAATTGTTTAATTCTATGGATGGGCAATTCATGAGGTTTCAAATGCAATACAAGTTAGGCCTTTTAAGATCAAACACAATCATCAAGATGAAACGATTATTTTGCTGCATTTGTCAAGGATAGTGCGTTTTTTTTTCCGATGTTTTGAGGCTAGTGTTTCTGCCAGGTTTCTTAATTTGTTAGTTTGGGAACATGATAATCCAAAAAAGTTTGAATGGATTTGGATGAAGTCTTCATGAAATCGTGTTCATGGCACAAGCGTGAAGTGGTAACATTTTTGGTGGTTGTGATCTGAATCCAGAGGCGTATTGAGGAATTTTCGAAGGACTTGTTAACGGTGTGAGATACAGCACTTTTCCACATTTCTGCTAACAGCTCAAAATGTTCTCAATGTATTGTGTTAACTTTTTCATTGAAAGTTAGTCATGGCACAAGGGAAAGGTGGCACATTTTAGATGGTGATCCAAATCTGCATGTGGATCCAGGACATTTTTCAAGGATTTGTTAACAGTGTGAGTTTCCACAGTTTTCAAGATTATTCAGAATTTTAGAAATGCTCAAGTGGAAAGAATAATGTATTCTTTTTTTAAAGTTATTATTATTTTGTATTCATTGTTTAGTTCTCATTTTAATGTTTAAGTGTGGAAAGTAGTTTTAGTTAGATAAAATATGTCATACAGATGTAAAAGCATTTTGTAATAATGTTTAAAAATCAGTCTTTCTGTGTATTCAAATGAAGGTGGTTATGATTTTTGTAATTTTGGGAAACATTTTGGCTACTCTGCCAAACACTATCAAACCATTTTCTCTTCTTATCAGAGCATTTTGTGTAAAGTCCAGATTTTGATATTGGATTTGACCTCCATGCGTGTTTGCTTTTGAAGTTTGCAGTCTTTGTTAGATGTAAAGCCTTTATCTAAAATCAGACTCCGATATTTCTGACCTAATCTGATTGACATCCCTGGTCCTAAGGAAAAAAAAAACCCTCCTTAATCACTTCTGCATTATTATCTGCTCCCATTAAACATTATTAGACGTTGATTCAGGCATCATGCAGCCCGATATAATGCACTGCATGTTTTCTTTGGTTCAAACACATGCATTAGGAGGTCCTAAACACAGTTTATGTATTGATGACTGAAGTCCTAATCAAATCAGGGGGAGGATGGGAGGCCAGAGGAGACATTCTGCCCTTAACCTCAGTGCCTCTCAGTCTCTCTCCTCCCTTTTGACGGCCGCCGCGCTGGAGGGACGCACAGCAGAGGCCTTCTACTGTAATGAGGAAAAATGTATCAATTTAGCTTGGCCCGCGCGCTGATTGAGCGCCGGGTGGGTGAAGGTGCACCGAGTGAATCCTTTTTCCTAATCAAGGACAGTATCGGAGGGGATTGCGGTCTCGCTTGCTCCGTCTGTAGAGTCAGCAGCATTCCTCCCCTGCAGCCCCCTCAGGGCCGGGGAGCCTCTCACTGCCTTCTGTTTCACCTCATCAGCGGAGTTCACGCGGGGGTCAGGTCCTGCCCCCCTGATGCTGCATTCAATGCAATACCTCTTGCATCGAAAGGCGCCGCGAGAGCCCTCTTCTCAAGGACTAAGCAAAAGAGAAAGAAAACATATGAGGAGTGGCTGATTTAGATTTCTACCTGGGCTCGGAGGGTGGTCACCTTTCTGACTCACTCCTAAATACAACCGTTCATCTCGTGAAGTGGCCGGTGCAAACCAACACATTTCACAATAGATTATTTAGCCAGTGTGTTACTGTGTTCTCTATTATACCTGGTTTTTTTCAAGCTCCTCCTGCAATGGGATTTGGTCTTCCTGTTTTTCTTCTTATCTCACTTGTTTTGCTGATTTGGTGAACTTTGTTTCACCTCACATATCCCCCTGCTTTATTTAACCGGGCTTTAAACCCAATGTTTCAGTTTTGTGCAACACAAGATTCAGCCCCTCATCAAATATAAGATTATAGTTTTTTTTCTTATGAAGTGAAAACTTCCTATCTGACTAACCTTTCTGGGTCTTATAAATTATCATTCAAGCATTTTTTACTTTCTCTATGGCAAATTCATTACAATATAATAGATGTGTGTATTATTGTAGATTTATAGAAAAAATAAAAGGTAGAGATGTACAACTTTGTAACCAGCTGGATTTAATTAACGCCATAAAAAATGTCAAGCTAGAGTTGAAGACACCTAAGGTTCCTTATCATTTACGAATGACTTTTGACCACATAAAAAAGATTTAGGGACTAACTCAGACAAAATAACATCAGTTTAATTTAGGGAATTATCTAAAGATAGAAATACTGAAAATCCTGTTTTTGCCATGGTAGGCCCTGTCATTATTTGCTATAGCACATCTTTAAGCTTGCATTCCTTTTTTTTTAATAGGATTAGACTATAACAAGAGAATTCCATGTTATTATATTGTAAAACTATTGCAGCTTTGGGTGTCAGCGTAGACGAGCCGGCATATTTTCAGCTCAATATGTTGCCTTTGATTACTTGAACTTAAATTCTGAAAGAAATATTCAGTTTAATTTTGACATAAAGGCATTTTATCTAACTTCTACATAGAAATATCTGGAATTTTATTTATTAACCATCTCACCCAGCCCTAATCACTGCAAAGACAATTTACCAGATAAAGCCAGCAGAATTATTTGCCTTTCCAGTCCTTAAGAAGTGTGTTTGTTGACAATCCAAAGAAAAAGAAAAAAATAGGAATTAAAGGAAAATCTCCTGTAAATTTTGATAAATGGAAATAGTTTAGTCTTTTCTTGAAAACTGCATAGAAATGATTTTTTGCTTCAATCTTTATTTCTCAGCCACCAGAGAAGATAGAGACATGAAAAATAATAAAACGGTGCAAACATCTGCCTTTGACTTAACTTGATTTAGAATACACTATCATTTTTCCATCCTCAGTCACTTAAATAAAAACAATCAACATTTCCTTCCACACTGTGTGTCGTAACTCCAGCTCCTTTGGGTAAAAGCTTGCATTTCGCATCAGATTTAAAAATGGACTTGATCAGCTTTACCAGGTTCAGCCTTTTGAATCTAACATGTTTGGGCCTTTCATTCTGTAGTTTGCTGTGAAAACCTCCGTTTATCATCAGTTTTTCTAAGTCAGATTGATTACTACAGCCAGAGGTTTGTCATGATAGATTCTCTACGTTCATGTATGATATGCACAGGTTTCTATCATGCTTATATTTGTGCATTTATTATGTCACTCTAAATAAACTCTGGATGTACAGCTCTGCTTTCTGCTTGGTTATGAACTGACTTCAGAAAAAAAAATCCCTGTCAACCTGCTGCTGTTTTGCAGCTTCTCTTCTTTTTTCTTAGCTTATGATCTTCTCCTCAAAGATACTGTTGCTGCATACATTTGTTTTCTTTCCTGATCTCCTGCATTTAGTAGGCTCGTTTTTAGCAGCTATTCAGAGCATCGAAAAGAGTTTCTCTGAAGAGATTACAACTTTTTCCCTCTGACAACAAATGAGAGACACTGGAAAAACCACAAAATAACATCTGTGTTATGTGCATTTGCTAAGTGATATAAACAGAGTAATTTGCATTCGCGATCCCGAGGCAAGTTGATGATAAGAACTGAAATAAACTTATAAGCCCCGAACTAAAGGAAACAGATTTTGAAGTAAATTTTTCAAAGACATTTTTAAGACAGCTACACTAACACCACAGCAGGTTCAGCCTCACATACACAAAAGTTTGTGGGGGATGGGTTGGGGTTGGGGTCCTTTTAACAATATCCTGTGAATTGCTCTTTTTAGAGAGGAATTATCAAACTGTTATACTATAATCATAAATCCTGTCTCTTCTTTTGTATACTTCCATGCAGAAGATTCAGCTGTAATGTGTATTGTCCTTAAAAATACAAGAATGCGCAGCTATCCTTTAGTTTAGATGTTAAACAACATCAGGAGAGGTCTACTGCATTTCCCTCTCTTTGCCTTAACTCAGGACTGTCTCATCCAGACATAATCCTGCTGTTCACATTTTCTTTTCCTCTCACAGTTAGAGTAGTCTACGAGGCCAGACTGATAAATTTTGTTGGCCCTTTTTGGCAGTTTGTCAAAACTTTGTGAAGAGTTTTCCTGAGGAGGAAACACTTTTTTTTTATCCTGTCAAGGTTTGAATGTGCATGCTACGTCACCCTTGGGTAGGAAGCTGGAAGGAGAGACGTAACCAGGACGGAAATGTATTTTTTTATGATTGAGCATGATTTTAACAAACAGACAGCCCCTACAAAAAGGTTAGTAAAATAAAATCTTGAAGGTCTGTGATGAATTTGCATATTATAGACTTCTAATGTGGACTGGATTTCGTAGACAGACTTTAAGCAGTTTACCAGCTCCCCACTGTTCCCAAACAGGCTTATGGGGAAAAAACAGTCCCACGACCTTAAAATCATCACATTGTTTGCTAGAATTGTTCATTTGATACTATTTTGAACCTAAGTTTTATCCATTTTTTAAGTCAGGAAATTATGTGCTTTTCTATAACCAAAGGATCACTCCCCAGCTCTTACAATGCAGAATTTTATCATTAAAAGTTCATGTTTTATTGCATAGCCCTGGAGATACAGGCACCGATTAACCCAAACACCTACTGTATTTTCTTAAATTTTTCCCCCAGAATAAGCAAGCATATTACATATCATATGTAAGAGTGTTCTCGTTTCAGCCTCCAACACTGGCTGTTTTTCATAAAATCCATCTTATTGATTTAAAGGAGTAATATAAAACCTGTTTAACAATTTAACCTGAATGAATGGTCTTGCCTCCTTCCCTTCTGCCCTTTTCAGTGTTTGATAGAATTTTAAGCCATCCTTCCCCACTGATTTCACACTCCAGATCCTAGGATGCAAGTGTTTTAACAAATGGATTAAAAAGCAGCAGTACTTTTTCAATATGTTGTCACTTTTTAAGGGACTGGAAAAATAGCACTTTTTATTCCAGACTATCTGGCAGCAAAACGAGAGTTTAACAAGCTGCTGCTCAGTACCCTGAAACAATGCAAAACAGCTTACACGGTGTGTATGACATCTCATTTTAGATTTCGGGTTAGAAAATGTGTAACTATAACAACTTTAGACAATGTACTTATGACATTATGTGCACCACCTGGATGTAAAAGAAGAAAAGAAGATGAAATAATGAAAATTAAATTTAAAAAAATCCTTTAGAAATTTGTTATTCCCACTCTAAGTGTTGCAGAAGCAGAAAATAAATAATTTGACATTGAAAGGCATCAGCATTTACAGCCCTGTTCTTTCCAGTCAAACAGATAAATCAAGCATTACAATGACGAACAAATACAAAGAAGGATATAACCCTTCATAAAGGTTTATTTAAAAAAATGTATTTTACTTTACAACTTTAACACTATAAATTTGGTAGACAAAACAACCTTTAGACATCAAAGATATACAGACTGATTTTAAAGATGTTAGTGTGTGGAAAAGTACAATGAGAATGTTCTCAAATTTATTTTATTATGTTTTCCAAGCCTTATATGTCTTGGTCGAGTTACACTTTATTTATTAAGAAGACAAACTGAGGAAATTACAGCAAGGCGAGACATTTAGATAAGATGCAGTATATTTCAGGCCTTGGTGAAAACAGATTAATATCTATTTTAAGACAAAATACCACTGTTGTATGGAAAGTTTAGAAAATAGTATTTAGTGCATGTAGAGGTGCTGATCTAAGGACTCTCTTTGTCCTTTATTTATTTCTAAAAGCTTGATTTAGCCAGGAAAATAAAGCATTTCATTTACAAGAATTTTCTGCCCAAGACAGGTAGCAGCATATACAAAAAAATTAACAGACAAAACAGGAAGTTGGTAATGTAATTTTTCAAGAGCCTTGTTTGCAGTGAACTTCACTTGAATGGTCCCTTTCTTTGTTTTGCCTTCCCTCGATTTCAAAGAAAGAATCTCATGTCAAAAAATAGGAACTTAAAAAATAGAGAAGCAGATTTAAACCAGAGAAGATTCTGTTCAAACTGATGCATTTTCTTCTCTCCTCTCATGCTCATTGTTTGTTGATCTGGATCTCTCAGTGTCTTGATAGCTGTTGATACAGTTGTGGCTCCTGCATGTTGAAGCACACGTCCCCCTGCTGAGACTGAGCGCTGCCATGTATGCCGTTCCTCTCGTCTTACAGAACAGATGCTAATATGGCAGCTCGCTTTCCTCTAGCATCTCTGTCTTCTGTAGAATCATCAGCACCCTCTTCCATACATTTGTGTATTCGTACCATCTTTGTTGCATTATGACCACCGTTAGATCTAATGTAACGTATTAGTCCTCCCACCCGACCATTTCCCTTCATTTTGATTCACTCTCTATCCAGCCTTTGATTGACTTTCAGCCTAAGTAAAGTGGATTTTAATGAGAGAATACATTAACTCCCTCTGGTCATGCTAACATAAATCAGCCTTTTCTTGCGGGATCAACTGCTGAGCTCATAACACCATGCTGGGAGAGTGTGAATAACCAAATGAGGGAGTGCGGCTTTGGCAGACCGCTGGCAGCTCAGATGCATTGTTGTGTGTCCCCCCCCTCGAGTTTCAAACAAGTTCACGAGGGCTGCAGAGCGGAGCACTTACAGGTCAGCTTGGAAACGTTCATATGTCAGGATCAATTAAACACATATTTCTGGTCAATTTCTATTGATTATCTCCCTCCATTTTGAAATGAGCATGACTCACATCTCTGCCGCCTGATGACCACGGAGAGCCGTTTGATTCAGTTAGTGGCGCCTTGCAACTCCTCACCTTGATTTACAAAAGCAGCTCCAACACCACATCTGTCTGCTTCTCTTTGTTGGTAATTGCGCTCAGCTAAATAGGTTATGCTGAGATATCAATAAATTGCCATCAAATTAATGTCAATACCAAAGCTGTGGATGGTGCTAATTAAAACGCAAAAGGGATGAAAATGAAGTCGAGGCATTGCCCTGAATAATTGATAACGCAATTTATGATTTTTATGAAAGAGTGCCGTCTGTCTGCGATTTTGATGAGGGCTTAATTAGATGCATTAATGTGTCTCTCTGTGCCTGTAGTCAAACTCAAAACTCAAACACCATGATGGTTGTTAGGGTATTTTAACGCCCTAAATTGCTTATTTTCAAATAACATTACCTCTGAATATCCTCTTAAATTTGCTTGGGTCCCTAAGAGGTGTTAAGTGTGTAATTTTCATTAAAGGAGGCATTCGTTGGAGCAGGACCAATCAGGCTCTGCTTTTGTTTAGGGTAAGATAATGTAAGGGTGGGAAACATTTTGAGTTCAAAGATATTTCCATGAATTCTCCAGTTAGTTAAAAGGTTGGAAAATATCTTATATCAATGTAGTTTGTTCTGGTGTCTGTAGAAGATTGATTCCAGGACAGATGCTCAGTAAGAAGATGGTTTCACAGTGAGAGCCACGAACAAACCGAAGAAAGTCTTTCAAAATGTTTTTGCTAAAGGGAAATTTTTACAACTACTTTTTATCTAGGCACATTTATGTTATTAAAAAAAAGACTTATATTGATGCTTGTTTGATACGAACACAACAAAAGTTTTTCTCACTTTCTAGATTGTACAAATAAATAGCTAAGATCTGGAGAAGAAGGGGAAACTTTTTCAGTGTTTGACCGGCTTGGGGTGTGCAGCAAACTGATGACAATGTTTTATCATTCAGTGGTCGAATCTGTACTGAGATTTGCCATCGTCTCTTGGTTTTGGCAGCGTCTCCCTAGGAGAATAAAAGAGGTTGAAACATACTGTCAAGGTTGCAAGCAAAATTATTGGTGTTGCATTGTCCGATCTGCCTGCAGCCTTCTACAGGAGGGTAAAGTCCAAGGCCTAGGACATCATGCGCTGTCCTCTGCACCCTCTCCTTGTTGAGTTTGAGCCCTCAACCTCCGGCAGGAGATTTAGATTGCCAAAGGCCAAATCAAAAAGGATGAAAACTTCATTCATATCACAAGCCATTACATGACTTAATTCAAATTTAAAAAAATGAACATCCTTGATGCATCTTATTTCGAAACATTGCAGTGATGGTTCGGCCCAGCTGTCCCTTTAGGTATTTGTGTTTTATCCATCTCAGGGTTGTATCTTGATCTTTGTGATTGTGTTTTCATGTTTCATGTTTTTACCTGCCCGCAAAGCAAATTTCCCTTTGGGGACAATAAAGGGAAGTTGAAGTTGAAGTTGATCTTGCTTTTTGATGCAGTTCTTTAAAAAAATGTGTTACTGAGTCCTGTGGACTTTCTGTGTGGGCAAAAGTTGGTCTTTGTGGGTATTCAGTGGCAATGATACTAAACACATGACACTCTGGACGATCCCTGCTGTACAGTAGGGTTGAATGATTTCAGAAAAAAATCTAATTGTGACTTTGTGATTTAAATTCGATTCACGATTTTCTTCAAATCAAGCTTCAGTGCAGTATTCACTATGTTCACAGTATGGACAAAAGTGAAGTAATCAGTGATCAAAAGCAAATAACACATTATTCATCATCTAATTTTGAAGATGATCTGTTATCATTATTTAAGGGATACTCCAACTTCTACTCCTAAACTGAGGTTTGTGTTGTTGGCCCGAAAAAGAATCAGCAAACATCACACCTTTCCATTAATGCTTTGTAAAGGCTAATAGCCAATCATTGTAGATGACTTTGGGGAGGCTAGTGAGCCTGGTTACACTAGATCCAGCTCTGTTCAACATCAGAACAATGTTTTGCTCTGTGTGGCAAAGGGGGTTATTTACTTCTCATCTCCTCATTGAAATACAAGAACAAACTGCATGAAGGTGCCAGTCTTTATCTGTGAGCTGGATTTTAGGGGTGACTAGTTCATTGCATTTTGGAAATTTGACCTTGAGACTTGAGGTAGAGCAGGTTGTGGAGGAAATGCATGTGAGTTCTGCTAGAATGCAACACTGAAATCAATTTTGTCCTGTACATCAGTCAGGTACAGGCCACACGCTCTAATGCAGGCCATATATTTAGTTATATATTTCAGTATTTGCTATGGACATGTTGAAGTTGAACATGAAGTTGTAGTTTTGACACTTCAAACACAACAGAAATTTACCAACATGCTTGTACAGTTTAGACAGTACAAGTATATCAACAAATTAAAAAAAAAATTACACAATTTTAGGGCTGGGATTTCCTGTGGCTCTGAATAGGTATTAATGGTGTTTTTCATTATTAGGATCACCTACTTCAAGTATTTATTGCTATGCAGCTGTATTTTGGTCCATAAAGCCCAGCCTGAACCAGCTGATGCATCTCATTTATGAGACAAAAGGGGGCACATGGACAAAAAGACAAAAACAAATTCTTTCTGACTACAGAATATGGTAAGCTGATATTGATTTTTGTTAAGACAGTCTAGAAAGTAAATTATTTTGCATGAAAATATAAAATGCTCAAAATTGATTGTTAATGACTTCCAACAGGTTACAATTTCATTTGATTTCACTTGAATCATCTAAACTGTTGTGATCCTAACACTGTGACAAGCACTTACTATTTCTTCAAATCCTCATTGGACAGAACAGCAGTCATTGCTGTGCTGCTGCCCTGTTGAAGAATCTGTTGTGTACAACATGCTTTATTAAAATGTGTGTGGTTCTTAAAGTCAGGTCAGGTCGTCCTGCGTCAAAGTGTTAAGCACGCATGAATGTGTAATGTTTATTGACTCGAGCAGATCAGAGTGAGCCTGTGTTGATTCTGCACCTCCTCATCTATTAGCCGGGCTCGACCTTTAGAGATAAATGAAGAGCGAGGTGAGCAGACGGATGAGGGGATTAGAAGTGGGCCGCAACAGGGAAGCAGGCTTGAGAAGAAAAAAAAATGGACTGACTGCTGGCGGATAGATGAGGTGGGGGAGCATAATGATCGCTGTTTGTTATGATGAACTGAATCAGGTTCTCTTTGACAAAACAGTCCTTAGCACCTGTGTATTTATAGTGTCACCGGTCAGTCCATCCACAAAGGCAGCCGATGATATGTGAGCGTGTTAGTGCTGTGAGGTGTCTGGGGCTCTGCTCTGGAATGACCCAATCATCCGTCAGGACCCTGAGCTGAAGCCGCGCAGGGTTATGGGATCACAGGTTGGACTGTTGTCAACTTAAATCTCAGGAGGGTTAGTCAAGCAAAAAGCCAATTTTTTCTCTTGACTGAAATTGTTTAAACTCAGAGATTAGACTCCAAAACCAACTTCCAAAAGAAGTTTAATGCCGAGACTATATAAAGCACTGAGCAGCATCATAGTGACGTTGCTCATGTCGTTACTGGAGAGGTCATAGAAGCTAGTGCGAGGCAAATGCCTTGTTTCAAACACTTCCTCTTAAACTGACTTCGTTCAACATAGAAAACAGACTGCAGGGTGAAGTTGAGGTTTAACTAAAGCCCCTGAGCGAACAGCCAGCATGGGGGTTTGTAGCTAGCTTTACTAGCCAGGCGTAACGTGTATCCATCTTAAAACCAAAAACATGTTTAAAAAAAGTTTGCCCTGTACAGTGTGCCCAAAAATTTAAAAAATAACTACAGTTCAGTTGTTTTTTTAACCAGGCTGTTAACAAGTTATTTCTGCAGTAAAAAAAGATCTATGTAAACTGGTGCTTTTTCAGACAGCCTCAAGAGAACACCACAGGAACTACTTTCTTTTTCTTTTCCTCTTCAGCATTACTTTTTGGTTACAAACATCTACTTGCCATATACTGCATAACCCTCTAATTCACAGCACATAAAGTGCTTTGGCATTTGGACCAAAGCAGCTCTCACTTTGAATATGTAAAGCTGTCATAAGAAGTACCTTTAATCAACATCCAAGCATATATAAACTGCAGATTGAATTCGCCATACTTAACCTAATGAGATAACGTAGAATTCCCAGCCAGTTTCTGCAACTTTTTTAGATTAAAGTGAAGTAGCAGTTGGTGTTTATCAAAGTGTAGTTTACTCACAATTTTTTATGCATGCATGAAAGAAAGTTCCACAGAAACAATTTAAAAAATTCAGGCTCTACCTTCTTGGAAGTATGCCTATACTTAATTCTGACAGTGCAGATTTTACTAGGTTTTCTTCTTGTACAAATGGATAATTTTTGATATTCTAAACTGAATGGCGGGGCAGAATTAAGTAGGATGGTCACATGTGGCCCCGGGCCACCAGTTGTCAACCCCTGATCTAGAAAAGAACAAAATTACAGAATTAGTCACACTTTGTTGTTGCCTCCAAGGTGATAAAACAAATTTGCTTAATTGGAAATTTACTCAGAAATTGATACATATAATATCAATAACAATTAAAACAACTGTAAATGTGATTATTTATTATGATTGAGCAGCTCTAATGGGAACCCAGTATTGTTTGATTTCTTTTTTACATAACCAAAATTGCTTGCACATTGCACATTGTCTGAATTGTAATAAAAAAGCTAATAATTGGGGTGCTGGTTTGGTGGAGTGGTTAGCAACCAGTCACGTCCCATATACATACTTGTGCCAGCCTGGGTTTGAATCCAGCCTGTTGCCAGTTTGCAGAATGTTCTCCCCTACTCTCTCATCCCCTTTCACAAGCCTATCCATCATTCTCTCCTATCAATAAAGGCACAAAAAGCCTAAAAATATATTCAGAAAAAAAGGTAAAAATTTAGTGATAAAATCCCAGACAATGTTCTAGTGGACTCATTTAGTGGATTCATTTACCTACACACTTTCTCATCAAATAGTCGTCTATAATAGGCAGTACAAGAACTGAATACTTTTACAGCCTTAGTGTCTACTGTGACCAATTTATGTTTTTGAAAACTTGTATCACTATAATCCTTTAAAATGTATGTATAAATTAACTTCAATACAAAACTAATATCAAATTTACTCACCCAAAAGTGTTGTAATGTTCTGCTCTTTGTTCACAAATACACCTGCAGGACATCCTCATTGTGTCCGTTCTGCTCATGCCTGCTCTTTCCTTTTCCCGTGCTGCAGTTTTTGTGCTATTCTTTACAACTGATTGGTTTATTTAAAAAAAATGTATTTTTTAATGTTATAGAAAGGGTAACATAATTTTTCACCCATAATTGCACAAATAGGCCTTACTGTGTTTTCAGTTCTTCTGGATGACAAAGCACTCTTGTTTGCACATGTTTGGGGATACTCTTTATTCAAACCAGTTGTGAGATGACATGTTTGGATTCTCTCTTTAGTTAAACACGTCTTTTCTGAGAGGGATGTACTCCAGGCATTCCCCTTGTCAGCAGAGGTCTGAATGGGGTGTCACACCAACTAGCTAAATGGGCTTCAAATTGTTTCTGTGCTTCAGACAAACACTGCGGTTCCTGTTCTCCCTTTGCTCTTTCCCTGTGAGGCTAATGCCTGATGACTGATGAGCTATGAGGAAGACGGGCTTTGGTTTTGACACTTGGAAAAGCCAGGTACTCCTGTGGAAGCAGAGGGAGGAAGTTGACCCTTGAGGTTAACCAGAAGTTCCTTTAACATGATCTTTGCAAGAAAAAAAGGCTAAAAATATGTCCTGTGAGTGGTTTTCCGGTTTGAAATTTAAAACTAGTTTAAACATGGTACAGCTGGTTGACATGGCTTCTTCTTGGCACTTTGGTGGAGCAGCTTTTAAGTTGAAGACCTCAAAACTACAGTGTGGACAATGATTCTTGCTAGATTCAAACTCGCCTATTAAAGCGATATTCCGGGATGGAACAAGTTGGGTCCTATCACAAGGTTTAGGGCAGAAATTATCCCTACAGCAGTGTTTCTGTGCAGCAGAAGCCCAGGGCACCCTCACCAAACCCCCCTCCCTGCTCTGGGCCTGCTCGTTTGCCGATTTCCTCTGCACTCCGACGGGGCCATATTTTACTTGACCAAAAACACAAAGAAACGGACTCCCACCGAAAAAATCAAATATGGCCCCGTCGGAGTGCAGATGAAATCGGCAAATGAGCAGGCCCGGAGCAGGGAGGGGGGGTTTGGTGCAGGCGCCATGGGCTTCTGCTGCACAGAAACACTGCTGTAGGGGTAATTTCTGCCCTAAACCTTGTGATAGGACCCAACTTGTTCCATCCTGGAATATCGCTTTAAAGCAAAACTAATAAAGTAACAGAGGGTGATCCTGCCTTGTTTACCCAATTGATTTAAACAGAAATTACAGTATGAAATAACTGACTGGTCTGAATGTTGAAAATATTCTCATTTGTCAGGCATGGGTGGGGAGTGGTCATGACAAACTTTAAAGTTCAAGAGTGCAACTCAATCTAATTTTAAACATTTGGAGGAGTCAATTGTATTAGTGTTCAGAATAACAACAAACTTTGTGATTATGCTAACAGAGCAAAACATGTGAACTTCTTGCACAGTTCCTGTTTGAAACTACTTCCCTCCCACATAATCAGCTCAGTAGGCTAAAAAACAAATTAACTGCACTGTCTATCAAGCGCTCTAATTAACTTAATCCTCTTAAGCGGCGCCATTGTCCTCTCATCTTTAACATTTGACTTTGTAGATTGAAGAGAGTTGTTTGAATTTCCACAGGAAGGTTGCCCCCATTAAAAGTGAAATGTTAGCTGATGAATGGACTGCAGCGCTCAGCAGCACTGGAAATATATCGATCCCCAGTTTCCTAAAGCATTGCAGGGGTGTGTGTGAGCCTAGGAGACTTGGACAGCATGGTGTGTGTTTGTGCATGCGTGTGGTGCCTCCAGAATGAAATAGGTGCACATTATCAGACGTAAGTGCTGAAATAATCAGGCGTTTATTTGATCAGCAGAAACGGATTAATCAAGTAAAATGCAAACTATTCTCTGGCATCGGCTTCTCCGGCGTGGAGATTTGCAGCTTTTTAGTCTCTTTTTGTGATGATATGTTGAACACTTGTGGGCTTGACTTTAAACTGAGGGACATTTATTTTATTCTTAACATTTTCACCTTATTCTTGTGTTCACAGACTTTGGTGACATTCCTCCTGTTGCAGTTCAGGACCTCAGCAACGTCCTGAAGCAGGGCTTTTTGGAGAAGAAACGAAGAGGTTAGACAGCATATGAATATTAACCCAAAACACAGGAAGGTTTTTTATACAAATCTATGTGTTTGTATTCAATATGATACCTGTCTTTTTCTAGATCACAGCTTTTTTGGCTCAGAGTGGCAGAAGAGATGGTGTGTCCTCAACAATCTGATTTTCTACTACTTTGGGAGTGATAAAGGTTTGCTTGACCCTCTCTACTTCTTACATTAGTGTGTTTGCTTTGCGAATGGATACTAAATAGTAGGGGTGAGAGAAAAAAAATCGATTCACTTAAGTATTGGAATTTTTTGTTTGACGATTTTAAATAGATTTTTTAGTTAAAAATTTGATTTTGTGTTAATAAGCCACTTTTGAATGCAATCCAGGCTTTTGAAGAGAGAGTATGAACAGCTGGTTAATATATATTGCTGAATAAATCCTAAAAATGGGCTCACATGTGATGTGTATATTTCCTGATATAGTCTGTAGGCATCATCATTGTTAATCTTTTTGCTGGTGTTAATAAAGCTAACTAAAGGTTGCAAAAAATGGCAATATCATAGAGTCGCAATTTAAATTGAATCTGCACCTAAAAAATCGTTAAATTCGAATCGGAAGAAAAGGATCTCATCCCAGCCCTACTAAATAGTAATGCTAAATGAAAGGTATGAACATCAGTGTGCACTGCTGAATTTTATGTTGTTATACTGCCAACTAAAGAATAAAGCCTGACCCTTGGGCCTGTGAGCTGTGACTACCTTTTCTTGTCAGATGACTGTAACATGAAAGTGTGACCTCAGCCTCCCTACATCAGTGCAAAGCTACCTTGTCTGTGGGGTTCTTGTTTTTACTGACTGTATTAATACAGCTTTGTCAATGTGGCAACCAGCTCATGCTCCTTCAGACTCCTGGTGGTGATTGGACCTATACAGCTGCCACTTGGTCCTTAGTTGTTCAGGTCAAAAATGTGCAGCATAAACCTGTTGTGTCAAAAAAAACAAGCAACTTTTACTCAGACTGTCAGTGGCCCCAGAGACTCTTGATGTTCTCTTTGTGGCCGCTGCGTGCACATGACCCCAAACTGTACCCAACTTTACTGAGGACTGGTGAAACCAATGTGTCAACAACAACCACAACTCTGGTATGTGTCATCAGTTAGCTTACCCAAGCCTCAGCCATTTCATACAAACCCACCCTGAGCATAACTCATTTGCAGCTATTTAAATTGCAAGCTTTCTCTCTAAACATAGCATTCAGAGATATCGAGCTACTAACTCACCTTGCTAAAACTGTTTCAGTGTCTTTTCTCCCTCAGCTTGTCATCAGCATGCATTGAAAGGAAATGGTGAAATACTCTGACAAGTTAGACATCTGTTCAGAAGTTTTGAAAAGGCACATGTAAACCGACAGCCACCAACAGATGAATATGACAGAGAAATGATGTATAGAATATTTGTGTAAGAGCAAGTTAAGTTAAGACTGCAGGTCATTTCTGTAGATGTGTTATTGAAGCGTAGTGCATACTCGTGTACTACAGTGCAGTTACAGTCCTGCTCAGTATTATTTGCACCCCTTCATTATTTTCATTGCTTTAACAATATCTGCAGAAATAAATTGAAATGTACCAAATTTATGTCGTCAGGATCTTTTAATTGAAGGTCCAAAATACTTTAACAAAAAAAAAATGTATAAAAGTTACATATTGTAATTTCAAAGAGAGAACTGAAAAAAAGCTTGTGCAGTAATAATGGCACCCCTCTTCAGTATTTTGTTGCACACCCTTTGGTACTGATGACAGCTTCCAAATGTTTCTTGTAGCCATCTATAAGCTTCTTGCACTTCTCAGCTGGTTTTTTCTCCCACTCTTCCTATGCAAATTGTTCAAGCTCTCACATTTGCTGGTTTCTTTTCCCCAGTGGCAGATTTCAGCCATACCAAAGATTTTCAATCAGATTGAGATCAGGACTAATTGCTGGCAATTTTAAAACAGTCCATTTTTCCTTTTCAACCATTCCTGCATGCTTTTGGATGTGTGCTTTGGGTCTTTGTCTTGCTGGAGGGCCCACGATCTTGGTCTCAAACCAAGTGTTTTTACACTGGGTAGGACATTTGGCTCTAAAATTTCTTGATAATTCTCTGGTTTCATGATTTCTGTGATACGGTCAAGGCCTCCAGTGCCCGATGCAGCAAAGCAGCCCCAAACCATGATGGAATCTCCACCATTCTTAATTGTTGGTAGAGTGTTCTTTTCCATGTAGGCTTCAAGTGGTTACAATTAAAAATGCCTAATCTAAATATGACTGCATGATCATAGTAGCTGATGAAGTATAATTTACAAACCTTAAGATGTGAACATTACTTCTGCCAAGTTTGAGTCAGATAAAGTGATGCAAAGCAACGTTAGAGAGGTTTGTAAAGAAATTGTACTGTCACATTGTGTTCTTAAACTTCATGGGTGCCAATAATGATGAGTAGGACTGTAACATGGCATCCCATTTTGCTACATGGATGTTAATGCAGAGGGTAGACAGGGTCTTTGAAACTATTAAGGTTGAATCAGATAAAGCCTATCACATGTGCTCTCCATCTCTCCACAGATAAGCAGCAAAAAGGATCATTCTACATAAACGAATACGGTGTGCAGCTGGCGACCAACCTGAGAAAAGACTCAAAAAAAAATTGCTGCTTTGAGCTCTATGCTTCTGGACGACGGTCGTTTCAGGTCGGTATCATCACCATGTCTTTTATTTATACCAAGACAATATCATTTTTCAATAAAACTACATAAATGATTACGAATGTATTTGTTTTTGAGTGGGAGTTTCCCCCCTAAATTAGCCCTGCTACAGTAACCAAAGACTCAGTACTTTGGTCACTGCTATTCATCCAGTGGCTGCGTGGTGGTGCTGCAGGTTAGTGCATGTGCTTACAGCAAGAAGGTTGCTAGTTCAACTCCCTGAACTGACCATGTCTTTCTGTGTGGAGCTTGCATATTCTTCCTGTGCATACATGGGTTTTCTTCAGAGGCTCTGGTTTCCTTCACCATACCAAAAATTTGCTTATTGAGTAAATTGATGACTGTAAATTGCCTCTCTGCATTTTTCGTCCTGGTGATACTTTTGATTTATGGAAAACCTGCACTACACAGAGGGCTTGCTCAGTTGATGACTGATTCAAGTGTTTTTTTTTTGTTTGTTTGTTTGGGGAACATGGATAATACTATGTTTGTTGAATTGCAGGAAAATAACAGGGGGAGAAAGAAACAGGTTTCATATGAGGTCGAGCCACAATTTTGTACCCCAAATAAAACCAGAAGCTGGTAGAAATGCAGTTAAAAAGAACGCAGGTACTCATTTTCAAGATTAGAAAAGGCTTGCTATGAAACTATGACTATTAAATGAATAATTGACTAATTAAATACTTAAAAACAATTTCCATCTATAATAAACACAAACATAAAAGATGTGTATTTGAGAAAATTTCAAGTCATTGCCAGCTTTCCTTTTGATCTGTTATGCTATGTAAAGGATTCAAAAATAGTTTTTAATAAGCAAAATCAACCCCTAAGCCTGAGAAATTAGGATTTCATTTGTTTTGCACAATTTACGGACAAATAAAAAAAAGTTCCCTTTATGAATTTTGATTGCAGCATAGGATGATTAACTCAATCTTTCTTTGGCTCAGCAAATATTCAGCATCAATCCACCTTTAAGCCATTTATTTATTCATTCTTGTATTTGTGTTTCACATAAAAGCTGTTTTCTAAGTCGTTAGAAATTTACTCACCATTACTAATATCTGAGACCAAACTGACAAATGCATCCCTGTTTCGAAATGTGAAATTGTATTTGCCCTTTCTGTTCCTTATTTGACAGCTAGGATGAGTGGTTGTTTTATGCCTCAGAGATTAAAAATCACTTTTATAACCGTGCACCGTAAAATGTGATGATAATTGCAACTTTATTGCCACTCTGTCCCTGCAGTTCACTGCCAGCAGTCCTCAAGAGGCCAGGGAATGGGTGGACCAAATCAATTTTGTTCTTAGAGGTAAGGATCAGCTTCTTTTCTGGAAGGTCTTGTGTTCTGTGCTGAATTATGTAAGATGTTCATCTGTTTAAATAATTCTTCCCCTTCAAGTCTTCCATTTTCATTCCATTTTTACTACACTTTGCTAAAGCTGAGTGGGTTGGAGTGTATTCAGTTATTAAGATAAATGTACTTTTTTTTCAAATAAAAATTCGGTAAGGTTTGATTAACCAGGCCTAGTGCTCAGAAGAAATATTGTTTTAAGTAATAACCTCCAATGACAGGATGAGCACAAGGTATTTTTTAACTGTTAAATCAAAGCAGATAATTGTCATTTTATTCATTCAAGTTAGAAGTAGGATTTTTTTTTGTGAATTCTAGTAGTATTGAGAAGTTTATGGTAATTTTGCAAAAAAGTAAAATTTCCTAGTCATCCTATTTTTGATGTATTTTTGTTTTTACATCAGTCAAACAGATCATATGTCTTTATGTCATTTGTTTGTTTGTCTGTTAGCAAAGTATCAAGGTCATGATTAAATTATGATGAGATTTTAAGGGAATGTTGATCACAACACCTAGAGGAAGTGATATCGTTTTGGTTGTGACCCGAACCCAGGTGTGGATCCAGAATTATTTCAAGAATTTGTGAACAGTACTGTTTTTTGCTCTGTTAACATCAACAGTTTTCCACATTTTTTCTCATTTTTAATTACAACTCAACCAAAAATACTAGACACTACTTGGCAATAGTTTGTGCCTTCAGGGTCTTTCTAGTTCTTGTTTAACACATCAGATGTTGCAGAAAGATCCTTGCAGCTTTTAATTATGTCAACACTAAAATTTTGCAACATCTGGAAAATTAAGTGAAACTAGCAGGAATTGTGACTTGGGATTAAGTATATGGTTTTTATGCCACCAGTTATTTGAATAGTTTTGATTTAGACTTTTTAAAACAATATTGAAGAGGACAGAAACTGTGTCTTGTAGTCTTTTTGAGAAATTTAAAACTAAACATAGCTCACTATCAGATGTCCAGGATATCTATTTTTGCTGCTATTGTATCAAACAGATATCAATATAATAATTCTTGGATGGTGAAATTTATTCTTCATTTCTTTGCAGATTAAAATATTGTGACTGATAACATGTATTTTCATTTAACTTAAAAATGTTGAGATATGTCTTCAGCCTTTAATGCCAGTCCTACTGCAGGTGACTTCTCCAAAGGTCTCTCTGCTTTTTCCAGATTTCTGACTGAAGTTTGCTTGTGTTTGTGAGGGTAACAAAGGTCAAAAATGAAAGGCAGCTCTTTGTCATCTGTGACTCAGATGACACCCACTTGATCCATCACGAACCTCACAGTCGAAAACTCGACTCCCGAACCTCCTCATTTGACATGTCACCCACCATGTCATGTGCACAATCACAAAGCCCCCGCCTCAACCCTCCTCCTGAATTCCAGCTTACAGGAAATTGATTGGTAGCTGTTCTGGTTATCCTCCAGTGACATTGATTTCTGCTCGGCCGCTGTTCTACGGCGGAGTACCTGATACCTCGTGTTGCAGTGGCCAGTCGCCTGCAATGAGATGGCTCCTCCATCTGAGCAAGCACTCGTGCCTGGTCTCCTCTAAAATGGGCTCTGCTCGGGCCACTGATTTGCGGGAAGTAATAGACACTCTGCAGTTTGTCTTACTTCCTCCCAGCCCAGTTTTACTACCAAACACAGTCTGATACAGAACATGTAGGTCATTTCTTATCCTCCTGACTGTGTGAGCCAACCTTGGAGCCACATGCATCATCATTTTTGACATATTTTTCCTTCTGTGGGTCTTTCCTTCAGAAAAAAAAGATCAAAATTATTTTTTTTAATCCACATTTAATTGAAATTGTTCCCAAGAATAGAAAATGCAAGGAGAGACAGAAAGATAACAAAAGAGGCTGTTGAATAGGAATGTAACCACTGCCGATAAAATGATGAACCGGGGTAAAATGTTTCTATTTTAATTGCCATTAAAACTGTGTTTGATTACCTCACTTTGTCAGTAACTCATGGTGATGCTGTTCATTGCTCAAAGGCAGCACTAAGTGTCTGCTCCTTGGCAAAGCGGCAGGCGCACATGAGCAGTTTGCAGTGTTTGGACTCTGAAAGCAAAAGTATGGGAGAAGGTGTCCACACAGACACTGTACCAGCATTTTTCTCCCCCTTGAAACCCCACAAAGTAAATATGCTGACATCAGAAAACAAAATCATCTGTATCTTATTGCTTATAAAGGAGGAAACAGACTTTCAGTGTGTCCTTTTACACACACACACTAGATTTAGTGTGCGTTTAAGTACTTTTAAACATTTTGAGCACATTATTACTACAGTAATAATTATCACTGTGATAGCTTTGGTCACAATAACCGTGATGTAAAATTATCATACCTCTTCATCCTACTGTTGAATTTAGAGTGACTGTAAATGATAATCAGTACCCTGCCAATTATTATGTATAATCGTGGATTTATTGTTTAGGCTGTGAAATAACAAAAAAGTATGAAGTTTGTCTCATCGGAGGAGAATGTCATTCAGTATCATTTTAAGTCCTTCAAAAGGTGTTCAGCTAAATCAGCATTACAAACACACAGAGTTTGTATGTTGACCAGGTCTGAGACTAAATGATTAATCTTCATTTAATTCCTTGTGTTGTAAGCTTTTACATTTTTATTGATTTTACAAGTATCTATTACATGCAATGTGCTGTTTTTCCAGTGTTTTTAACCTCAGTAGTGAACTTCTCTATCAAAATAAATTACAAACACTTGAAAAGATAATGAAAATAATTATTTACAGCCTGAATTGAACCCTCCAGTGCCTTTGACTGCTGCTATTAGTCACATTTTCTTGCCTGTTGTGCATTCAGGACCCTCTGACCATTTCTCTTACTTTACCCTTTAATGTATGTGTGTGTCTTTTGTGCCACGCTGTGCTCCATCTTAACGCTAACCCCGCCCATCACGTTGCCTCTCCTTCCCCCCATAGATCTCAGCTCCAACTTCATCCCCGTTGATGATGACGAGGAGGAGGAAGAGGAGACCTATGATGACATTGAGGAGCTGGCTGGCCCTCCCCCTCCACGGCCCGGAGCTGCCCCGCAACGGAGTGGCAAACAGGAAGGAGGGCATGAGATGGAGGGGGCTGAGGAGGAGGAGGATGAAGATATCTATGAGGTGCTGCCAGGTATGAGGATGTGGACAAAAACACACACAAACTCTCATGATACTCAGTCAGACAAATAGACTCACTTTCTCAAGCCCCGGGGGGATTTAGTGAAAGAAATTTCAGTGATGATCTCCCTGCTCTGAAGTCTGTGTTTTCCTATTCCCCTCCACTGGCATCACAGCCAGACTGATCACTCATTTAACTTAAGCAATCTCACCTTCGTGGTGATTTCTAACATACACATCAATAAAAACTTCATAATAATTTGAGTAAAATTATGTTAATTTAGTGAAACTCCTACTCAAGGTTTGAATCAGGGATGGGCAAGTCTCATGGGCAAGCCTTATGCAACCACCAGCAAGCTTATGGTATCACAAATAAAATGCATGTACATGAAGAAAAGCTGAAAAATTGCTATGACAGCTTAAGAATTTAAAAATTTTCTAAAATGGTTGAGTTGTTTCTGTGGCTGTGTCTGCATTTGTCAAAATAGAAACACTTGCGCCAGAAGAGCTGCTGTAACTGGCTTTGAATTTTGAGTTTAGCTCATAAGAATGAGTATTGCTAATTGCATTTCAGTTAAAATAATGTTAATGTTGTTTGTTAATAGAAAATTTGGCTCTCTGGAGATGTGGATAACTTTAATGTGGCCCTCTTGGTAACTAAAGTTCCCTGTTCTTTGTGTAACTGGCACATAATACTGGCAACATTTTAACCATTGAGTGACCCTTCAAAAAAAGTTACATGCATGACCCTTCAAGTGGACATTTTTGTCCATTTTCTAGAACGTGTCCAGTAGAAGGTCACAGGGGCATAATTTTTGGCAAGCAGGGGTAATTTGGGGTTAAATTTGAGGATGCCAAGTTTCAGCATGAAAATCCCTCATTTGACAGTATAATGCACTTTTCTCCCATCCATGACCCTTCAGGTGGACAAAAATGCCCATTTTCTAGATAGTGTCTAAAAAAAGGTCACAGGGGCATGATTTCTGGCAATTTTTCAGGCTCATTTTGGGTAAAATTTGAGGACCCTAAGTTTCAGCATGAATATCCATGATTTGACCCCGATCCCATCCATGACCCTTCGTGGACAAAAATGTCCACCTGTCATTTAGCCATTTGTTATTGTAGATATGTGTACTTATTTTTCTAAAAATATGTGAGATGACTCGGGGGCGCAGATGGCCTAGTGGTCTAGGTCATGCCCAATGAGGTTTGCACTCGAGCAGGTAGCCGAGGTTCGCAACCTGCCTGTGGCCTGTTTCCTCTTGCCCCATTTCCTACTCTACTCTATCCACTGTAGCTCTGCCACAACCAGCTGCACCTCAGCCACCAGCTCCACCTCAACCACACGCTGTCCGCCTGTTGACAAGAGCTGCTGCGAAATGAGCACACGATCCCGCCACTGCTCCAACCCCACCCACTAGAGCTGCTGCTGTACAAGCCAGGGGTCTCTGCAGGTCCTGCTGCAAGGGAAAAAGGGCAAAAACAGCAACTTCTTGCACTGGGTGCAAGGAGTTTCTTTGCAAGAGATGCATTGATGCAATATACTGCCTAAAATGCATCTCTTGAACCTCCCTAGCCCTTCTCTCCTAGCCACCCTTATTCTTCGGTCACCCTATTTATCAGTTTTTTATTGTTAGCTGTTGTACTCAAAAATATTTCTGCACTGTTAGTTATTGGCTGTTGTAATTAAATATAAACTTTTCTGTGTACATTTCTGTGTCAACATGTTTAGTAGTTTTTCCCTCACTAAAAACAGCACCCAGATGTGTTCAAAATGGCCTGGAAGGGGTTAAAATCTTGAAATCCATGTAAAAAATTGTTTAGTGTAACTCCACATGAGTCACCTCAGATATTTTGAGAATAGTAAGTACACATATCTACAATAACAAATGGCTAAATGAAAAATTATGCTCCTGTGACCTTTTCTTAAACACTTTCTAGAAAATGGACATTTTTGTCCACAAAGGGTCATGGATAGGTTAAAAATGCATCATGTAGTCAAATAATTGAATTTCACACTGAAAGTTGGGCTTTGGAAATTTTACCCACAATGACACTCCATCAAAAATCAACTCTGGTGAGGAGGGGGATTGTCTGTGAGGGGGTTTTGGATTATGGAAATGGACAGAAATGTCCAGGGGTCATCCAAGGGTTAATATATAGACAATATCCACATTTCCAGACCCTTGGATACCATTTATTTAAAAAAACTACATCTTCAGTATTTTCATTGTTGATGTTATATAGCCGTGATCCTGTTATGTCATATTTTCCGTCGAAGAGCGAGGGTTACTATGTAAATCGTACAAGTACGTTAATAAAATGAAGAAAAGTGGAGGAAACTGGAGAAGAGCTCCTGGCCAGTTTCATTTACCCTCTGTACCTCCAAAACCGTATGTATGATATAAACAGCGTTAGGAAGATTGGCTACATTTTTAATGATTGAAAGACTAAACTGCTCAATATTGGATGTTTAGAACTTCAGTTTTATAGCCATGGTATTAGATATGTCTTAATATTATTTGATTTTACTTATTATGCTCCTTTAATAAAATTCTGTTTTTCCATTTAGGTGAAATTGTTTAAATCGATTATTTTGTGGTGAATCAGCAAGTTATTGCTGTAGACAAGCTTCATTCTGCTACAGTTGAAGTCTCTCCATGATTTTGGATCACAGGGTCACAACTATTACCATTCACTCTAACTTCTCTTTTACTTCACCCCAACTTCTTCTTAGCCCAATGCGTCAACATCAACCAAGCCAGTTTAAGTTCTGGTTACCCGTTTAGAAACAGGTCACTCAAAGAGCCAAATATAGCAACGATAAGTACTGCTTGAAGATCCCATACCATGCTTGTTTTGTCTGTTACATGCCTTCACTGTGTCTTGCATGTGAAGTACTTTAAAACACAAACTCCATAGACCACAGCATCAGAACTTCACCCCCTCCTGTGATTACAGAGCCAGTTCCTGCCTACCCAGTGTAAAGCTAGGACTGTGAACATAACATAGTGCTGCTTAAAACATTGAGCAGAGCTAAACAAACTAATCACCACATAAGCTGACAGGTCAACCAGTCAGTGTGGACTTGGTTTGCATGGGGAAAGGGAGCTTGACATAACAGGAGCTCTAACAGAACCTCTCAGACGCAGAGTGAATACAGCTGGATCGAGGGTGTTCAGCATTTGAAAACTAATATTTTTTATATTTTGATTTCATTTAAACTGTGATTCAGGCAAAGTATGACTGCATTAAGTTTAGGTCTGCGACTAGGGTTTTGGATATCCTGAAGGGAGTGGTTACATCTGGTATTGTTGTAATCAAGTCCTCTAAAAATGCACCCAATAACAGTGAGGGAAGGACAAAGGAAATGTACCACATTGTTTAAACACAATATTAGTAATAATGATGTGTCTTAGCCTTTTGGAAAATATATCAATATATATCCTCATAACCATGATAGATTGTTAAGCTTTAATTAGAACTGAGGAGGCTGTTGCAGAGGCGCAAAGGGCAGAAAAGAAAAAAATCTCCTCACACTCCTTAAATATTTCCCTCTTCTTTCCCTCTTTATCTCACAGAAAGAGCTATGTTGTTGAAATCAGCGAGAGCCTTGTTATTTCCGAAAGCTCTGTCATACAAAGTCCAATTAGCTAATGTTGCCAGGCAACAAATGTCCTACAATTCAATCCACTCAGAAGACTTTTGGCTAAAATTGCCTAGCAACAGCAATTTAGCTGAAAGGAAGTAAAAAACGGCATCTTTCAGGGCTTAAAATAGTCTGCAGCTCTTAATGTCACTCCTTTTATAGAAATTAGAGTTTGATTGAGACTTCAGAATCAGTGCGTGTGAGTCTGCAGAGAAGGAGACGGCCCCGTTTGACAGCGTGGCTACAAGATCCCAAGAAGGACAAAAGGGGTGATCTGATCTTCTCCAGGCCATCGTCCATCACTCTTTCTATTAAATAAGATACATCAAGATTCTGTTACACTCACTGAGTACATTACCTTTGCCAAAATCAGCGGTGAGAGGGAGATCAGTCTTCAGACTGTCACGTCGCCGTTCAAAGCCATCTGGGAAGAGGTACAGACCCTGACCACAGATGGCATATCGAATGACGGGCTCTTTCGTTCACTTTCTCACCCCTTCTCTTATCAATCATTCTGAGCCTCTCTTTACCCACTAACAGCCTCTACACAGTGATTACATACTGTGAGATAATTAGCCTTCTGTGATTGTTTTATCAATTTTCAAAAAAAGACGAGCACTGCATGTATTTGGATTGTTACAACAAGAGAAAAAGTTTGTATAGCTTTCTTTTCCAACACCTCTAAAGTAGGGCTAGGTAGTGTCAAAATTTAAGACAAATTACTATAATTTCAGATGATGTGGGATAAGACAATTGTGTTTATATTGATTTGTTAAAAAAAATGAGGGTCCTACTTCTCTGTACAGAGAATGTCTGCTGGAATGACAATTACAGTATTACCCTTGTTGGTCGCAATTTGATTAACCCCTACTATTTTAGCAATCTGTTTATTTTATCATTCTGAAAGAGCATTTTAAGTGTAAAAATAAGCCAATAAAACATTTTCAATACTTGTTCAGTGCCTCAGATATTAGAGACCTAATAGTGAAATTTGTCATTTTTAACTTTCAAAAGGTGATGTGAACCTCTGCAAATTGTCTAAATAGCACAAAAATCTTGGCAACATCCATGCTTCTTTCCTTTTTCAACACTTTTTGAAATACTGCCGACCTATCAGTGCAGTTTAGACAGTATTTACTCTTTAGTTAGTAATCTGACTGAAGATCGTAAAGTTTAAATTCTTATTTATAGAACCATTTTTTTTTAAATGTGTGTTTGTTTATGAATGTTTATCTGCCTCTCTGTAATTGGCGGGTTTCTAGTCCAGGTTTCACACAGCCTCTTCCAATCATGGCTGGAAAAGCCTCAAACTTGCTGCAAACCACTAAAGTGATAGCAGTACAGGTAATGGATGATTGAATGGATGGATACTGATCATTTGAAACACATGGTGCATTAAAATAAAAAAAGACGTTGACTTCTTTACTATGCAAAGATATGGATAATGTTCTGTTACAGTGTAGTCAGTGTGTAAGTGTTTGTCTGCAGAAAATTCTCAATATTTGGTGCTTCAGATTTTTGTTGTGTTTTTTACAAAAAATATGGAGACATAAATATTATTTTGCCATCCAGGAAAAGATATTGAGGTGTGATTTTGTCCATAATTTCTCCTTTCTCTGTGTTTTCTCTTTACATTGTTTTCATGGTTGTATTGCTTAAAAGAATGATATTCTTAGCAAGAATTGTACAGGTTCAAGATTATTTTCTTGATGTTGTCTTCATTAAATATCAGTAAAGTCTTTCAGCCATGTCAAATATATTGTTCATCCAAACATGTGAATAAATGTGGAGCAGGAGCGAAGCATCATTTTCTCTCTGATGAGCTCCCACAGTTTTGTCGGAGCAAAACTCCAAACATGGCTCGGTTGTGGGTAGATTGCAGAGCGATGGAGGTATTGGCTCTGGTGCTGATGACTGATTTTATTGACTGGAAAATTAAATCACTTTGATATAGAAACCGTTGGCCCGGAGCGGTGGCCTCTCGACTGAAGGATGCTGCTCTGTGCAGCAGCGGGACAAATGTTTGGGCCATTTGCAAACAAATTGTAATATCTTTAATTTTCTGTTTTCCATGTAGTTAAATGATACCATTTAGTATTTCATAAATGTGCTTAATAATATTTATTTAAACGACATTTTATGCTTAATGCAACTCAAAATGTTAGTCAGTGTTCGAGAAAATAAGCAAAAACAATCTTTAACTTGAGCACATTTTCTGCCTGCAAACACAAATTGTCAGTTGCTTTGCTTCTGTATATACAGTGTGCCATTGTGTGTGTGTGTGTGTGTGTGTGTGTGTGTGGGTGTGTGTGTTTGTCCCGGTCTTCCTGGAAGCAGAGGCGCAGGTTGTGCTGGAAGGTGGATAGTGTTGCTTGGTTGTGGCGTGGCTGTCAGCCTGCTCCTGGAAAGGATGGATGTGGGAGACAGAGGGCAGGCGTATCACTATGTCACCTCTCAGACCACCGGGTGCCACGCCCCATAGTCAATGACACGTCCGCCTTCGTCGCATGCCTTATAGACAACCTCCTCTTTCCTGAACTTTCCTTTCTTTGCTTTCTGATAGATAAGAACTAATTGGTTGTTATTGTGCTGTTCAGCTGATGGGGAAAAATAGACATACTGTACTGTGTCATGGAGATGGATTAAGAACTGATTAGTGATGCATTATTCATCATTTTTGTTTGTTTTTGCTCAGTCATTAAGCTTTTTGTCTGCTAGTATGAGAGGAAAAAATTAACTTGATGGACACATATTGATACTTTTTAGGTTAATATAGCTCAAAGTTGGATTGTTTGCACAAAAGCTTGGGAATTGAGTCCACAGTTCACCTTTGCTCATAGTTGTCATACTGCATTTTGTGGCACTTATGTGAAGTTTCAAAAACATTCATTATGTTCAAGCTGCTCACCTAATGCTATTTTACCACATCAGCAACATGTAAATATAAACAATATTGTCTAAATTGATATCCTGTTTGAAAATATATCAGTATTTTCCAAAAAAATTATCTCAGAGCCCTAATTTAAATGTTGCTCACTTAATACTAAGAGCACTAAAGTATCCAAAGACAATATCTCACACCATTACACCAGCACAAACAGCAAGATTGGTAATGATTTTGTGTTGTTTACGCCAAAATCTAACTTGCTAATAATTAGACAGGCTTTGAAAAGGAATGTTTGCAGTTAGCATCATTTTATGTCAAACAAAGACACAAGTTTGACCACTTACATCTCCTGTCTGCCATGTCCACATCTTTGACTTCTTTGTTATTGTTTCTGATGACGGCCTGGGACGTCCTTGACTTGCAAAGTATGCAGAACAAATTTGAAATAATTGGTAAAGGAATTGTTAAGCATAAAGAAAAACGGTACTGATTCCTCGAGTTGACTGTCATTGATTACCAAATGGAATTCCAGCTCTACCTCTGACCTTTGGCATTTCATTTTGAAACGAGCGCTCACTGAATATTTTCTCTTTGTCAGACCATTCTCTGTAACCCTAGAAATCATGAGTGGAAACCCCTGCAGATAAGCCGTTTCTGAAATACTCAGACCATCTTGCACCAACAACCATGCAGTTCAAAGTCACTCGGATCACCTGTCCTCCTCATTCTGATGCTCAGAGTAAACTTCAGCGGGTTGTCTTGACGATGTCAGCGTGTCTAAATACATGAAGGGGCTGCCATGAGACTAATTTTATTAATAAGCAGTTGAAGGGTTTTTCCTACCCAAAAAAGTAGCTGGTGAGTGTATGTATCCTCCATACAAACGGTTACAACTTTAAATGCCAACAGAGCCATCCAGTCTTATTCGTTTACATGTTTACTTTTATTTTACCAAGAAGTTTCTTTGAAATTAAAAAGATGAGAGAGAACTACCTTAATTGTAGAAATAGCTTGGCAACTTTGGAGTACCAAAGGTTTGTCATGATATGTCATGATATAGACAGTATGCATGAGTTTAACTGAATTACTGTAAAATACCAAATAAACAGCCGGTCCCAAATAGATGCCCTGTCCCAAATAAACGCCCGGTGTAGCAGTACATTCTGACAAATAGACACCCGTTCCAATTAAACGCCTGGTGTAATTTGTTCGGCACAGCGTGCGAGCTACGGTCAGAGTTTACAGAACACACATGCAAATGCTAAGCTCACAACTGACAGCTGACACTTAAAAAGAAACATGATCAGACTGAACCTTTAAAGTTATTTGTCTCTCTGGACGTCCTGTCAGCTCGCTTCTCCTTCCTCTGTATGTCAACAAATGCAGGTTGGTGCTCTGTTTCACAACAGTGCAGCTACACTCTACGACCACAGAGGGCACTAGAGAGCAGAAAGCCTGAATCTTACAGTGTAGGGCTTTGAAAATTCAAAGAAGAAGACGTTGCCACTGACGCTGTTTGTTTTTTGCCCTTAACTAACGTCAGGAGGCCGGTCGCGTCAGTTAGCGGTACGTTGTTGCTTATCTCCATGTCCCTGATGCAGTGAAAAAAAAAAAAGTAAGAACTTAACTTAACTACCAGACGTTCATGACCAGTATAACCAGACAAGAGTGTAACAACGGTACTGTAATCTTGCCTTGAAAATGTACAGGTGATATTCATACTGGTGTAAATAAATACTTTAATTATATTTACCATATTTTTCATTTTTTGCGAAGTAAAATTTTTGTGCAAAAGGAATTAAACACCTGTCCCAAATAGTCGCCTGGTCCCAAATAAACGCCTGGTCTGCTCAGTGATTGAAGCAAATAAACGCCCCGGCTACTATTTGGTATTTTACGGTATGTAGTTATCAAAAACAAGAAATTACAAACAATGGGTGCCCTTGACTACAGTATGTTTTCATTTGTCCTTTCAAAATAAGTTCAATAGCCGGACAGTTGTTGTTTTTTTATATTTTAATTTATCAAGTGTAAGTTGGGTCAAATCTGTCTTTCCTTCTTTCTTGCTTTCTTTCTTGCTTTCAAGCTTTCTTTCTAAAATTGTAAAACTCAAAGACAGCTTTATATTAATGATGATAAATACTAAGTTAATGCTTTTCTTGAATTACAAAATATAAACATGAAACAAAGGAGGACCCAAAAGCTGTAGGTCTTAAGCTTTTGCCTATTACTGAACAATTATAATATTTACATGTATTTTCGTCAGCTCTTATTAAAAGGGTATAAATGTTTAAAAATGCGGTTTTGTGACAAATCTAAAATAAAGTACATTTTGCTACAATCATGTTTATATACTTTTTCTATCATATTATGAAATTAAAGTGTTTGAATTAAGATATACTACAAAAATGCTTCCTGCTGCTGAACATCAAAGATGGAGAAATGTTCATTAACAAAAATCATTTGTTTCTTTTAGAGGAGGATTTCGACAACCCCATGGACGAAAGCAGTGATAAAACCAACAAATCAGGTCAGAGCCTCTTCATGGTTTTTACTAATTGAACACTTACTGTGATAGTCTTTATTTGAAACTTGAGAAAACCTCATCGTCCAGCTCTTTTGTTAAATTTGTGCTCTGTATTGTCTCTCAGCTGGGTCATCAGATTACGCTAACTACTACCAGGGTTTATGGGACTGCCAGGCGGACGAGCCAGATGAGCTCACTTTCCAGAGAGGAGATCTCATCTACATCGTCAGCAAGGTCAGCATCTCTCTCATCATAAAGCAAAAAAACCCCAAAATTTTATAACATAAAATGCTGTAGTTTTGGACACAAGTCTTCCAGCCAATTAAAATGTTGGAAACATTTCTGTCAGTCATCTCTAATGGGACCCATTCATGATTGCACTCTGGACTTGTTGACATAATCACAGGAGCATTTTCAGTACTTTAAAACGAGTTCAATGTGATATAAATGTGTACAATGTGCAATTATTTAAGGGTTAAACAACATCAGCTCCAGTAATCACTTTATCCTCATTTAATTCCTGAACATGCTGATATCCCCAGCGTGTAAACCCCTCTGTTAGCGAGCGCCCGTATGTCGATGCTGCGGCGAAGAACCAACAGATGCATTGTCTTTTTGCAGGGACACTAGGGTGAAGTGCCATTCGGGCGCTGCGTAATGGTGCTGTTGTTCATTATGGAGCCTCTATCACAGGGGTTAATTGAGTAGGCAGCCATGCGGAGCTCTTCCTTTCTGTTTGACACAAACTGCAGGTGAAGCCATCCTGCATCTCAGCTCTTTTCCCTCAATCTATTTCCTCTTGTTTTATGGCCATTGTGTAGTTACATGCAGAGTATCTACCAGCGAAAAGCCACCCTACTGGAAATCAATGGCTTGTAATTTGGGCACTTTTACTCTGCAGTGTTCAGGGACTTGTTCCTTGACTGTTGCGATTGGACAGTTTGAAATTGAATCATCATGTTCAGTGTTTAGCTAAATTATCTGAAGAGCAGAGAGAGGAGAAATTACCTTAAATTCAGCTGTTTTATAAGTAATTATGTGGTAGAGATTGAGAAATGATGTGTTCAACATCATGATTTTGTGCATTTTTAATCAGCAGCTAGAGCTGCTGAATTTTAATTATTTGTTAAATGAGGTTGTAGCGCAGACACCATAATTATCTCACTGTTACAGACTAAAGCTGGGTGATTCGGACCAAAAATCATATCTCAAAAATTTGTCACCTGAGTGGGTATTTACAACAGATGTTAAGACATTTTTGGCAAATAAATATCAAATTGTTGTCACAAAATCAGAAGGAAGGTGCAGTCTAAGGTGTGTAAATAGCTTTTTTTTTTTTTGATCACTTTTATGTTACATCACTCAAGGGCAAGGACAGTCTCTCTCTGCTTTACACAATGGGGACAATCACACTGCCATTTAGATAATGGAACCAGGTTCACTTTAATTTTATTTTTCAATAAAGGACTGTTATTTTTAGTTGGATGCACGAGCTGATTAGGAAACAAGCCTAAATAAATTAAATATCTACTGAGCGTTGTTTCAGAGAGAAGATCTGAGAAGCAAATAGCGGATTAATGGGGTCAGACAATCCACTGTGACTGCAAATCTAAGTTTCCACCAAGCAGTCCCATTCAGCCAGTATGGTACGCAGTTATAGGTGTGTCAACTGTCCAATTTAGCGAAAGGCACCCAAATAACTGATCTGAGCTGTTCCAGTTTTTGGCAGCCTGCTGCTGGAATGCCAAGTGCAGAGTCTGCAGTCTGTTGATTGGTTGCAAGAACTGTCACTTCCTAATAAACAGAAGCTAAAACAGCATTGATGTATCACAGATTTTCTACTTCTGAAAGAATGTTCACATGAACAGTGTTGCAGAGGTACACACCTTCCTTTCTCTTGTTCAAGAGGTGAAAGTGCAGAGGGAGTTGGACGTAGCTGGTGAGACCCTCATTTTCCGGCTTACATCCCCACCGCAATATAAGGGGACAGCTGGCAGTGAAAATGCAAGCAATGCTTACCAATCCAAACTGTACCAAACTGTACTGAACCAAACCAGACCACCCAGAGTAAATACAGCTGAGGTGCATATACAGTAGCAACAAACAAACTTCTCCAATACTGACAGTTTTTTTGTATGAACATGATCAGCTTATTACGTCCTATAATAAAACTATTGCCCCAAAACACTGATTGAAAGTGGCTGCTTGTAGTGATCCTGATGTAAGTAACTGACATTTATTAGATATTCAGTAAACTAAAAAACTTAGCATTTGCAGTTTTTGCTTGAAAGAGTTTTGCATTCATGTTACAATGTTTTGATCACAGCTGCTGTATCATCATACGTGCCGCCTGTAGCTGGCAGTTCGACTTTAGTCATGACACAACACAGACATGCTCTCCTCCTCTTCGTTCCACTGTTCAGTGAGGTGTGGCTATACAAAAATGTCAAACACACAGATGCATGTGGACTAACAATGAATAGGACTTTTTAGCAAAGCATTTTGTTCAAGAGGCATGAATTTAAAAAAATATAATTACTTGTACAATGCAGTACAAAGAAGAGCCTCAAGCATATGCTGGAAGCCATGGCTCTCTGGTGTGATAATTAAAATGATTTCTTTAGTCTTAACATCTCAGATAGATTATTTTGTTGTCAATAATAAAATTACTATCAGTGCTTCTTCCATAAAAAACATCTTTTGTTTGGCATTAGACCTAGCACTTGAAGAAAAATCATAATATGATTTATGAATGTAAATAATTCTCACCTTTCATCTCCTGTAAAAATATATATCAGTACATCCTGAAACCAATTTTTCTCTGCCTTAAATAGAGTAATAGAAGTGTCAGCGTTTTCTTTGCTGTAGTCGATAAAAAGAGGAAAGAGTTTTGGTGAAGATGGTCAAAAACATTTTAAGTAGAGCCTTTTGTTTATAAGTATAGAAACAGCACAGGTGAAATATGCTCTTCACACAAGATGGACTTTTAATTGAGCTCCTCTTGGCAGTGGCAGATTAATGAGATGCCAGCCTCCGCTGTCTGTGTGTGCTGGTTGATAGGGGAAAATGTCAAAACAGCCATGTCCATTTTTCACGTGAGGATGACAAAGGCGGCGTACTTGAGGAAACAAAGGGGATCTGGCTCTGTGCTACAGAAATGCCTCAGCCCTGCCTGCTGTATCACTCCTAACTGTAAGGATCAGATTACTGTTCCTTTAGAAAAGAAAACTTAGTCCAGTTTGGAATCAGAACTTGGTTTTAGTACCTTGTGGTCTTTATAACATAGATAACTCTTGTTTTGTCAAGCTGTGCGCTCAAGTCATAACATGGTAACAGACTACCAGAGAGTATCCTCTCCGCCCTTTGATGGAGTTAAAGCGAGGGTCTGGTTGTAAATTATTGAGAGGTGATCTCCGGCTGCAGTGTTTGGTTTTGTGTGACAACTCGCCTCCACCCATGTCCCATTTTTACATCCTAAAAGCCTCACATTCCCCTCCTGAGTAGCTTTATTTGGATTATTGCCTGTAATCGGCTGTTCATTTTAATGAGACCTTGGGGAGGGCTTCCCTGCATCTTCTGCGTGTAAACGCCGTTGTTCAGTTTTACGGGGATTCCTGAGAACCCTGACCTCGATGAGTGAAATACGGGCCCTTGGCTAGAACTCAAGTCTGTCGCTTAACTGGGGACCCGGACACATGAAATGGCAGTAATAAAACCAGGGCCCATAAATTCTCTCAGAGGGTGGGAGGCCTGGTTGTCTGTGCTGTTATGTCAACACTGACCATAATTACAAGGTAATAAGGACACGCTCTAAGTGCTAAATCAATGGTGCTAACAAACTGTTATTTTTAAAGCTGGGATGTGATTGACTGCTGAAGTGCAGAATGGGATAGCCACAGGCGTGGTGTCATATGGCTGTGAACTGAGGAGAACATGCCGATTGTATAAAAGGCCCTCATCCATCATTATTGATCTCTCACTTACTGTAAAGTGGGGGCATTTTTACTGTATTTCTGTTTTTTTCCCTTGTGTGTTGCTGTGTGTGTGCATGTCTGTGCATCGCTGACAAAGTAAATAAATTAAGAACCTCACAACTCATACGAATCCCATTAGTTTGAGGGGATTAATCTCGTAGTGCGCCTCTGCCTCCCGTTTCAGCGATGCCTAACTTGCTTTCCGCAGAGCTCAACGGTGATGCTCAGCCTGCTGATACATGAGGTACAAACACCCTGGGAAATCCATCTCTTGAGTTTTGCTCTGGCATTTCATTTCTGAGAGCTTGCATTTTTCTAATGCGCATTATAGCTCTGCTCTGACATTTCAGTGTGTGGTGACAAATACTGACGAGCTCTGTTGTTTTGCAGGATCACACTCTCAGATTTTTAACCCGATTTGAATTGTTGAGATGTTTCGCACACATTTTCAGTTCATCATATTCTGGATCATGCAACTAGATATTTGTCATTGGATTCAAACTTCAGCGCTCTGGGAAGTGAATTGGATCTTTGTGATCTAGTCATAAATTTTCAAGGGAGATATAGGGTAAGGCAATGAAGTTTAAAGTGATATACTTTATTCTGATTGTAATATACATGTAAAGCAGGCATTGTGGTCGGAAAAAAGGATTGTTAGCAAGAAGAACCACTAAGAGTAACATACTCATTGACCACAAGATAAATTCTTTATTCATTAGGACAGTACTGAAACTTCTTTGTTAAAGTAGCGATGAAAGCAGAAGTCAGACACAATACTGGGCAGTTTATTGTTTATGATCATCATAAATATCAGTTACTCTTTTGCACACAGTCTAATATCCAGAGAGGAAAGGTATATGTTTACATTTACTCTCCTTACTGCAATAATACATCTTTGAGTATTGTCTAAATCAGCACCTTTATTCTTTTATTGGAGTATTGTTAAAAGTTAGAATGCAAAGCTTAACTGATCAAAGTTTTCATCAACTAATGGTGCAAAATTTTGACTTCAGTGCCAACACTGAGTTTAATTTTGCTCAGCACAAAAACAACACTCGAAACTCAATGTTGATGTAATACTTGATGGCCAATGATTTAGAAAGAGTATGTCTACAAGGTTAGCTCATATTTAGAATTGCAGACTTATAAACAACATAAAGGATCAAAACCACAATTACATTACAGTGATTTATTATAAACAAGGAAAATGTGTTTTTCTTATTTTTGTATATTTGATATTGGATACTGGATGGGTTTTTTCTATATTATTAAATAGGCATTAACATTGTTTGATTTTTACTGATATCAGTGCTCTATAATTATGTACAGGAAAAATAAAATAAAAAGAGCATGAGGAGCTGTTTTCCTTCACATATTTTCCCAAACTTTCCAACAAAGTTTAGCAATTAAGACAGTTCTTTTATGATTCAAAAAATCATGAAGTTTAAGTCCTGTCTGATGCTACCTATAATTAAAGTTATATAAATATATCACTTAAAACATGTGTTAATTGAAAAAGTTGAAACATTTGAAAAATTCCATTTTGTATGGAGATATTGCAAATGTTTTTTTTTCTCATAACAATTAGACAAAAACTTCAATGTAAGGACCTGATGCCTATTTATGACAATTAGATAGAACAAACAGTCAATTATCTGGCAACTAGCTCTTCTATTTGGTAGCTGTGGTATCAAACACATATCAATATTAAATTGTTTCTAGTCATATCAAAGTTAATAATTTTTGTAACATTTGTTTATTTATTCACAAAAATACATTGAATAAAGATTGATTTTCTTCATTAATCCAAAAGTTATCGAAACTTTTTAAATTTCTTTTCAGCCATAAATACCGTGTGTTGAGATATTATTTTTGGTACCAATCGATCAGCCTGAACTGATATCTTTATCACCCAGTACTATCCTTTTTTGCAAATCTTGTTAATAAGACTTAAAAGAGACATCACTCTTAAGTTAGCCTTTCTGAGGTTCTATTTTTCCCCTCTGTATTCAGCCTCAAATGAATAAAAAAACAGCTCTTCCTCTTCTATGTCACAGCTGTACACCAAATGTAGCACACCAGAGCAGGTGTGCAGTTTTTACAGCGCCCTCTATTTTTGTTGAAAGTATGTTGACAGAGAATTAACTTTTTGAACTTTTTGATACTACCAATCAATACATTAAATAATGACAATTTTAAAACATGTTTTATGTTACAGATACTCTTGGTAGCTTCACTAAATTTCAAGCATTTTTTGTGCTTATAACAGCTTTAAAAGTGTGTGAGGATGAAGAATTTCCCAACTGAATATCAAGAACTTTTTGTGTTGTGGTTTCAAAAGTTAATGATTTTTAATAAATCACCAAAGATAGAAATTCTGGTATTGTAGCAACTGTCTGTTACGTTGTTACTGCAAAATAAATCAGTATTTTTAACATACTGTCTCTCGGCTGAAAAGTATGAAGGTCTAATTTGGGGTCGATAACACCAAGCCCCAGAGCAGCAACACTTGGTTTAGTCTTCACAGAACTTATAGTGGTGTTATAACTTCCTCCTGACGTCAAAATGCCTGCTCACTTTGCTGGCCTGATCCCACACCACACCATAAGGTTGTCCTGCAGTCTTTACAGTTAATTTAGTATCCTGAATCAAAAGATGTGGGCTCTACAGGTCAGCTGTCACATTCCTGTATTCCCACAGGCACTCATGGTGAACGGCGGGATGGAGTGGGAAGAGATTTATGGCACAAACCCGTCCAGGGTCCTTAAAACTCTGGCAAGCGCTGCTGCCACCTCTTCCTCTTTCTCCGCTCACCTCTCCCTCTCCAGCCATTATCCAACCAAAGCCCAGGGAGAGGGAGACAAGCCAACCAATCCCAGGCCTCTCCTTAATGTAGAGCGTCACATCACATTTAGCCAACATGCTCAGCTTGTTGGAGGCCTGACCGTGAGAACATGGTCACCACTGACACCTTGTGGCTGCTTCCACTAGAGGACAGATTTATTTGATGATGACTTAAACAAACACCAAGAGCTGATTTACGGCTTTATTGATTTATTGCAGTGAGTAGCAGCCTTGTAAAAATATAAAAGATGGCATAAAAATGAAAGGTTATTTGTTTGTTACTTGTTATTTGAGATACTTTTATACAGTTCAGGCTACCTGTGCTTGTCCTTTTTTTAGCCATCTTCTTAGTTTAACAAGATGGTTTGGCCCACTGCCCGCAGGTCACAGCGACTGAAAGCGGCCGAAGAAAAGGAAGAGTGGGCAAACAATCAGATGGGAAAAGTCAAGCAACAGGGACAAAGAGCGTGGATCCCTTTATTCTTTTGTGTGAACTCTGGCCCCCCTCTCCTCTCTCCTTTTCTCTGTCACACACCCATTTAAAGACCCCTGGCTGCTATTGTGGCCATAGACACCACGACGCTATAGACAGGCAAGACATCCTATTTACCACATAAAGTAGCAGGGGGTGAGTCTGGGGTTCGGGGTCATGCAGGAGGCAGCGGTCATCCCCCGGTCAACTACAGTAGGTCATTATTCAGCCCAAGCCAATAGCCCAGAACTGCGTCCGAGCAGCCAACCCCCCAATCCATTCTACTTAATTATTATAAATGAGGGGCGGCGTAAACAGCCATCATTACAGACACTCAGTGGCATACACAAATCCACTTTAAATTGCTATTAAGTTAAGGAGCTATCTGTAATCCCAGGCGTGCATTAGAACAGGCCGAGTAGGTTTTTTCTTTTTATTAAATCTCATCGTCCCTGAGATATTCTCAAACGTTCTCATGCTCTGTCATGTTTCCAATTTGAAGCCAATTCACTGATTTAATTAAAAGCCCACTTGGAAAAACGGACACTAAGTAGCCATTTCCATCCCTGGTTGTGCGGGACGATCGTCCATATATCAGGGTGAGTTTGGATAAGACTTTCCCCAGGACAAAATCTCCAAAGCATCCCCAAAAATAAGCACTTTGGTGTCCACAGTTTCTGGTATCATCAGGTGGTTACAGATAATAGCAAAAGTGTCCGTGTTTCTCAGTCAAAAGAGCCCACCCCTAAAACATGTTATTATAGAGGTTGTAGGCATCAGGCATGTCTGAATATAACAATATTTTCAAATAAATATGTCCGTGGTTGCTGTTTTGTTGATTTAGTTCCCTTTATTTAAGGTACTTTAGCAAAGCATTGATGGATACTACTCACATTAGTATCTTGTAATGTAAAATAAGGACACTACTGCTCCTTTGAATGCACCTTTAATATCAAACATTTCGTCTTTTATACATATCCTTCCACTTTCTTTGATTGTTTATTTATAATAAGTTACCAGTGTTTTTCCAGTGCCAATCTTTGTTGGTATCCACTAGGAGTTCATTGCTTCATTTCAAAATATAAGCAGGTTTTTGTCTTTATGGGGAACAAAATAAACTTGGCTGAAGTTAGAATGAATTCAGAATAGAAACACCACGAAGACGAAGAACAATTTGTGGTGAAAACTCTCACCTTGATAGTGTTTCCTAGCAGAGTTAATTTCACAGACAGAGAAGCTATGTAAATGCTGCCATACCAACCAGGGATCACAGGACAACATTGTGTCAGTTTGTTTATGTAATTCAGTTTTTGTGTACTTCACAGGAGTTAAAGTCCAATTCTTTAAAAAAAAAAAGATTCTTTTATGGGGTTTTTTAGCAACATAGTGATGGAAATTAATTAAAAGCTGTTAAAAGAGAGAAACCTGCAAATTAAGAAATTATTAACAATCATGGAAGGTCATTGTACTAACTTTGTGCTAACTTTACAACTATCTTTAAATATCAAAATATTTAATAAATAAATATCAGAGGGTTATGAGCCAAATGGTGGTTAAATGTTTGTGGCTTAACAATTATCTATATACACATGTTTAGAATTTTTTCATGCAATTCTGTCTTGTGTTCTTACCTGATAAGGTGAGCCAACTGTGGAATATAATACCAGAACAGCTTAGTTAAATGTACCGTGATCAATGTGTGTGACAGAAAAACACAAATCAATAGTTTTGCTGGGAAAAATGCTCGGCTGTGGAGAATCTAAAAGTAAATTTCAGACCCTGGTCACATTATCAACTGTAGAACCCCAGGGAGAATAGTTTTTAGTTTGCTGAAGGGTCTGTGAGTAAATGAACACACACAAGAAACTGCAAAGCAATGACTTTAAACGATAACCAGCTTTTAAAACAAAAAATAATAATGAAGATTATTCTTTATCTTTAAAATGAGGTAGAGTGTAGCTTTACTCAGAAATGGTTGATAATAATAATAATAACAAAAACATGAAACAAGACACTTTTCTAGAGCTCAAAAACCACCCAAAAAGAAGATTAAGTAAAATAAAATAAAGTTCTATGCTAAATGTTGTAGGGTTACATTTTAAATATGGTTCCAAGGGATACAAAAAAGGTCTTATAAATATTTATCACAGTTTTTTTTTTAAATTTACGGCCAAAGAAAGTTTTAAAAAGTCTTAGTTTCACCTGACAGAGGTCTCAAATTTTTGTTAAAACTATTCTGCGGGTTACTTTTGTCTTATGTTTTTCGGTTCAATTTCTTGTGCTTGTCTGACATTTTATACAGTTCATGGAAATTTTTCTTCATTTTTGGGTTTTGAAAAGGCCATGTTATTTTTTTCAATTTAAAGTCTGTAGAACCCCCTTTTAAAAACAAGCATACTAATTGACACAGTCAGTTTTTTTGTTTGTCTCAGGTAAATCAGTTACATTTTTGGATGATCTTTTTGTTTATAGAAATTTAAGATTTAGTTTCTCTTTTATGACTTTTTCAAATGTGAAATTTTTAAGAATTAGCTTGAAATCTATGTTCCAATACCAACAACATAACTAGGCCTAGGATATTAACAATATAATAACTTAACTGACTAAAGGAATCTTGAAACAAAACATGTTGAAACTAATTGGAAATAAAAAACAGAATATCTGTAACCTTGCTGCAGAGGGAGCTGCAGTGTTTTAATGTGGAGGAGGAGAAAGAAATGTAGGAAAACACAGGAGAGGATGCAAGTGGAGATGCTGCTACTGGAGCGATGGAAAGAGAGAAAAAGGAGGGAGGGGGTTGGAGATAGGGAGAGAGAGAGAGGGAGGGAGAGATTGTAACACCCAGGCGGCGGGTTCAGCGGCAGGGCAATGAGAGACTTCCTGCGCTCCATCACGCCCAAGGCCTGCCTCAGTCAGCTGGTGGCCGAGGAAAGATGCCTCATGTGTCAGGCTTATTAGCACTCCCCCTAGTTTGTATGCATTTGGGATTGTGTGTGAGTGTGTGTGCGACATGTGGAAGCATGTGTGGGCTGGTATGGAAACAAGGTGAGGGAAGAGAGCAGGAGTGGGTCAGACTCTTGCAGATTTTCACTCTCATAAGGTGCACTGCTTTGAAAGAGAGAGGAATATTAATGCTAGGTTTTGTTTAGGTGCATGATGGCGAGGAACATCTCTCACCTCACCTTGTTGTCTTTCTCGGCACCAAACAATCCAGCCTCGACTCACCTTCTCCTCGCTTCAGGCACGGGTAGCTGTCAATCCGTCCTCCAGTCGGGGAACATGAGCGATGGGCCCATCAGAATGCCACCATTAGCCAGCCCCCTGAGTGGTAAATAAACGATCACGCCGGTACACTGCAGGTGTTGTCATGGCAACCCACTCTCAGTGCCAGCCCCGCCCACGTTCATTCCCTCAGCTCTTACAGCGGAGGAGTCACCGGGAGGTCAGTGAGTCACCGCACCGCAGCCGCCACGACACGGCGCTGTTTGCACCCCCCCCTCTGATCACCCATTTTTACTCCCTCTGCTCCCACACAGCCATTTTTTGGAAACATGGGGAAGGGTTTGACACTGGCGGCCCAGCGGGAAGGCATCTGACAGAGTTAGTTAAAGAAAAAACTATATTTTTATTTCTAAAACCTCCTACAGCTACAACTAAGAGTTAACCAATTAAACAGATATACATCGCCTGGCCTTGAACCTGATAAAGAAAATGTTTGCAATCAGTAAAAAATCAAACATCAGTGTTACCTTTCTGATACAACAGCAAAACAGTAGCACTCCTAACGTCCAATATTAGGTGATTTTATCTGTTATAATCATCAGATGTTGCATGAAAAGTCTTGCACACTGTCTTTATTGCGCAAAAGATTTGCAACTTCTGTATACTGAAGTGATCAAAATGTTCTTTTGCATACTATTTAAATTAAAGTGGTAAAATCTGAATTACTTTAATTATTAGAGGGCTCAGACAGAACAGAAGGAAACCACAGCAACAAAATGGAAGACTGAGGCTCCCAATATTTGGGCAGTGTAAAGTTAGGTGTATTTCAAAAAAGAGTCTAAGTAAATTTCTGCACATCACTTAAAGCTGGCCACTAGGTGATCTTCAGATCTTAAGACATGTAAGAAATCTGAGGGACCACAGATGGAAAGTTAAGAGAAGTTGGGGCAGATTTTTAAGCTTCTAATCCTCTAAACAGACACACTTGATTATCAGCCTAACCAGGAGTCCACACGTGTGACAACAGACACACATTCTGAGGGACACTCAGCAATGGCTATAGTGACAAAGTAAAATTTAGAGTTAGACCACATCGCATTAAAGAGAAAGAACACAAAAATTGATCAAATTGTCATTTTTTTAGTGTTTTTGTTTGACCCAAAAATAATCTGCTACAACTGTCAATTATACTGTGACCCCCTGACCATAAACATCCACAGCTGGCTGTTCTTATGCAAGATCTGTTTAATAACAAGAACAGTTAAAGAGAGTGCAATGTGGATTAGATTTTAGCTGAAAAGAATGGTAAACTAGTTTATGTTAGTGAAATGTAGACATAAAAAACATCTGGTTGATTATACTTCCCCAACTTCCTCCTGTAACTCCACTCCACATCCCCCCATAAAAAGACGTCCACAAGTTAAATGGAGATCCACTGTCTTCTCGTCCACCTACAGTGTTACTTCTCTTTAAGAATTTCGGACTCTAGTCAACAAAAAGTCACTCTGTGAGGTGTATTCACTACACAGCAAATCAGCATTTTTCTTTCATGTAGAAATTTCATGTAATAAGGGGTAAAAAGGGTCTTCCTGAAGTCCTGAATCCCAAGTGCGCCTCATAAGGCTTTACGAGTTCATTTTGTGAACTATGACCATAAATCAGGAAGTCCTTCTTTTAATATTTGTTTCTTATTTTTTAAAAGGTTCTCTGTTTAGTATGCACACAGCATGGAGTGACATTCTTACTGAATGAAGTCCTCAATATGAGGACCATTAAGCAGTGAAGGTGGGTGAGGGTGGTTGGGTCTTGCCTCATTTGCAGTTATTTTGTTGACTTGAAAGCCCCTTGAATTTTACAAACTGTATCTTTAAGTGGAGCCTTTCGCCACAGCAGATGTTCAGGCTTTACATTTATTGCTATTATTGCCTCTGCCAAAAAAGTTATGTTTTTGCCAGCGTATGTTTGTTAATTTGTTAGTTTGATGGCAAGATTACACAAAAACTACGGGATATTTTGCTGAAATCCTCAGGAGATTTTGGTAAGACCCAACTTAAACATTATTAGATTTGGTGGTGATCCAGATAACCGCCATTAGTAAACAATCATTTTTGCTCAATATCAAAAATAATATCAACATAATTTTGTAGGCTAGGTATGGGTGTTAAGGGTCAAGGAATCATTTTAAGATGGTAACTTTATCACTATTACTTATGAATGTAACAACAATATGTGAGCTACCTTGGTGGAGGTTTGCATTCTCTGAGTGCTTTCTAGTTTTATCAATGGGGCAGACAGTGTAGGTTATAAAATGTTGCGTGGACCATGCCTTATATGCATTAAAACTGATTGGAAACTGGATTTTTTTATGCATACAAAATTCCAGGTTCTTAATGCCACAAGAAAGGAAAAAAGCATTTAGTAAATAAATGGTGATATGTCGGCCTGTTTACAGTATCCCATCATATCATGATATATTGCATCATTAGTCATGTATTGCTGCACATATCATATCGACAGAATCTAGCCAATACACACCCCTAATGACAACCATTAGCTATTTTACAGAAAATAATCAATTTTCACTTTCTGTGATGTATCATCATTCAGCCAAAAAAACAGGAACATGCTGTGTGTTTTTCTGTCAACCTGGTCCAGCCCTAAGGCATCTTATCAACTCTCACATTGCATGTTCTTGTACATCTTGTTAATGAGACAAAAACAGACAATTCCCAGAAGTTTGCCACTCTGGGACGCTCCATTTTCTTCCCCCTGAGCATCCTCCACTTCAGATGAATGCTGAACCAACTTGTCCTTTACTTTAAGGTGCCACAATGAGCCAAAATATGCCTCTGCTCTGCACCAGACTTTGCATTTCAGAGCATAAGATCCAAAATCACACAACCACAAATCAACCTAAAAGACAAAACGAGGAAACAAACAGAAGGAAGGGGACATTGAGGAGTTAGCATAGTTTTTGTCATTTGGATAATTTACTCTCCACGCCTCTTGGAATGTCCCTATTACAGCAGGTGTACTCTGGATGAACCCGTTTCAAGTACGAGGAAGATGGACTCTGCACGCCTGACAGACTTCCACCGCCATTGGCGCCCACTCTGTGATGTAGCAGTTGTATTAAAATGGCGGCGCTGATAATCCAAAAGACCTTTCTCGGGGAGAATTTGAGACCGACTGCACAGATGGGCCACGGAGATAAATAAAACTCTCTGTCACTACGGTTGGTGGAATAGTGCTGTGACGCCCCCAAGGGAGAGAAAAACTGTTTCGCTCCCTCTCTGCGATGCCTCCCCCCCTTGTCCGTCTGTCTCCCCTCTTCTCTGTGGTTCAAGCAGAGCCAGCTCGCCGTCGCAACCAGGCTTTTCCCTCTGCAGTCTTACAGGGAGCATAAAAAAGCCATTTTGTGGTTAACTTGCCCCTTCATTACGAGCTCAAACACACAGAGTCAGAGTTTGTCAGAAAGCCAAGCACACCGAGAGGTCCCCGTCAGAGCTGTCAGAGAGCTGCGGAGAGGAAAATGATGAGGCCGTGATGGACAATCAGCTTATTGTGGGTACCTGTTTGTGCTGTAAGAACACTTGAGTCTTGTGCTTTATCACGTTACAAGCGATCCATTCATCCTCGCTGTCCAAACGGCCCTTATTAGCTGCAGGCCTCATTCCTCCAGATTGAGAGAGGTGTCAGGTCAGAATGATAAGAGAAACCTTTGACAAAACTTGATCCATCATGTCAGAGTGTGAGTGATTTTACACCAGAACCTGTAAGAGCAAGAAATCCACACAAGTCACTTTTGACACAACAACAGCAGCTTATCAGCCATTAAGCCTGAACTAATGTTGGTATTTATAAGCACAGCTACACAATCCTTATTGAAGTAGTTGTAGAGCATTAATGATTATTCAAATCATTATCTTTTAACCATCATTTATTATTTGACATCTCACTTATTAACATTTATAAATGCTTAATCAGTTGTGAATAGGTCCATCTATGATATATGTAATCATTTTGTTTTCACACTTTACAAACAGCAGATTCACATTTATATATCCGTCTAATTCTTCAGTAATTCACAGTCAAGTTTGAAGAGCCAGCTGAGGACAGTTTCAACAAGGACAGAGGTCCAGTCATGTGGAGTGGCTCTTCTACTCCTCTGCACAATCGCTTTCCTATTTTGAGTTTTATAAAAGATCAAGTGCTTTAACAGCAGATATTTGAAGTCATGACCCAAATTTATTCATGTTTTCCTCCGCCAAAGAGGTCATGTTTTTGCCAACATTTGATGTTTGGTAGCATTTTAGCTCATTAACAGGATTACTCACAGAGCTCTGAATGGATTTTGTTAACACTATCATGAATTGTTAGTCATGGCACTATGAAGCAATGCTCAGATATCAGTGGTGTTCAGAATCCAGATGCAGATCCTGGTATTTTTTAAAGGACCACATTTTTACTCACAACAGTAAGTTCTTAACAGATTCTTATGACATTGTCAGGGAATGTTGCTCTAGGTACAAGAGAGAAGTGGTAATATTTTGGTGGTGATCCAAATCTGGAGGCGGATCCAGGAACTTTGTAAAGGATGTCTTAACAATAATTGTCCAATAATTCGCCTGACAATGTTGGAAATGTCTTGGTGGAAATTTGTGCTCTCGTAGCACTTCTAGTTTCTAGTGAGACTTTTATGTTTATAATGTTGCATGGTCCCTTTTACAAGAACTTAGGAACTTTTTTTGTCCCGCTTATGCATTTTGTATGCTCCTTTATTTTGGGATTTGACTTTTGCACAAATAAAAAAAAAAAAACATAATAATAATAATAATTTGAATCTACTGTTTGATCAGTTAAACCCAATAATTGAAGGTATGTTTGTGGTAAATCAGATCATTCAACACAGATGATTTACCCTTACCCTTTACAAAGAGATCAGTAGAACACACATACTATTTTAACTAATGTCAGATGAAAAATAGCAACAGTCGTAGTGATCGGTCTTATTTTAAAGACTTACCAAAATCCAAAGCTGTGTTCCCATATGTGTCCCGTCACATTAAGAAAACACTTGCAAAATGAATAAAATAAGGGAAACAAACTGAAAAATCATCATTATTTAGGTTATCTCCTAATTTAACACCAGGAGTAGAAATGACTAAGTGGCAGAGCAGATGGACCTGCCTGATTCAGTTTCTGAAATATCTCCATGGCGAGTATATGGAATTGTCCGCCTGGTGTGTCAGGTTAACAAATGACATTGAAGGATCATATTAAATAGTTCATGGACAGTAATTTAAATGAAAGGCTGCATAATTGCAGAAGAAGCTTAAAATAAAACATAATTATAATAATATTAACCTTTAATTATATAGCACTTTTTCAAACAGAGTGCTTAACAAAAAGACACAAAAAAACAGTAAATAAAATATGTAGATACAAATTAAAAAAGCATTGGAAAAAAAATAAAACAGTGACAATAAATTAAACATAAATGAAAATATTCAGAACAATAAAAGAGCTAAAAATTCAACTTTTTATAAAATGAAGTTTTATGAAAGGACTTTGTTTTACCAATGTATATCACCTGCTGTCATATAAGAATATATTTGTCATAGACTGACACAAGTCCTCTAAAACAGTAGAATTTTGAAAATCTGTAATTTGGTGAAAAGTTTTTTGTCTCCCTTTGATGATCAGAGATACTTAAGAACAACCTGCAGACCAGTATTGCATAGTTTAAATCAGTATCCAGAGGTTTTTTTCACAAATGAAGCTTTTTTTTTACATCTTGAAACTAAAAATCTATAATAAGGATGACTGAACTCCTCATAGAGAAAAGTAACACAACTGCAGAACAGCTCGTTGGCTGCGGGCTTGTTCTTCGGTCTTCTCTGTGTATTGGGGTCACAGTAGGTGGAGGCAGGTTTTGGTTTCAGGATGATATGATTGAACCTGAAGGGATGTCCATTCACGGGGTCTACAGTCTTTAGCGGCCCCCCTTTCTGCACATGATGTGTTCCCGTCATATCAGATGAATTGTCACTGGAAATGTCCCGGAACATCCCCAGAGAAGAGAGGGAACCTCGTTAAGAAATAAACCGAGGAACACCAAACGTACCTGCGCCCGCGTCTAACTGCCCGTGTTGAATGTATGGAAGCGGTTTGTTGTTGTTAGTTTCACCTTCCCGCTGTGCAGAGATAAAACGTCCACACAGCCGCTCTCAATCTGTCCAAGAACAGAGGAGAGGTTCCATCAGAGCAGGAAAATGACGGCCGGCTGCCGTCCCTAACGCTCCTTTGGTCTCCGGCCAAATATTGATCCACTACACATCGAGTCAAAGACCAACTGCTGTGATCAGACTGTGGAGCCTGTTTATGTGCCATGAGCAGCGTAAATATTCAACACAAACTAAAATCAGATAATCTGATAGAGCAGGGCATTTATATTCAGATTGTAAACACGAATCATTTTTATAGGCTTTAGAAGTAAAATATTCATATAAAAGCTAATGTCCTTTTTTAACAAACAACATTTCATCCAACAAGACATATTGTTTATTTTTGACCGTATTTTATTGGGATATCAAGTTTTCCTTTGGGTGATTTAGTCAAACAAACAAACAAAAAAACAGGTCTGGAAAAGATGTTTTTGCCTACAATATTTCACCTGAAAATTAAGTTTCTATTTATAGGTGACTGTCATATGAATAGCTTTTATTTTGCTTGAACAGGAAGAAAACAAGTTTATTCAAATACTATTTTTCACATTGCTCTCTTTGATTCATTCCTCTTTATAGATTTCATGTTTTTTACACAATTAGTCAAAGGTACAAAAGTTTAGTTTGTGCTGTGCCAAGGAAAAACAGGTTGCACTTTACAATATGCAAGCAAAACAGTTTTAAAGATTGTTTTTGATTCATTTTCATGTGGTATATTTTAACACTCTCTGGCCACTTTATAAGGCACACCTTGCTTGTCTTTGTCTGACGTGCAGCAAAAAACAAGACTCATCATTTCTTATCCTCTGTCTTTTGAGTTTGGTGATCCTGTATGAACTGTTGCCCCAGTTTCCTGTTCTTAGCTAACAGGTGTGGCTGCTGCAGCTCATTTACTTGAAGATTTGAAGTGTTGTCCGTTTAGAAATGATCTCTGCATACTGTGGATGTAGCAAGTGGTTATTTTTAGGTACTGTTGCCTTTTTATCATCTTCAATCACTCTGGCCAATTGCTCTGACCTCGGGCAACAACAAAGCATTTTAGCCCAGAGAACTGCCGCTCACTGGATATTTTGCTGTTTTTGGACCATTCTCTGTTGTCCATGAGGGTCTCTGTAGATTAACTCTCAAGTACTTCGATCAGCTCGTTTTGCACCAAGTAACAATCAGTCCCTTAATGCTTTGACTTCCAAACTAAGAGAGACATTTGCAACAAATTATCTTATTTCTTAGAAAAAATGTTTTCTTCCCTCTTTATTTCGCAACATTTTAGGTTTTATTTTTCAAAGCACCTAATCAGGAAGTAGGTATGTTGATCAACCTGCTGGTTGACTTGCCTGTTAAGGGTTATCCTGGACATAAATAGATGTCTTTCAATTCTGTAACAAATCTTTTGGGGTTTTTTTTCATAGGGGAAGATCACAAAGAGCAGAATTTAGACATTATCTGTTGAACCAGTTTTTTTCAAGGGTTTTTTTTTCTATCAAATTTATTTCCTAAACCATGATCATTAGAGGATCTGGAAGTATGTGAAAAGATTTTGTTCTTACTCTGATGTATACTCTTACTGTTAGACTCTGAGGAGCAATGATTCACTTCTGATTTTATCTGATTTCAAAAAAATTATATTCACGTACAGCAGCACCACCAATTGGATATGAATTAGTGTAACAAACATTATTAAAATAGACAAATAAGGAAAAACAGACAAAGATAGACTTTAAAAATTTTAAATACAGTGGCAAGGCAGCAAAAAGTCAACCACACGGTTACAATGCCAGTCAAAGGATTAAATCTTCTTTCTCTCAGTTTCTGCTGTGTGATTGTCTAAATAGCAATTTCCCTGTGGAAGTTTTTCCAATCTAATCTAATTTAAACAGGTGTACCTAATAAAGTGTCCAGTTATCTAAATTAATGTATAAGAAAGCTTAGATTTCTTTTTTAAGCTGCTGTTACATGTATATGCTACAGATAATGTAGTCTTTAAAATGTCCAAATTCAATGTAAATCGCTTAAAGTTCTTTTTTTTCTTTTACCAACTTTAGGACAAAAACCATGTTATGAAGAAAATTCCTGATCTTTATTCGTATAATTGTTGAAATGATCACCTCAGGTTATCAGGGCTGTATTTCCTCTGTCTAATGAAAGCTCTAATCATGTCTCGCCTTTTTTATTTGAGTCTGTGAGAGGAAGCAGCTGTTGTTTTTGCTTCCTGGTTGGAGTTTTAATTCAGACGCTCACCATCTCAATAGTCTTGTTTACCGGTTTAAAAATCCTCGCGGCTACAAACACCCAGAATCACTGAGAATGTTGTTCATTGCTGATTTGTGGGTGGGATTCAGATCCCCTTAGATTTCAGTGTCAAACAGTACAAGGGTGTTTTAAAACCTTATTATTTTAGTGGCCATTCAAAGGGGTCCAGGCCACGTTTAATTGCATTTCAAATCATTGAAATGGTTGTTTTTACAGACAGACGGTGCGCTCAAATCAAATAAAAATGTGAAATTGGTGCTTAATTCTGCTTCGTTTACTTGTCCCGTTGCCCCGGGAGACTCACGCTTGTTTTATTTGTTCATTCTGGGCGCAGGAGTACAACATTCATGGCTGGTGGGTCGGCGAGCTCAACGGCTCCGTGGGTATCGTCCCTAAGGACTTCTTGCACCCTGCCTACATCCTGTGAGCTCCAACAGGTATGGCGGCACTCTCTTATCATCAGCATTATGGACCATTACTGTGGCCTAATACACAGAAACGGTCCCCCTGGTGCTCATCCAGAGCGCCATTGAGGTAGGATTCAGTCATTGACCTGCCATTTATGGCATCTGCTGGCTGAAAGAAGTACTGCATTAAGCCGTCTGAACGCTGCAGTGGGCACGGGGTGAGGATAAATATGAGCAACAAAAGCGTGATTACAGCGGCAGTTGTCCTATTTAAGAAAATGATTCCCTAATACAGTTAGATAGGCACAGCTTTAAATGAAGGCTGAATTATTAATGTGCATTTCTCTGATTTTTCTTCCCCAGTGCTGCTGCTGACACAACAAGCCGTGAATTTACCACACAGGCTGTCACACCAGGTTTTTTTTACAGTCCGTTTATAATACAAAGTAAATTTACTCCATACTTACCCATTACTGTACAGTAACAGCTATTTAAAGGACAGCATCCATGTCTTTATGTACCATAAAAATTGCCAAATTAAATGTTCAATTGTGAATTCACAGAAAATAAAGCTGCATCTGTTTTAGTTATTAATCAGACAAAATGTTCACGTGAGGAGAAACTCCCATGTGCAGCTCTGCAGCTCATTTTTCTAATTTGTTCATTAACTGTTTTTTACCCTTCAAATGGAAAAAAACAAACTTGTACTGAATTTACAATTTTTAGATTCATATTTCTGTACAGCTCAAGTTAAGTAAATCATGAGAGTGAAATGTGCTGAATAAAAATACTTTTGAGTCAAGAAACTAAAGATTTGCAACTTGTTATTGTTTTATTTTGATTATTTTCTGATGTTTTTATGACCTCAAATTAGGAAAAATGTATTTGAAGGTAACATTTCATGTCTCATTTTTTGGACGTTCAGTTTGTATTCTATTAAGATGTGCAAAACAATAAATCAGAGAACAATCAAAAATAATGGCTTATAAAAATGTGGTTGTGATGTGATTATAATAAAACCTTTTTGACACTTTTTATAAATATTAATCCTTACCATAGTGTAAAAAATCTGCAACATTTTTATTAAATTCTGTGAATTATTTAAATCTATGCTGTATTTTGAAATATCCAAAAAAAAAATGGTGGTGGCCTTAATTTTTGTTTCTGTTATTTCTTTAAATGTAATGTTTGGTCATAATAGTTCTGTTCATTTTAAACCACCAGGTGGCAGGACTGCTCCACTATCTTGTCCTGTGCTTGGCACACGAGTGCTCACATAAAAAAATATTTTAAAAAAACAAGAAGAAGACACAATGGTTTCCATTATCGATCAATTGAAAATCTCAAATTATGCAATGGAAGGTGAACACTGATGTGTGAATATGGAGCTTTGTTTACTTTTTCATTGATGTAACATTTTTGCATTTTCCTTTATTTCTTTAACCTCAATTCGGATAAAAATGAAACTTGAACTAAAATACATCTTTGACTCTAATTTTTCCCTTAAAGAAAAATAATTCAATCATTGAAAAAACACCACAGAATAATCCTGGGGTCAGTATTTCCTGCCCAAGCTCTTTAGGTAAGGAGGAAAACTCACACATGTAAACAATGATGAAACAGTAAATAAATACAACTGTACATTTATCCATTCACAGAAAATTAATACAATAAGGGGCAATGAATCAGGTAATCATAATCTAACCATTTGACTATTTTTTCAGTTCTTTTAAGAATAATTTGTTGTTTGTTAACCTCCTGCACAGCGTTGTCTGTTATCTTTTATGTGCAAATATCAGTCTGAAAACCAGGAAAGAGGCTCTGCACTCAGTCACTTGAAGTCCCCGGCAATAAAAACCAAATTACTTGAACCGATTCTCCTTTTTTGTAATGTGAAAAACATTTTTACAAAAAAATTAATAAAGCGCAATGATCGGTAAAAAAAGTAATCAGGTTTAACACTTCTACTTATTGATAGATCTTGTTTTATTATATATTTCTGACACATTTTTAAACTATAGTCTTTGGCCAGTCTGTTGAATATGTGAAATTAATCTGCCTGCGATTTTTACTCCAAAAATGACGTCCACCTTTGTTTATTTCTCTTTTTACTTGCTTGATCTTTTGTTTATTCATGAGTTGGCAGCATTTCCAGTGTTTCACACGTTGTCTTGTTTGAATCTCCTTCGTGGCCCATGTTGAGTTAAAGGGGGACAAGAAGTCCCTCAACCCTGATTTAACAGCTTACAGGAAAAAAACAGCCTCTTCCACTGCAGTGCAATAAAAGAGAAAAACTATTTATTTGAAATAAAAATTACATCAAAGTTTGTGGATCTACCTGTACACAGTTAACTCAGGTTGTCGTCTCTGCCCCAAAATGATTTCTTTTATAAAATCAAAGTCGTAATTTACAGAGGGCTTCAAATCTGAACATAAAAGAAAAAATATTCACAGCATAGAGAGAAAACAAACCCAGCTCTCTACAATCCACCAACTCGATCCAATCAAACCAGTGGACCAGAAGATCTGACGTGGTTCAAATCCAAGTGCAGCGACACGACAAACTCAGAATCCCTTTTTAAATTCATTCAGATCAAACTAACAACAGGCACCAGTGAAGGACCTTCACTGGAGTTTCTCCTTAAATTTGGTTAAAATTGTGAATAAAACATGAAGTGGCCATAAACTTAGAGAAGGTGAACTGTAACAATCTAACAGCTGTAACACCAAAACTGAAAAACTAGAGTTTGAAACAGCCTCACATTGCTGTCTAACTGTTTGATACCAAAGTGATTTAGCCTGGCGTGTATTTAAATGGTAATATTTATCTGTTATTTGGGTGTTTTTTGTTTTTTTAAAAAAAAATCACTAGAAATGAGTTTGTTTTCAGTTCACTGGAGATTAAAAGTGACAAAGTTGAAGTTAAATCACATTTTAACTTTAATATTGTGAAGAAATGAAATTCCTATTATTCATGATTTATTTGAAATTAAATTTGATAAGACTCAAATTATGGACCTCAGGTTAATAAATATAAATATTAATAACAATGCACTTTTTGCATTTTGTTTGTAACACTGCAGACGTTGCCTGAATGGTTTAGCGTTATTGTTTTATGTATCTTCTGTAAGTATAGTAGAAACTTTATATGAGTTATTCAGAATGTTGTGGGACTTGATCGTTTCTTTAAATTAGAATAGATTCTTGCAGGTTTCACATTTAGTAAAATACACAGAAAAGCCATTTGTAACTTTAAATATGGGTTTTCAGGTCTTATTTAAAGCATTGCTCTCATATCCGTATGAACTCTGAGAGTGTTTTGTTCACTGTCTGTGATTCTTGAGTCCACCTCGGCTGGTAAGAGGCTGTAGAGACCAAACAAAAAGTCTGAGGTCTTTTTAGTAAAACTTCATGAATCTGGCAGGAAAATTAGATTTTTTTTTCTTCAGGCTTATTCGCAGACCTGTTTCAGGTGGGAACTCAGGCTGTTAGAGAATAACCATGGTAACAAGTTCCCAGCGTGAACCGCCAAGGATAAAGAAACAGACCTGCAGCTTCCAGCAGCAGTGACCTCCTCGAGTAATCTTAAAAAATGACATCCAGCTTTACCATAGCTCGGAAAATCTGTCTCAGGAACAATTCATGTCACATTACAATCATCAAAATCTAGGATTCCTTTAGATTTTGAGTATATTCTGACTATGAGCAGTCAGATCGAAGCATTAAAGGTGTCTGGGGATAATATTATGATTTAATCCCAAACAAATGAAGATTGATCCATCGTCTAAGTCAGGGGTATCAACTAAAAATAATTTCAGTTAAAGTCATTTTCAAATTAATTTACAATCTAGCAAAGCAGCTGGATTTTCCAGTTTCCATGTTTGTCGTGGCTGAGCTCAAATGATCTTATCTGTCGTTTTAAAGACACAGAGGCAGCAGCAGCCGTGGTCGTGGGTTGCCTTTACTGATAGTGAGCGGTGACTGTCGGCCTCTAACAGGCCTGAAATAAATGACAGACAAAACAAAACAGCTCAATCAGTCGTTTTCTGATAGATTCTGCCCTGCCAATCACTCTGCCAGATATCCTGATGGGCATGTGAAATCTTTCTTAGTCTGTCTGATGTGCATACCGACTCTCAGACTATAAACAAAGCTTTTTTGGTGACAGCTCAATGTGTGTCTTTAATTGTTCACTTTTCTGTCTTCATTGGTAAGGGAAACTTAAAGAGAATTATGAAATATGAAGGATGAATTAAGTTTAGGGCTGAACAATTAATTGCAAATTAGATTAAATCGCAATATGGCTTGTTGCAATTTTCAAATCGCATACAGTGCAATATTTTTAACCCAGAATGTGTTGAACATTTTGGCATTGTGATGTAGTTTCTTGCAATTTTATGCCTATTTTCACCTTTTTAACCCAGTTTTTACAACCTTATGCCTATCTTGCTCCCATTCATCTTTTTTTGGCCACTGTCAGACCATGTTTAGAATTTTTACATGGTTTTTGAAATTTAATTCCCAATTTTGCTGCTATAATCAATTTTACAATCAATTTTTAGTCACTTTTGAATTTTTTGGCCATTTCATACCTATTTTGCACCTATTAATTTTTTTTACGCTTTCGTACAATTTTTTTTTTACCCAGTTTTACAATTTCATACCTATTTAGCTTCTGCTCTCCACTTCTCCACTTTTTCTCAATTCTTTTATCCTTAGATTGATTTAATGTTATATTGGTTTTTACTATAAAATGACCTACTGCTTATGTTTGTTTAAGAATACATAAGATGAGGAACAGTAAGACAATCGCAGAGTAAATCGCAATTGTAATATTGGGGAAAAATATTGCGATTAGATTATTTTCTCAAATCGTTCAGCCCTAATTAAGTTGTGCAGTAATATTAATTTCACCTTACGGTCTTTATGGGCAGCAACAGAAACTACAGACGTGTGAGCAGTTAGAGGAAAGTGTGTACTCGTACTAAAACCTCTCTCCAGTGTTTGTTATTGAGGTATGCAGAAAAAAAGACAGCACAAGATGCAGAAAAGTCAAAACAACTTATAATCTGTTCACAAAAATGCGTTTTCACCTGTTTATACAACAAACCTAAAACTCTCTGTGCACCTCTGAGATGCATTTGTCCTGCAGCGCCCTCTGCTGTTCTAAAAGACCCTCACACTCAGCAGGAGCCGTTAGAGGGAAAACTGGGCCTACAGTTAGTGTACCTGAGTGCAAATGAGGACGTGTATTTAAATATTATCTATAAAAAATAAAAAGCTCAACAACTAACTCAAGTAACAGCAGCGGAGGAGTTTTATGAAGCTTGAAAACAAAGTCAGATCATCCTCATCGTGAAGAGGGTTTATCGTGAGTGTTCATGTGGAAGTAGGGCTGGGCAATACGTTGACTTTAATCCTTTTTTTTAATGTGTATGAAGGAAAGTTTTGGTTTTTATAAGTATATTCAATTTTGCTGTTTAAATATATAATATGATTATTTTTATTTTTTATTAAAATAGATACCAGGCCTCAAACTTAACCAAATGATTTACAGTGAATAGTATTTTATCTGTTTACCACAATATACTCAAACTGAAATGTCTGGGCAACATCAGAAACATTATTTTATTGATATCCGTTTGATACCACAGCAAAATAAAATAAAAATAAATAAAAACAGCAGGAAGACTTTTAAATTTCACGCTCCCTGTCCTGTCCACACGTTTCTACATGTTGCTCACAAATTTCACAAACAGCTCTCAGACACTCCTGCGCAGCCTGAACAATTAACAACCAGGCACCCCTAAAATAATTGTTCAAACATTTCTGAAGTTACTTAAAAGCTGATGTAATCTGATGTAATCTCTCTTCACCGATCATTTAGATCAGGGGTGGGCAGCTTTCACCACCACGAGGGTCACAAATATTTATTCTTCACTGCTAAAGGCCCGATTGTTAAAGTTTGTGAGATACTTTTACTTTCATTATGTTACCTAGAATTAACAAAAAGGGACAAAACTGTATTTAACTAAAACCGTTTTATCAACATGTATATATTTTAACTCAAACACAAGAATTTAAGCAAGTTTTGGCAACTTTTAAATGCAATTCACTGAGCCTTTGTTGTTTATGAAAGTAAACTTTACTAACACGTCCATCTCCTTTTTCAAAACCGCACCATAAACAGAGAAATGCTGCTGTTTTGTTTTATTTCATTAAGTTGATCAGTATGTGTTTCAAAGTGATTGGCGGGCTGCATTGGCGTTTGGGGGGGTGCATGTGGCCTCGAGGCTGCCAGTTGCCCAACCCTGATTTAAAGGTGCTATGAGGAGAATCTATTACCGGCAAAATAAAGACTCTGCTACCCATGAGCACGCGCGGCGACTGTCGTAATGCTGTGTTCCAGTAACCTCAGAACTGGGAGGGACATCATCTCCTACTTATCTGCGTTCCAGTTGAAGTCTGAAAAAAACATGCCAATCTACCAGGCTATTGTTAGCTAATGTTAGCATGCCCTGTGTTGTTGTATGAAGAAAGTGATTATCACGATGGCAGCATTTTTGTAAATATAAGTATACAGCTGATCTAGAGCGACACACCCCAGTCAGAAGTGCAAATAAATTGATTATTACAGGAGCTAAATAACTGTTCACACTGGGGGCATCCATCTTCAATTATTAGCTCGGGGGTGGCGAGGTTTCACCGAGTTCCCAGTAGGAAATTCAGACTTCGGGGATGGTCCAGTTACAGTTTCCTACTTGGAACCCAGAAATTCCTACTTCTGACTACAACTGGAACACACCAAGAGACGTTACTGAAGCCAAAGCGTGTGTTTGTTGTGATGCTAATGAATGCAGCTCGGACCTTCCTCAGAACTCTGCATTGCTTTACAACTTATTTTTTCAACAACTTACAGGATGCAAAGCGACGAGGTAATGTATCTCTTTCTAGTTACGTAGCGGTAGTTTTTGATGTGAGACAACAAGCAATTTTTGGAAAACCTATTATCGTAGTTGTAGCTGGCTATATCTCTACTTACAGCCCGGTGCTCTAAGACATGTAATATAAATAATAAAATAATATAAATTTGCTCTAGTTTTAATTGTCTTGTTCCCGAAGTTGAGTATCCAAGTGTGTATTTCGATCAGGCATATATCTAAAATTGAGACTTTTTTGTAATTACTTAGAAACTCCTCACAGTCTCTTTAAATAGTGAAGATTAAAAAACATTAAGACTTCATTAAATTGCAGCGTTGCCAATATTGTCTATTTTAGACAATCTAAGGATACCACACATTATTCGTGATCAAAAAAAGATCAGTCGTATCTGATGCCTGGGACGTCCTTTTGATGCTGTTACATGATTATTCTAAAAATTAAATTTAAACTAAAATATGGTGAAATGCCATTTAGCTTAAAAATCTTAAAAGAATATCTCCCGTATTGCCCAGCCCTGTATTGAGATATTATTCTGTTTATTTGTGGTCTTTTATGAAGTTCAGGTGCTGCTCAGCTGCTTATCTGATGCACCTCTACCTCGTGAGCCTCCTCGGACGCGTCCACGTCTTCGTGCTCTGCACATTTATTGTCACTGAGCACGGGCGAGCAGCTGGTCTCGATGACGCTGAAGTCGCTGTTTTCAGTCTGATCTCCTGTCACAGCCGATCTAAAGTCACTCATGTCTGCTGTGTACTGTAGTTCCTCGTCTTTCTCAACAGGGCCTCCGTTCAAGTGTAAGTCCAAAATGTGTCCACTAGAGGGCTCTTCTTCTGACCAGTCCGTCCCGTCTTCTCGCAGACTTTTAATGAAGCCGTTTTCCTCCTGGGCCTCGTCACAACCGCTCTCTTCGTCGCTCACTTTGATGATGCTGCCGTTCGACGACCGCAGTGATTGGCTGTCCTCGTCGCTCTCACCTTTGGTCCCGACAAAATCCGCCTCCAGTCCAACTTTCCCTCGGTCCATCTGTTCATCATCAGTGTCCTCTTCAGGAGTGTCTTTGTGGTTTTCTGACACGTGTGGCGTTGCTTCTTGCCTTTTGTCTTTTTCTGGCTCCTCCTGTCCATCAGAGCTCGGTGAGTCCTCATGGTTTGTGACATCAACTTGAACGTTTGTAGTGCCGGCAAATTCAACGTCCTCCACAGAAATGACGTGATTTTCCTGAAGCAGCTTCACAGAGCAGGAACCCTCCTGAGGTCCATCTTCCACCTCTGCAGTGAGACATGGCAGCGAGCGGCTTTCCTCATCGCTCTCATCTTTGGTCCCAACCAAACCCGCTCTCTGTCCGTCTGTCTCTTGGTCCATCTGCTCGGTATCACCGTCCTCATTGCTTTTTTCTTCAGTTGGAGCGTCTTGCTGCTCTTGTGCTTTAAGCTCACCCTGACTGCCAGAGCTCTCTCTCTCTTGACTCTGGACATCAGCAACTTGACCTTCAGTGCCATCAACATTTTCAAAGCTAACATCTTCAGAGCTGACAGGGTTTGCTAAAATCAGCTCCTCAGAACCATCATCTTCCTCACTGGGCTCCTGGGGTCTATCTCCAGTTTGAATGCTACCGTTGGAAAACTGCATCATGTGACTTTCTTTGTTGCTCTCGTCTTTGGTCCCGACTAAATCGGACACTTGTTCGAGGTTGGCTTGGCCTGTTTTCCCGGCATCTTTGTTGCCGTTTTCCTCACTGAGTCTTGCCTCTTTGATTTCTTCATCAAGTGGCGTTACTTCTTGAAGCTCTTGTGTGTCACTGTTTTTGTCCTCTGCTTGTTTTTGCTCATCGGACCTCTGGAACTCCTCTTGACTTGTAACATCAGCAGCTATGTCCTTGGTGCCAACAGCAGATTCATCAATGTTGTCCTCAGAGAAAGCATGATTTTCTAACGCCGGCACCTCAGAGCAGACTCCCAGAGCCACCTCCTGAGATTTAGCATCATCGTCCTTAAGATCTAAAACTGCTCCAGAATTCTCACATTCTTCCGGCTCCAAGTCTCCAACACTTTCCAGTTGTTCTCGCTCCGCTGCGTCTGGACATGGAAGAGTCTTTTCCTCGGTGTGTAATGCCCCACAGCGCTCCTCCTCAAAGCCACTCCCCCTGGGCAGATGCACGTCCACTGGAGTCTGAATCACACAGCTCCTCGCCTGGCTCAGGTCAGGCGGGCTGTCACCCACGAAGAAGCTTGCCTCTGCTGGGTTGCAGTCCTCGACGACAGCCTCTAAATGGTTGTTCTTCTGGAGGACTTTAATCGAGGGTTTGTCCTTCAGATGCAGCTCAGCTGTGTCTTTGGACTCAAGTAAGCCTTCCAGAGGGTCGGCGTGGCTGCAGGAGAGAAGCTCGGGGCTGCAGGTGTCTGCAGTTTGTGTGGCGGGTTGATGAGGAGCCGGGCTGAAACAGAAGACAAAAGGTTTCCTCAGATTTCAGACGCTTGCAGAGAACTTCTGAAGAACAGTTAACATCCATCAAGCTGCTGAGAGTTTGATGAGATGCCTAAAAACTCTGTGACTCGGTGCGACTTTCATGGATTATTTATAATGCCATGGTCATTTTTTTTAACTCAATGTTTCTGTCACTTGAGTTGAATGTTTTTACTATATTTAATTTAGCCCTGAAACAAATAAAACTTAAGTATTCATTTCTAATACTTATGATACTAAATAAATACTTAATTTACTGACATTATGATTTAGATTTACTTTAAGTCTTTGTGATTTTTTTTACATTTGAAATTGCACTATTGTGGAAAGATTCTTTTTATTTATTTTGTCTTATTGCCTGTGCCAAGGAGGTTGTGTTTTTGCTGGTTTTGTCTGACGGTTTGTCTGTAAGCAAAATAACAATAACTTCTGGGGATTAAAACCTGGATGCTTTTAACAATCTAGAATCCATAGGGCAGATTTCCACATTTCTTTTATTAACTCGACTGACAATGTCAGAAAAGCCATGACAGAGGTTTGTGCTCTCAGGGCACTTCTAGTTTTTTGTTAACATTGTTTTTATATACATTTGGTTGCTTTTTTGTATTAATTAATTTTTTTTCTGCTTTGGCTTTTATTTCTAGTCTGTTGTCATTCTTAATTTATTCTCTATTTTATGTTGTTAAAATGAGGACAAATTTGTGCAACTGCGTCTAAATCCTAAACAGAACAAATGTTGGAGTAAAGCTGGCAAGAGCATTTTTTTAAATCAAAGATTAGAAATGTTCATGATGGTTAAAGCAAACTGTATGTCCTTTTGTCACACCTTGTAAATAATTGTAATTAGTTGTAAATATTTATAAAATACAAATTATAAAGTAATTGCTTATTTAATGTTTAAAAGGTGGCACATAAACTCTTATAAAATAGAAGGAATTGTTAATATTTTATAAATAAACAGGCAATGTGGTCTGGGAGTTAGGGGCAGTAAATTAGAGGACAAATGACATTCAAAAAATCATAACATTGTGTTTCCTTCTGATACACATGAGAGTAGTTTCATATCTATATATATATATATTCATATATATATATATATATATTCATATATATATATATATATCCATATATATATATATATCCATATATATATATATATATATATATATACATACATATATATACATACATATATATACATACATATATATACATACATACATATATATATATATATATATATATATATATATATATATATATATATATATATATATATATATATATATATATATATATATATATATATATATATATATATATATATATATATATATATATATATATATATATATATATATATATATATATATATATATATATATATATATATATATATATATATATATATATATATATATATATATATATATATATATATCATATATATATATATATATATCATATATATATATATATATATATATATATATATATATATATATATATATATATATATATATATATATATATATATATATATATATATATATATATATATATATATATATATATATATATATATATATATATATATATATATATATATATATATATATATATATATAGTATATAATATATATAATCAGCTAAGTTAAGAGAAATGAGTGGCCATCATTACTTCAGTGAGAATAGACAAGTTTATTAGTGATGAAAATAAAGAAAACGCATTGAATGAGAAGGTGTGTCCAAACTTTTGGCCTGTGCTGCATCAGTTAATATATTTCTGCAAATTCAAAGTGTCATTGCTCATCTGTGTCCTTGAAAAGCATGCTGAGATAGATCTGAGTGAAAAGTACAGCATAACTTAAAAGTGATTGATTGGTTAGTCCAGGATGTACTCTGTCCACCTCCATAACGACAGCTTGATTCTGCTGCCACACACAGATACACAGGATGATGGCTGTAGAGATGATGTTGTATCAAACTCACCAAAAAGCAAAATATCAAACTCCTGTGAGCTGTTGCTGTTAGCTTTGTTTGGCTGTGAAGAAACCTACATACCAGCATGCCACAGGGTCACTGCACAGACACAACAGACTGGTTGTTCTTCTGTCCTGCTTCAAACAGTGAACCTCATTTATTCAATAATGTGGGAATTCAGATTATTTCTAAAGTTTGTGTTCAGGTCTCATATTTTCTGTTTTGCTCTTTTGATGTTGTTTACAGAACTCAGAATCTATTTTCCTCCCACATTTCTTTCTGATGGAGCAAATGTTCAGTATTTTTCGTAGTTTTCCGTACTGACACTGAATCTATGAACCGTAAATGCTAAAGTTGAGGCCACATGTTCAACTTGGATATTTTCTGTGTTGGAAAAACATGACTATCTGAAGTGAACTTTACAGAACAGAGATATTGCAGGTCAAAGGGTACACACACGTTTCCACATCATGTCTGCATCAATAGTTCAGATCGTTCGTACCTTTCCATGGACTCGTATGACACAGTCAGACTCGGCTCCTTGATGGCATCCTCCTCCTGAGCCTGAGCTAAGCCCCGATTGGACGAGGCGTAGGTGAGGATGGCGTCGGTCACGGTGTACGGCGTGTGTCCCTGCACGCAGTCCTGGATGTGACCGACCGGGAGCTGAGTCTGCAGGAAGAGGTGGAGCTGGCTGTCTGACAGACACACGGTCATGTGCACAACCCTGTCAGCAAAAGAAAAAAAAAGGAACAAAAACAGAAACAAATAAATAAAAATAACTTTTTGTTTGGTATCAGAAAGTTTAGTTTGACAAGTGGCTCATTTTATGAAGCTAAAGGGGATGAGACAAAATGCCACGACTGCCATATTTATCATCCAGGCTTGTGTGATAGAGTTATTGTTATGATTGTGTAATACCCCTTCCAGACTGGCCAAAAAAAAATGTTTTAACCTGGTGACAGTCGGCTCCTGCCAGCAGTTTGAAAGGGTTTATTCAGCATTTAAACCATGGTCAACTGACCCTGCAAGCTGCATGGGCTTTATCAGCTCAACTCTGATCAGCTTCAGTGGGAACATCACATCCGGGTCGACCCACTAATTTACAGATGATGTCGGCGTAACGTCCCCAGGACATAACATCTCACCCGTCCCCTACGTCTGTTACCTACGTTACTCTTTGCCATCTCAGCAACAAATTTCTTCCGCCTTTGAATCATCAGTGCCGAGTTTGTACATTTTTTTAAATGCATTTCTTGGACATTTTTTGCCTTTGTTGATAGGAGAGAAACAGTGGATAGGCTTGCGAAAGGGGGTTAGAGCGTAGGGGAAGACACTCTGCAAACTGGTCACAGGCGGGATTCGAACCTGGACCGGCAGAAGCATGTACATGGGACGTGCATGGTCACCAACCACTCCGCCAAACCAGCATTCTGAGTTTGTACATTTTTTAAGAGGGGCAAAAGTACAAAGTAAAGAAACCTGTGCCAGTGTCTTCCATGCTCCTTTCTATTGTTTACATGCCGTGTTTCGTTGCACTGATGATGTCATCAACGTGATGACATCAGCTTGATGCGCCAGAGGAATAAAAAAGCCACGCAGCTTGTCTGCTGGCAGTGGGAAAAGAAGAGTCACTTGCCGATTGTTAGCAGGTTAACCTGTGTTGAAAAAACCTGCGCTGACCTGTTAATTTTAGTGTGAAAGTGGGGGGGGGGGACAGGAACGCGATGTTGTGCCATGGGGGCGTTACACCAACATCATCCTTAAATAAGCAGGTCGACCTGCACATGATGTTCCCACTGAAGCTGACTGGAAGCAAGTTAATAAAAACTCGTGTTGCTTGCAGAGTCAGTTGACCTGGGTTAAAATGCCAATTTAAACCCTTTCAAACTGCCGACAGGAGCCGATTGTTGCTGGGATAAAACAGGTTTTTTGGCCAGTCTGAAAGGGGTTTAAGAAAGTTTGTGGTCGTTCTCCACTTAAAATGTTTATCTCTACTTCATGATTTGGCACAGTGATGCTTATGACAGAACATGTTAGGGATGTATAAAAAGAGGAACTGAATACCATATTGCAATATTAGTTTTTGATTGATATAAACACTGGACTTGTGTTGTTTTGTAGTTCAGCTATTTGACTCTTTCTCCATCACTTTTAGATTTTCTGTCACTTTGACAGTTAATCAAGTTCATACATGTTGCAGGACCATCCCTTGTATAATAACACTGACCAAAGTCTGTCGTCTTTTATGCATTTAACATATTTGATTCTTAACGCTTAAAAAACCCTCAAACTGTGCTTAAGTAAAACTAAATAATGGGTTATGTCCCAGCATATAGCATTGTGTTGTAATACCTAACAAATTATTAGATTCATGCCAAGGCTCACCCCTAAAGGAGGAAAGTATGAACTGAAGTATATTTGCCAAAGAAGAGGAAGATGGCTGGCTAATGCCAGGCAGAAGTGAAAAGAAGTTAAGTGAAAAAGGTAAAAGACACTTAAACTTCTGCCAATGCACTCTGACATTTTAATTAATTTGATGTGGAAAGCTTCCCCATCGCACATTGTTATCAAATCACTTTAAAAAAATCTTGGTTCACAGTTGTATGACAGCCAAGACAGAATCACTTCTCTAACGTGCAGTATTTGACTCCCTTTTAGAAATGTGGAAACCTACATTATCTCACAATGTAAGCAGATCCTTATCTGGAGTTAGATCCCACCAAAATGTTTTATCACCTCTGGTGCCCCGACTAAAATTTCAATAAAATCTGTTGACATTTTTCGTCATCTTGCTCACAGACTGACAAACAGTCAGATGAGTGTCTACAAACAGGGTTATCTCCTTGGCAAAGGTAATTATCCTGCAATCCTTCCTCCATCCAATACAGCATGATTTTTTTTCAGCATCTTTTTTTAACATCACTTTGGTTGTCAGATTTTAAAGGAACAAGAACTGACTTGTCCAAGAAGACCTGTAGTCCTTTCCGTCTCCCCTCCAAGAAGTCTTCATTGCTGAAGGAGAAGAAAGACTTTCCAGGGAGGTCTGGGACTGGCCTGGGAGAAAGAAGACAAAACATGTATTTAAAAAATATATATTTATTTGCACAACTTTTTGTACCAACTTCTAATCAGGAAGCCCAGAGAAAAACTACGAGCAATAAAGCAAAAAATGTTTATTGGTGTAAGATGCATGTCACATGATGCGGTCATCTGAGAGACAGTAAAGCTTTACAGCACTAATGATTGACCATGGAACGTTGTTTGACTTTACAAACATAATTGTAATTTGAGACAGGACAACTAACTTACACCAGGCCAGCATTCTTCTGGAGCTTCTTCCTGAGCCACGCAAACTCACTGTACCTCCGGCGCACACAGGACGTCTTGGCCGTGAAGGCTTTGCTGTTGGTCTGACAACAAAAGAGATGTACATGCTCATTTTAAGACTCAAGGTACAGAAAGGATTACTGAAGTTAGTGGATAGACAAGTTAGAGGTAGAAAGTACTTTTCTTTCTTCATTTGACCAAATGAATATGAAATATTGTGATTGTAGCACAGTCCCTTATTCAGTTGTTTCAGCACCATGGAAACAAAGTCAAGCATTTGACAGCGAGTAACTAATGAGTATTTCCTAGCTGCTTGTTGCAGGTAAAGACTTCTGCTGATCTCCTTGTGGACTCGCAGTAGAACTTAATCATGATCACATGACTGATTTGTTCCAGTCACACAGTAAACAGATGTCTGCAGAACAAACTTCCTGCTCACAGTCAATAATCAATTACAGACGGTGTTGGTTCCCAGAGAGGCAGAAAACCAGAAGAACAAATTCAGTTAAGAGGATAAAAGTTACAACCACAACATGACCCCAGCATTTCTATCAACAAATTACACAAGGCCAGAGTAAAAAGGCTTTCTAGGAAATATTTTGAAGACGGTTAATCGGTTTAAAGGCCACTTATTTTACTCCTTTCAGTAAGTTTACACTGCTCCTAGATGTCCCCAAAACACACTTATTTAAAGTTTTTTGACTAAAAATCTTCCTAGATTTTTATTTTTGCATGACTATGAACCACTCAGTTTCAGCCCTTCTCAGAACAGACTGTTTGAGTGGAGGCCCTCATGAGCTGTCCTCCCCCTCTTAAGTTGAGGGAGGGGACATGTCCTCTTTCCACAGCATTGGGAGAAGTTTTTCCACAGCCTGCCTGAGCACACATTTTCTGAAAGGTGAAAAAACAAGAGGGAGAGGAGGCATTTTTCTTATTTTGGGGCTTTATGTACATGCCAGGCCATCTATTTCTGTGTAAATAAAAAAAAAATATTTAAACATTTTATTACCTTCTGGCCACATGTTTAAAATTAATCTTGCATAATTAAAATTTTTTTCACTCCAAATTTAATATAAACATGCAGCATATTATCACTTAAGATTTAACATGCAGACCTCATGTAAGCCCTCAGGAAATTTAACTTTACTTAACTCCAAAATTTTCTGTGGCATAAACCCATTTCTAAAATGTGAAATGAAATGTGAATGTATTTCTTGCTTTCAGCTAGTGTGGGACAAATAATTATTTTTATTTTCAATTATTATTGGGTTTTTTTTTTTGGTTAGACTAATAGACCAGATCAGTGCTTCCCAAAATGTGGCCATGGACCATGAAAGGGCCGTCAAGGTCCTGCAGGTGGACCGTGACAGGTTCACGGAAATAATCAAGAACTTCACAACAAATAAAATCTTCAACATTTTTGATATGAAATTACATCTAAAGTGCTGTTTTTCAAATATATATAGTGTTTGATAAACAAACAAAAGGTCATGGCATTATCCGGTGTACAAAATAAATGACTCTCTGGCAGTCTCACCAAAGAGACATTTATGTGGTCATTTCAGAAGATTTGAAGATGAAACAAAAATATCAAATTCAGGACCAACACTCAGAGAACAGACGCTAACAGGCTTGTTAGCTTTTGAACTTGATCTAAAATGGTGTGGATTAGAGCTACAACTATCGAGTATTTTTGGAATCGAGTACTCTGTCAATTATTTCTTCGAGTACTCGAGTACTCTAACAAAATATACTTTTTTGTTTTTAAACAAATAAATCAATTGTATACAATGCAACATGTTAGGGCTTTCAAAATGAGCAACCAAATGCCGTTTATTCCTCAGAAAAGGGTTTTTATTTTAACAACTTTCAAAGTTTAAACCAGTACTGGCTTAAAACAAAGCCAATACAATACTGATTTACAAAGCAGTAATATAATTCTGCAATTATATTTGTGAAGTGTGTTCTGGAGGGCATTGTGTAGTTTGGATTGAAATCCTTGATCATGTTCTTAAATCCTGTGTCCTCCACCATGGAAAGAGGACGCATGTCTGTGATGAGCATATTTAAAATGCTGTAATAGTAATAGTTGCAGCCCTAACGATGTGCTATCGTGCTAAGCTACGTGCTAAGCTCACTCTGTTTGACATCAGACACACTGCACTGTGTTTTCTTTTTGTCCCTTCTTGTAGTGACCACACACTTGGGACACTCTCTGCCATTTCTTCTGTGGACTCTCTCCTTTCTGTCCCTCTCTTTTCTCTTCCTTCATGATTTTACAAGCAGCGCAGCAGCGGAGGTAGCAGGCGCGTTGTGCCACAGAAATGACTGTCCGTGTCAAACACCGTGCACTGTATAGTAGTCCAGATATATATTTATATGTATAATTATATATTAAACGAGGCTTCGAGGCACAAAATTTAATTCGAGGATATTTTGTAATCGAGTACTCGCGAATATTCGAGGAATCGTTTCAGCTCTAGTGTGGATCATAACAACTTCACAACAACTAATGAATGAGTTCTGAAGTTACTACATCAGTAACTTATGAACATTACTTTAGTTTTACAGATGCAAATTCTGTTTTACACAAAACACTTTAGGGTTCTGCAGTGACACAAATGTAGGGAGTAGATGGAATTATTACATTGAGTTATCCCCAGACTAGGGATGGGAATCTCGACTAATTTCCCCGCCGACTAGTCTCAAATTTTATTTGCAACTAGTCGACTAGTCTATAAGCAAGAAAACTCGCAATTTAATACACATATTAAGTTAAAAGTTTAACATGCAAATGTGTATTTAGGAACTATTTAGCCCAAACATTCAGGACGAACTGTTAATCTAAATTCTATTGATGTAACAACAACTGACTGAATAGTTGAACAATTTAAAGAGAAATACATTTCTGATACGTTTGCCAATGCAATGCATGGCATTTATTATAAATACTGCTTTGGTATGAAACTTAGATGCAGCAGCATGACAATTCCAAACGTACAACATAGTAGCCTAGAATAGAATTCCCTGAAATCTCTGGCACTTAAGACTAGTGCACGATTCAAGAAACTTTCATTTCTTAAGAATATTTAACTGTAATTGGAAGGTCAGGATATTTTAAATAAAATAAATTGAACAAAAAATATTGTAACTTCAACAAACAAAAAAGAGAAAAAAAAGCAATGAAAATGAAATGGCCTATCTTTTAGCAAAATTGCATGTAAATAAAAATAATTATACTAGTCAAAAACAAAAAAAATAGACCCTGCCTCTGTAAAGAAAAAACAAAACTCACAACAATAAAAACTCTGGCCTAAATGAAATGGAGTTTATACAGTTCAGGAACTGTGACATGTACTTTCTCCCAGTCAATTCGTACTATCTGTCAAACGTTTGTAATTGCTGGCTTTTCAACCATATAGATGGGCTGCACTTCTCGCAATGTAGCGAACGACACTGTCTGTGAGCGCTTCATTTTGGGGTATTATCTATATGTTCTTTGCCGACCAAATGCCTCATTAACTGTTGACTGTCAGGACAAAGGCTCCGCTGCACCTGCACATCTTCGTCGCCACTACTTTCAAACAAATGCGACATATCAGCTAGTAGGTGTTCATGAGCTCACACCTTGTTCATCCTGTTCAAAACCAACACATTCTCACACTGGGGCAGCCGGCTTAAGAACCATATCTTTTGTGCCATCATTCATATTAGCGTTTGTTTCCGCGTTACTCCTCAGGACGCTTACTTCAGCTCTCTCCGTGTGTCCGCGCGAGCGGCCCCGTCTTCACCCCGAAGATCGCATGTTTGACAGATGCTCACTCGGCTATAAATCCGCTAAATCCGCTATAGAACCGATGCACCCCGGTGTTAAGAAAGATAGACGTAGTGAGCCATCTTCACATTCAGCCTCTTTGGTAGTAAAAGAGGAGGAAAACAAACATGCAGGCTACTGCAGGTGGCATTAAGAGGCAGAGGAATGTTTTTTTTGTAATACGGGAGAATTACGGGAAAGTATTAATACGGGAGGACGGCGGGAAAGAGGGATAAAATACGGTAGTTTCCCGGCCAAAACGGGAGACTTTACAGCTCTGCGCAGAGGCGTGAAGAACAAGATGCATGATGCTTAATGTAGCGTTTAACCGACTAGTAAAATACTAAACGATTAATAAATAAGTAGGCGATTAACCGATTAAACGACTAGTCGCGCACATCCCTACCCCAGACACAAGTTAACCTAATTCTAGATTTATGACCTGTTAGCTTTGAATGTCTGACACAGAACTGATAAAATGTCAGTTTTTTAAACAAATTCTTCATATAATATATTATTATCTCAAGTATAAAGAAAGGTTGATTGATTGATTAAGGGTAATATGATTGTCAGTAAAATTCCAGTAGTACGTTAGATAGAAATCAACATATGAACTAAAAGAACACAGGGGCGTTTAGTCGAGCTTTTGTGGCGTAAACATGCTGTGCTTTGAGAATTTTCTTATGTAACTTGAGCAAAAAAAAAAAAGTTTGAAAACCTCTGGTTTAACGAGCTGAGTCAAACTCAGTCTCCTGATTTCTTCCAGCTTTATGACTCAATGTGTCATCAGCACACTAAAGGATGTGTGATCACGTGGAGTCACATGAGTGGAGTCCCTTTCATGAGTCAAAGCTCACACGACACGTCCATCTAGGCAGGAGCTCCGCTGCTGACACAGCATTCCTGAACTCAGCCTGCAGTCTGGACAACATCAAGCCAAGTCCTGTCCTAAAACAACGCAAGCACTCTTCAAGATTTTGTTTACATTGAGGTGAAACTATCATGGCGGTTGAATAATTTGGTGTGACGGAAGTTGAAAGGGAATAAGAGGAACTATAAAAAAGCTTCATCAACTTAAACTGTCTTGAATGTCCCATGTCCTGGTGAGTTTGACTGTTTACATCATGTACAGGATGTCTATTAATCAAGGACTGATTTAAGTTAAATAAAACATTAAATATGCCTTCTCTTTAAAGGATCAGATGCAACTCTTTTCCCCTCCTCTTTGGAAATGCTACAGGAGGCTGTGATAGTGCACCGATTGGCCACCTAAAGCTGCATACACACCGAACGCTACTTTGCCACCATAATCATGTCGCCCACTGAAGTCGCATCATGTGTCCACAAATCCCTCATTTTGGTTACTGTCGCTGTAGCTCGGTGACGTCACATCTGCTCGAGTTTCACCGCGATCATATCATATATCATATAATAGGATGTATAAGCAGACATTATTCCAACTGTATCCTTTTCACTCACCAACCAACCACAGAACACTGCAGCTGATGGCCTGCTGCAGCATCCTCTGTGAGTTTTCTGCGGTCCGTCTAGGCGGAACTAATGTACCCATTGACTAATGTTTCCCACGAAGACATAGATTTTTACTCTGTAGTCTGGAATATAAACTGTCTTTCATGGGTACTGTCACACATGCACTCACCGCTGATTGGCTGTTGGCACGCAGCCACACACAACATCGCCTGAAAAGATCAACTTTTTTTACCTTTGGCAACGCGCAACAAGCAAAGTGGTCGTATTGAAAGCAGCAGTCACATTGTGAGAGGGTTAACCCCGCCCCATAGTGGCTGTACATTGACTTTGCATGGAGAGTGATCGCAGAGGATGCTCAAATCACAATCGGTGTGTAGGCACATTAAAAGCTGTCCGATGAGGGAAGGATTATTTACAGGCAGCAAAGTCGACCTTCAAAACAGTCATGGTTTCTTCCTGAGACATGCAAAAAACATCTGTATAGCTTTTACATAATAAACACAGAAATAAAAACAAACATTATCTTTAAAGAGGCAGAGTGCATTCCTCCGTGAACTGAGAGTTTAGTAAAAGGTCATACAAGCTGTATTGTATGAAAAAGCTCATAAGAACGTGTGTTTTGCAGTTCTGCTTGTCATTTAATGTCCTCTTAAATTGTAGCAATGTTTCCCTTTTTGTGATGCTTTTTATGTTGAGTAAAGTACTTTGACTTTTCTTGTTGCTGAAAAGTGCTTTAAAAAACCTTAATTAAAACTAATAAGATACCCCCAAACCAGCTAATCCTCAGGTAGCTGCAACACATAAGCACAAAATGTCAAAAAGGTGTCATAACTCACATGTAGGAATATTTTATAATCCACGTATGAATTCCATGAGCCTTCATTTTGAATGCGGGGATCTTGGACCCGCACTGCCACAAACTCCTGAAGAGGAGAAAAAAAGGAAGTATTACACAAGACTGACTTAAATTTAGAAACCGCTGTGATGCTTCAGAGAGTCTTTTTATGTATTTCCAGAATAATTGTTAAGCAAACTTAGATTTACAGCACAATACAAGCAGACACGAGTCATCCTACTGTCTCCTAATGAAGATGAAGTTCCTGAAATGCTTTTATGCACATTATTACAGGTATTGTCTGCTAGAAAAGAAGTGGAAGTTTAAAAAGGGGATGTTTAGCGACAACAGATACATACACATTTGAGCTGATAGATTGGAGTTACACGAGGGTTACTTACATCTTCTTCTTGATTGCTGATCATCCTATCGAGTAATGCACTGAGAGGAACAGAGAGGAGAAATGAGTTAGAGGGAAATTCAATCAATGTGATTGGGCTCTCCCGCTGGGCTCATTTGAAATGATGACTCATTCAACAGAGAGGCTGGTCAGTGAAAATCCAATGAGTCACTGGTGTCGTCATTTCTCTTGAACATTCAGAAGAAGAACATTTTTAGATGCTTCAGAGCTTTTTAAAGAAGCTACAAAGGGGAACTTCTACAGGGGCTTTACGTGGCCTCCTGATAATAACAGACCTGATCTATTTAGTCTGAAGTCAGAAAACAGAGGACTTCAAATTTCACTCCTTGCTGTATTGAATAAAAAAGTTAACTGACAACCTTCAGAACTAAACCCAAACCAGGCGAAAGACTTACAGTATGTCAAGACATTCAGTAGCATGGGTTTTAAACATTAAAGTCTGTGTTATTTTTATGATGTTTAGTATTGAAATACCAAAGACAATGCACTGTAACTTATAAGAATGGTGTTGGAGAAACCAATTCATGAACCAATCCTGCACCGTATGGTCTATGTTTTCCAAAACATCATGTTGCCTATGTTTTTTTTGCAATAGTTAGATATATAGGTAGATAGTGCCCACATTTCATGGAGATATTTGCAAACTGTGGTGCTGACACAATACCACTCATCAAATTTAAACTGTATGTAGGAGTTTGACTACTAGTTTGAATGCTAGAAACATGAATACCAAATACTGGACTCATTAGACATTTACTTTTGTTGCTGTTCTTAAAATATTTATAAAAAAGTTTCAGTAATAGTATCACGTTTGTTTAATGAATTCTAGTATTGTGACAAGCCTGAAGTAGCATACATCTGTTGAAGCCATTATTGGCTGCATTTTCTGTATTTATTACATGCATTATATACCATCCATGAAAATACCTCAGAGCAGCTTTGGTTGGTAGATTTTAACCCGCTGAATCAATTTTCAGTGCATGATGAACATAGATGTCACAATACTAGAAATAAAACATTGGATTTGACCCTGGGGAAAGTCAAATGATACATTAAAACATTTTTTTTTCACATCACAGCAACAAAAAGAGATGTTCTGAGTGCCCGACACTGGGCATCAAACACCTGTGGAGATTGCACAGACATTGAGACATTGTAGAAGCTATTGTTCAATTGAGATATTTATCTTCTATTCTTGACTATTTCCACAAGATATAAGGTGGCAGTGACTTGTATTATTGTTGCCACTGCATCAAAATAGGTTTGCAAACATGTAATGCTAGGCCTTGCCCATATTTGAGTGCAATTTACAAGGGATGCACTGTATTTGATCTTCCTATGTTGGATATGCTGATATTTGCAAATGCATTATTGACTTTACTGATGTTATTAGTTTGTGTCAAGGGCTCAAATTATCTAATTTAAATGGACCTGTGCCTTTCATGGTAGCAGTCCATTTGTGACAAACAGATGTGAAGCAAAGAAAACAAAAGTGTCTTCTCAGGTAGATGACACTTTGAAGGGATGATGAAGTAAACCATTTACACTTTGCCAACATTATAGTCATTTGTGTTAAATTTATTGGCATTTTTGTATGGCCAAACCATTAGCTGTAAATATCAGCAGAAATATTCATATCTGCCTGTACTGATATTGGTCTGATACTATTGTGCATCCCTACAACGTGCACTTTAAAAAAAAAATCTCTCCTGAACAACTTTCTTATGAAATAGCTGATTTTGTGAGCTCAATTTTAAGTACTTTTGGATTTGATTTATAATTAAAATAAGAGAAATTGCATTCTATAAAATCTTTGTATCACTATGAAGGAATGAAAGGACAAAATGCAGAAATTTATTGAGCTAACCGAAACCGGTGTACAGGGTCATATGGTAACCGTGTTTACCGGCGACATGACGCCAAACGTGATTCTCTTGGTTTCAGAAGCTGAGGACAGAAAATGTTCAAAAAAGAATATTTTTGACGCCTTTTATTTAAGTCATGTCAAATAAATGTCTAACGAATGAGTCTAACGAAAGAGCATCTTTAATACGCGTTTCATCTTGCACATGTTGCTGACATGATAACCGCAAACACGCCGAAAGGCTTCATATAACACAGTCACCATATAACACAGAACACCGGAAGAGATTGGGTGTCACATTTTAGCTAAGAAAATGACTCGAAAAGGATCATTTAACCATTGACAATCACTTGTGAGAGATATCCCTACAATTGACCTACAACTCTGCAATTTCTCCCATTAAACCACCAAGAAATATTATTTTAAAAGCAGATATTTCCGTCATGGCATACATTAACATTACTGCCTAAAGTACTCGTGTCTTTTATCTGTATCAAAACAAAATGTTCTGGTAAAAATGGGCGTGTTCCCTTGAAGTGAGAGGAGGCTGAAAGTTAACTAATTACGGAAACATAAGCAGACGACGTATATTTCTAGCCCAGGCAATAAAAAGGACTTGTAGTGTGGCTCTTGTTCACATCTCTTGTTCACATTTGTTGTCTGATACCAACTCAAACACTTCAGCTAAGTACAGCTAGCTACATGCTAATGTCATACGACAATAACTTACTTTCATTAACTGTATGTTCGCTCCTGCTGTGGTGTCCAGCCGGCTGATGTCTTCGTCGTCCTGTTCGTCGAAGTTTCTGCTGAATTGATGAATAAAATCCCCAAACACAGAGCCTTGTTTTTCTAAACACCTCCTCTCTCCATTTCGCAAGTCACAAGCGCCGCACACCATGACGTAATTGCTTCCGGGGGTGCGCGCGCGGCAGGCACTGAAATACGGAATGGAGTTTTTTTCCTGAGAAATGACATCACACATTTATTGTGAAACAATCGGAAGACCTGTCATGAATAAAATACATTTGTTATTTTTCCGAGGCCCTTTTGTGCTGTTCCTCGGGCATATATGCCGAAATGACTGGTATGTGTTTTTTCAACAATTATAGTCATGCCATTATGACCATCACATGTTTCTTAACTTCTGGTTAATTTGTGACTGTGGAGGTGACATGTACTGGTCCTTCTGGCCCATGTATATCAGGAACACGCCCCCCCACCAGGAGCAAAAACTGGAGTGGTCCATGGTTAGGATGATTCCTGGGTGCCTGTGACTGGTACAGGCCCCAAAACATATTGTGATGTCAGCAACATTTGACACAGGTGTTTGAGGATTTCTTCCTAACTTACAAAAACTGCAAGGTTTTTCTCTACAGAAATGTGATATATAGGCATATGTTTTATTGCCTACAAAAGCATAGTTAAACATTTACATAAAAAAAAACGCTTTTCAGAACACTTATTAGAGGTCAGGGACAGGTCTATGGCTGGGGCCGGATGTGCACATACATATACTGTATTTGTCGAATGATTCAATGGATACGGTTGATTTAGTGCAACAAACACTTGTAAGAAGTGCCTAGATATATATTATTACAGGGGCTTAACTGTTTACACGGGGGGAGCCATCCTCGATTGTCAGCTTAGAGGTGTTGAGGTTCCCCAACTTCCCAGTCGGAAATTCCAACCCCAGGGGGCATTCCAGTTGAAATTAAAAAACCCTAATTTCCCAGTACAACTGGAATGCAGCATAAAACTCCAGTTGTACTGGGAAGTTGGGATTTCTGAGTTCTGAGTGGCAACTGGAATGCCCCCCGAGATAGGTATTTTCTACGGAAAACTCGGGGATCCTCACCAACCCCGAGTTGGCAATCAATGATGGCTGCCCCCTGTGTAAACAGTAATTAAGCTCCTGTAATATTCTGTTTATTTGCACTTCCGACTTGTGTTTGTTGCACTAAATCAACTGTATACATTGAATGGTAATGCTCCCATTGTGTTATTTACATTCTTCATGTGATATTTGTGAACTAAAACGCAGGACGTGCTACACAACAGCTAACAATAGCCTGCTAGATTGGCAATTTTTTTCAGACTTTGTAACTGGAACGCTTATAACTCAGAGATGACGTCATTCCCATTTACCTCCTCCCAATTTCGAGGTTAATGGAACGCAGCATTCGTGTTGGGCCGCATTCAGAGAGGGGGAGGGCCACATATGTCCCCCAGGCCACCAGTTGTCCATCCCCTTTGTAGAGCATTATTGCCAAAGTATTTCAGTGAAAAAAAAAATACCAACTATAACATAAACATGTCCAATATAAAAAAGACAAGTGATTATTATAAAAATATAAATTTGTTGATTATATCTGCTTACAGATATTAATAACGTGCTCAGGTTTCCTTCTGTTTACATTCTTTGAGCGCCGATCCGTTGAGCCAGTCCACAGTTTGCTTATACTGCGCAGTCGCAGATCTACAGATCACCTGCACGCAGCCTTCCAACTCTCCGGCGTTGGTGACGTCATCCACATGAGTGTGAGATCTGTGGAGCTGCTCCGTCCTCGCGCTCCACAGACCCATGAGCAGCGTTTTTTCTGTCTCAGCAGACGAAGGGGCGGAAACGATACTTTCCACTGTGGTCAAGCTAGCGGCTCTTTTGACAACAAATCGATAAAGCAGTCACATTGTAGCTGTATCACTGCGTGGCAAAGGCTGCTGCATTGTTTTATTTCGGCTGTAAGTGGAACTTAAAGACAATCAGTTGTAAGTCATCGGTGAGTGTGATTTCTGCCTTCCCTCCTCCTAACGTGCTGTTCAGTGAACGTCTGATTGTGCATGAGCCTGTCGCTGGTAGGTGTTCATAATCTGCATATTTTCAATGAAACCTGACGCCGCGTCTCCTGTGTCGTGAATATACAGCTTTTCCATTGAGAACGAGCTTTGAAAAAATAATTTTGGTCGCCAAATGTCCTGAAATATGACACATTAGTTGTAACGCCAAATCAATATGGAGGAAAACCAGCTAGCTGCAAGCTGGAGATCCCGGTGAGGCTTTGTTATGAGCTGTTTGTTTCACATTGTCTGCAAATGATAGCAACAAAACCTCACTTAGAAGGCTGCAAGGTGTTTTTAACACAATGCTTCAGACAGTGTAATGACGCCTGGATGGTTTTATTTGCATGCCTCTGTTTACCACACTGATGTTCGGTTTGCTGTGCCGCCGCCAGGTGATGCAGACCTGCTGTGAACTGTTGCTGATGCTGGCAGCTCATTTAACCACCACCACAACTTTTATGCATCTTTCAGTAAAATGACTGACATGCAGACTTTTAGAGGTTATAAGCCAAATCTACTCTCTGATTTTTAAATAAACTCTAACATTGATACTCCATCCCCATGATAAATATTAGTTTCCATTGTTCTAAGGTGAAGGTACATGATAAGAGTCTTTTTAAAGACATACATAAATGTGATCAAACATTTTTCTTTCTGAACTGTAGGAGCCTGATATATTAGCCACTTCATTCAAACAAAGAATAATGTAGTAAAACTGGCAGTAGGGCTCAAAAGAATTGTATTGGCTGTCAGTATTATCAGCATAAACAAATGCATAAATACAGTCTAAATGAATTGCATCAGAGAAGACACAATATTTATGCAACCAGGAAACAATGCATCACCCAGCGTGTCCAATAACATCAACTCTCTCAACATCTCCATGCAATAAAATTAATTCACACCAGTCATGGGCTGCAGAGTAACTGATAGAAACTGAAGTGATGAATCAATATTCATAGAAATTTAACAAGGAACATGTTTCAAGTAAAAATGATCAAACATGTTACTGATGTTAACTACACATCTTTCTGTTAGAAATGCATGATATTGGATTTTTGCAGATGTCTGATATGCTGATATTTCCAAACCTATAATTTGCTGATACTCACATTGATACTTTTGTAAAACTGAACCTTCACTTCCTCAAAATCTACCTGTTACCCTCATGCTGAGCCCTCAGCTGAGATGTTAAGCAAGAAAAACAGCATTTTATTCTTTAATAAAGTATATATTTGATATATAAAGGTGGAAATTCAGTGATGTTGAGGTGAACCATAATGGCATATTTGTACATTTTGACAATATCGCAGATAATATATGGGATGTACAGTATGTGCTCAACATTAACACCTAAAATATATAAAAGCTTTTTGAACAATTATTTGCCAAACTTAATATTTTTCTGATAATATTGTGCTTTCTACTTTATAAATTAGCACCAGCCACTTGCTACATGCTGGTGCTTCTGTGCAATGGAAGGTTAAAAAAAACATCATGAGATCTCTCACAATCATTGTTTAAACTTGCAATCCGCCATAAACTTAACTAATTGGAACAACTTTATCAAATAATTTAAGCTAATATACTTAGTTAATGAAAAATGTTCTCTCCTGGCTCTTACATGAGTTTTAGTTAAAGCTAAATTAGCTTTCACGGTCATTGCTGTAATGGAGACTTCAAACATCCTGTATGCTAAAATAACCTAAACTATTTTTAAAAATAAAGTTTTCCCTTTTCGAAGATTTGTTATTGCATCAAAAATACCCACCTAATTTTAATGCCAACACATTACTCCATTTTGCTGACAGTTAAAATACAAAGTGGCCATTAAAAATATGACAGAGTGCGATGAAAGTTTAAAATAATCCTAAAAAGGGGCGGAAAAAGTTTATTTTCAACCCTACATGCATTGTGCATGAAAAATTCACAAGTTAAAAGTGATCAAATCAGGATTTTAAGGTTTAATGCCAACTGGTTTTCTTTATGCCAGATGACACCCACTGTATTAGTGTGGAGAAACTTTTCTGCAGTTTTAATTGCAGTAAGAAAAAAGGTTGCAATGTCCAGGTTTTTCAACGAGTGCAGCCCTGCAAAGAAGCTTTTTTTATTTTTCAAAATATTTGCTGTAATCTGTGTTTTTTTAATTTAGTGTAGTCATGTTGTTTGTCCAGCAGAGTGCAAGCTTTGTACAGTAAGCAGCAAGGGATGTAAGAATACACTGAAGAAATGCACACTTCACATCAGTATAACAAAAACAAAAGAATGAGGCTAATGTATTTTTAGAAAGGGAAGAAAATGGAATGTTATACATTTTACAGTTTGAACAAAATAACTATGAATACAGACATTTCCTTCAATTTAACACCTTTATTAGAAGCATCAAGTATTAAAAAAATGCTAAATCTGTATCTAGAGGTAGCGCTGGGGAGGATTGAACTGTTCATATAATTATATGATGATTTCTTACTACATGTATAACTTGACTGGTCATTTCTTTGAAGAAAAGTAAAATTACTGATTAATGTTATGTATGACCATCTTTTCAAAAAATATATGATTTCTTGTAGTCCACCCTGACAAGGCTGACAGACAGATCACTGTTCATCTCCACTGTCTCCAGCTCTTACCATGTATTTCTCAGTAAATCCTGTTGTCCAATGCTGTTTTCTCCTCTCTACCACATCGGTCCTGGCTCTCCTCATCGTGCAACAATCCTGATGTTGACCAGAACCTGCTGGTCTCCAGGTCTCCCCGATGAGTATGAGCCTGACAACAGAACCCTCTAACGATGCTCCCCCTGTTACAGAAGGTTTAAAAATCACTCTTCTCTAACACCAGTCTCTCTGTTTCACCTGTTCTTGTGCATTAACGTGTTTGTCAAGAGTCAAAGGATGAATAAAGTTTTTTTTTATGTGAAATGTTCAAATGTTCAAACTGCACTCACCGTATTGTTTTCAGTGAAAGAGTGTCAGGGTCTGGCATGAGAAATAATATTAGTTTACATTTTACACTTTGAAAAGTTAAAGTGAAAAGAACGAAGTCAGAATGTCACCCTCGTGCTGTGCAAGAAACAGATGTAAAGTAAAAAAAACACTTTGAATGACAAAATTTTCTATCACATTACATCAACCTGCACCATTTTTTTTACTTTCTTTAGATATTTTTTGGTAAATTTCATTCTTATCTTCATTTAGACTTTTGAAAACATTTCAGTGTTTGTCTCAACACGTTAGCGTCATGCTTGTGGTTTCACTATGTTCTATATACATTTTACTGTTCCCTCAATGTATTAGTCTTCTTTTGACATTGTTTTTTATTATGTCTAAAATTAAAAGTTAAACCAATGTTTTGTCTGTTTTTTTTAAATAAATGATGACTTTATTCTTAGCACTTTTGCTTTTTGAATTGTATTAAACACATTTTTATGTTTGAACTTGTTTTGACATTTTTTAAAAAACATTGCTCCTTTCATCAATCCCATTTCAACTTATTTTTCAAAATTAAATTTAAAAGTGTTAAAGACCTTTACATTTTTTCTCAACATTTTGAATTTTTAAACATCAGTTTTAGACAAGTAACTCTATTATTTTGGTTTTACAATTGTAATGAGGATTATACATAAGACTTTATCATTTTGATTTTGATGGTATGTATTGCAACAGAACCCCAGATATTTCAAATGTCTTTTCAACATTTTAATTTTTTCCTTAATATTTTGACTTTTTCCTCATGATTCTACCCTTTTTTAAAATTGAATTTCAACATTATACCAACATTTCTACAATTTTTGGCTTTTTTAAACTTTTGAACAGTTTTGTCCCATTTTTACTTTATCAACATACCTCTCAGATCTTGAATCCATACTTCAACATATGATTTTTACATTAACTTTTTGACATTTTTCTCAAGATTTCTGCAACTGCATTGAATTTTGATTTCAACATAATCTCAAAATGTGTACATTTTTTAAATAGTTTGACACTGTTCTTCACATTTTTGCTTGTTTAAATCCAAATTCCCTTGAACTCTTAAATTTCTATTCCAGCATTAAGAGATTTGTACTTTTTTTCAGCATTTTGTCTTTTTTTTTACATTTATTTTTACATGCTTGAACCTTCTTGAGATGTTAAGATTATCAAAGTTGTGTTCCTCCTTCTCTCAACACACTGACTTAGTAATGATCAGCCTTAAAGCTCTAACTTTATTTTCTGTCCTCAAAATCAGATTTTGATATTTTCCAAAATATTCCAGAAATTTCCAACATGTTGGCTTTTGTGCTAAAGTGTATAATAAAATCCCTCATTTTATTATTTCTGCCTAATGCCTGACCTTAACACTCTTACTCGGATTTCCGTCCCAGCTGAAACAATTCTCAAACAAATGTAAACATCTTAAACGTTGCCACTTTTCATCACCTACAGAAATTGACAGTTTAGTTTCTTGCTCGTCAGTACATGTTGGGTGTTGGCTCATGACCGTACCTGCTCATTAGGTCCAGCAGAGAACAAAATGACCACACAGGAGAAGGAGAAGAAGCCCGAAGAGGTTGCAGAGGAGGAAGAGGAGGAGGAAGAGTACGTGGTAGAGAAGGTTCTGAACCGGCGTGTGGTTAAGGGGAGAGTGGAGTATCTCCTCAAATGGAAAGGCTTCTCCAAGTGAGTGTCCATGTATCACAACTTCTCTCAGAAACTAAAATAAAAGCTGACAGTGCTGAAAAAGCAACACTGTTTCTTGAAAGACTGTGCTGTGGACTGGAAACAGTATAAGTCATGCAGAAAGTAAGCTAAAACTCATTTTTCTTCTGAAGTACTCTAAGTGGCCACAGGGGGGTGCCAACGTGCCATGACCACTTCTGGCCACATACTGTTTATTGTGCTTAACGGGCTTTATGACCAAGCGAAAGAAGTTATAGTTTTGGTAGCATATACTAGTTTCTTTGTGTTTTATCTTGTTAACAGGATAAGTCAAAAAGTTATGAACAGAATTTGAAGAACATTTTCAGGGAATGTTGGTCATGGCACGAAGAAGATATGGTTAAGATTTGGTAGAGGTCCAAATCCAGAAGCTGATCCAGGAGTTTTTTTTTAATAGGATTTGTTATCATTGCAGGACAGGACAGTTTCCACATTTTTCCCCAATATTCCACTTTTAGGGAATATTGGTCATGGCACAAAGAAGAGATGATACAATTTGGGTGTGATCTAGAAACACTTCAAGAAATTTTTAAGGATTTTTAACATTGCAACGTAGGACAGTTTTCTTCATTTTGGCTGAGAACTCAATAAGTTCTCAATGGATTTTCAGGGAATGCTAGTCATGGCACAACTGAGAAATTTATTTCTTTGGTGGTGTGAATGAATCCGGATGTGGATTCAACATTTTTTCCCAATGATTTGTTGACAGTACCAGAAAGGGCAGTGAAAGAGCCATTTGTATCCATGTGTGTGTCACAGTCACTTCGTGGTTGCCACAGTAGGAGATGTATTGGACAACAGCAATTACTCTGCAGGTGTGCTGCTTACCGGGAGGAGCACACAGCTTTTTGACCGCCATTTAGTGGCTAAACTTTAAGCCTTATGTTTGTTTTACATACGTGTCATAGGTATAAGAGTGTGTAGGTCTTACAGGCTGTATTGGTGCATTGCCAGCTGTCGTGCCCTTATAAATATCAATTAACAGTGTTCCTGTCCTCTTGTTTGCAGTGAAGACAACACATGGGAGCCAGAGGACAACCTGGACTGTCCTGATTTGATCGCAGAGTTTCTGCAGTCTCAGAAAACGGCTCACGAAGGGAAGAGGAAGACAGATGCAGAAGGAGACGAAAGCAAATCCAAGAAGAAAAAAGACGACGTAAGCCTAATCTGTGTTTCTGTTGTGTTGTTTTGATGCAGATTCAGTGAGTGGAGGGCCTCCCTAACACACCAAGGCCGTACTGATAAAGTAGCCCAAACAAAGTGTCTGTGAGCAAAATAAATATATTTAATAACAGGAAACGAAAGGAAGTCCTGAACTAGCTGCACATAAACTGGTTAAGTGAAGTGTTGAGGCAGCAGATGTTCCTTTTATCTGAAGAGAACCTGAAACCTCACAATGGTCTGGACCTTCTCTATAATGAACATCAGCAGCTCTGATTACAGATAATCGTGGAAAGGAGGGGGTTTTATTTATATTTTTGATATTTGTGAACCAACAGCGGTTCTCAACAGCTGCCTGAAAAAACTAAAGAACTGCAACTTTTAATGTGTGACAAACGGCAACAAAAATATATGCAACTTGTGTCATAACTTCATGATTAGTGACAAAAGCCTGTCACTCCATCATGGAGAATGTGTTGCTGTCAATCCAAGCAGCTGCTAAATCCTTCTCTTCTAAGCAATCTCATTTTTAAAAGAAATAAAACTATCAAACAGTATTTTACATAGGACCTCTCACCTCTTAGGAGGTAGATATTCGACTGACGTCATAACTTGGGCCTAGATTGAAACTGCATCAGCTGATGCAACAACTCAAATGTAAACTCTGTAAGAAGTTCAGAATTTGGACTTCAACTGAGCTGGTAAAACCATAAAAGGGGCGACTTATTATGCACACATTTCACGGTAACCAAACATTTGTTCAGTGTGCAGGATAGATGCCAATAGAATACCTGAAGGAGCCCTTGCTATGGATTTTTTGTTTTATATTGACTTTGATATGGTAGGCGTGACTCCTCCAAGTCAACAAGACAAAATGTCTGTGGCATCTGGACTTCCTCCTCTCCCATATTTTTGGTGCCAGTAGCTGCCACAATCATCTTGTGCAGCAGCAGCAGCAAGTCCACTGCAGTGCATTAGAATGCAGACTTGTTGACAACTGAACTGACCAATTACTGCATAGTTGACCTGTAGACCAATCACAGCAGACAGGGCCCATGTGGGGAAGGGGACCCCAAAGAGGCAGGAGCTCAGAGAGAGACTCAGAGTACGCAGCACTATCAGGGGAGCTCTCATTGTCGAAAGTTTGCATGATCGATGCAGACACTTGATGGAACGATGTAGATCTGGGTGAATTTAACAGATATATCAATCCATTTTTAAAATGGATGCAGCCTGAGACAAAACTGTTGATTAAGTTCATGTTGATTTATGATTTGGGAAAAACAAATGTCCTGCAGTTTCACGTTTGAGGTCAACATGATTATCTTTCTGAAAACATGAGTTTAGATGGGGTTGGATTAAAAAGAACGTTAAAAGTTTGCTGATTGGTAATTAAATCCTAAGATCTTAGGTTACTTCCCTAAACACAAAATAATAACACCAGAACATGATCTGTTTTGATGATCTGTGCTCCTCTCCTTTATTTAACATTCACACACATACACATTAACATTGTGTATGTTTATTTAAGTTGTTTTCTGTTGTTTGATCCTCAGACAGAGAAGCTAAGGGGCTTTGCACGAGGTCTTGATCCAGAACGGATTATTGGTGCCACAGATTCCACAGGAGAACTCATGTTTCTCATGAAATGGTTTGTATGCAGAGTGCATGATGACAGCTGTTAAAACACCTTAGGTGGCTCGCAGAGAGCATTATGTACTTAAAGTTAATGTTCCACTTCAAATGTTTTTTAAGCTGATGCTGTAGAAGGGTATCAGGGTTAGGGCTGTCCCATTACAACTTTTTCACCTCCAATACGATACCGATACTGCAGCCTTGAGTACTGGCCGATACCGATATAGATCCAATACGATATCAGCAGGAATCATACATAATTTTATTACGAATTTTGCGGTATGGACTTTAAGAAAAGGCTTGATCAAGTGAGATTACTCAAACAGAGAACAGTTATCAGCAGTTGTAGGGATGAGAAAAACTGACCGATTTGTTAATAACCAATGGGTTCAATTAATTTAACCTTTAACATTAGAATATAGTACATCTAAATAAAATAAATGAAAATAAATTGGAAGACCCAGAAAAGTAACCTCAATAAATCCAGTAAAAACAAAAATAACATGTATTTTTAATGGCAAAATAGCCACTTTGTTTAGCTTAAACATAAGCATATTCTACAACTAAAATATATAAATAAATAATAAATTAGAATGAACAAGTTGTGCTTTTATCAGAGATTTTAGATGCAGGCCAATATGATCCGATATTTGTTTTTTTTGCTAATATTGGTGAGTGTAATCAGGGTGTCTATGGATCCTTTAACCCTATAAAGCCAGTTGTATCATATTTGATACATACTTTTATAGTACGTCTTTCTATTCAACATGATCAACAATCATCTAAAATTCTTGACCTGTCAAGTTTAAATGTGTCAATCAATCATTATTTGAACATAGGGGTGGGCGATATGGCAAAAGTATCTTATCACGATTTTTTAAAAATAAAATCACGATCGCCATTTTCACGATTATTTTTTTACGTTGATATTTTTAGACTAATTTGCATGTTTGACGATTTTTTCCCTATGTTTAACATATAAAATATGTAAAACCCTAAAAGAAAAAAAAGACCATTTAAGCCAAAGAAACTTTCTGAACAGGTTTTAATTTAAATAGTTCAGTTTTTTTTTTTTTAATGTGCAATAAATGTAAACATAAACGATAATGAACAACAATAAAGTGCACTTTTGTAACCAAAAACACCAAATAGCTTACTGAAAAGGGTCAAATATAAATGCAAACTTAAGTAACTGGTTATCTCTTAAAGTGCAGCAATTTAAAACAAATGTTATCTAACTGCAATGTCTATAATCTGAGTGAATAATACAGCTGCTTTAGAACAGATTTTGGTTCAGACATCTTCAAGCTTTTATCTCCTTTTCTCTTTCCGCCATGGCTTCACGCTACATAACCAAACAGGAGATCCCACCATGCATTGCACGTAATGTGCTACGATTGGTTAGTCGGGTACGCATCAAAGTCTCTGCACCCACACAGACAATTTGACGATCTTTCTGCTTTATGAGATCATCCCCACGTTATAATCCTTAACGATTTAATATCCTCATATCGCACACCACTATTTGAACAAAATGATACAAATTTAAGTAACTAATGGGTAACTACATACAACTGATCATTTACAGACTAAAAAGGTATAGTAACATATCTAAAGAGGCTCTTTTTCATAGTATAGTCATAGTGTGCTTTAATTGATTAAGTTTGTCTTTATTTTCATATAACTTGTGAGTCATCATAACAATGAACACATTCTATCACATCCTCTGATTGCTTAGGTAATTCTGAAGATAAGAATGTCTTTAAATAGGTTGTTCTTTAAAGCATTGAGGGCCTTCGTGCATTATCACAAAATCAAGGCACACCAAAGGATGTAAATATTGAGGTCAAGGTGATAAAAATTTAACAATTGGAATCAAAATTTCTGAGTCGCACGTTTAAACCAGAAAGTGTAAAGCAAAGCCGGTAAGATCAAATAAAATTGTGTTTGAGGCTTGAAAAGGTCTCCGAAGTCTTTAATTTGGTTTTGAAAAGTATGCAGCTGCTTGGTTTAAATAAAGTTTTGCATATGAAGTTGAAACACTGAAAAAACTTGAGGATTTTGCTGAATTAGTTTTAGAACAAAAAATGAAAAGGTTAAAAAAAGGGTAAGATTGCATTTTTTATTTTTTCTTTAAGTTAAACTTTTTTAAATTGTGCATCAATGTGTATTTTTTTTCCTCTCATCATTTTGACTTTCTCCATGTGCATGTGCAAAAATCTTCCTTTCAACATTCCTTTTTTCTCGGCTTGGCCATTGCTCGTCCCTCTACTGCAGATGAGGTGAATTTCTTTTTCTTTCGTGTTTCTACAGGAAAAACTCAGATGAAGCAGACCTGGTGCCGGCGAAGGAGGCTAACGTGAAATGTCCGCAGGTGGTCATCTCCTTCTACGAAGAGAGACTCACTTGGCACTCGTATCCGACTGAAGACGAGAAGAAAGACGACAAAAACTGAGGGCAGAGAGGGGGGAAAGATTCTGTAGTTTTGAACTCATTGTACTTTTGAAGGGGGGGGGGGGGAGTGGTCTGGAGGGGAGGGGGTCCGTGACAAGCAAGACACCGTTTTGACTCATTTGTCTTTTGGTGATTTCTCACCCATCTGATTCCACTTTTTATCCAGATCATAAACTGTAAATACGCTTTAGGTTTGCCCGACTGAAACGTAAAAGCGCAGAGTTCATTTTAAAGCACCAGTCCACTTTTGAGGCCCCGCCAGTATCCGTTTGTAAAACATTTGATACGACAGTCATCTTGCTATTAAAATGTTTCAGTGAGGTGATGTTTTTTATTTCTATAGTGTGCCATTTTTCTTTTATCTCCGTGCTTTTGACAGCAAACTGTGTCCATCCTAGCCGTTTCCTTAGGACTCGTTTGGTGTACGGTTATAAACCCTTTTCTGTGATTAATTCGGCCATTTGTAATCTTGTAGTGTTTCACATTAAACTGTCTTGCTTGTCATTTTTTGGAGAATAAACCACTTTTTGTTACTGTGCCGTTTCATGATGGTGTCACTCCAAATTAGACCATGGCAATATTTCATTTTTTAAGATTTATCTTTTTCCAACAAATCATAGGGTAATTAAAAAAAACATGTATATAACTTTGCTTTATGTTGATGTGATTAAGAAAGAAGTCTAGTTGAGTGCACAATCTGCTCGCTGACCACATCAATACACAACCCCTTTCAGCTTGTATCATACACTGCCTGACCAAAAATGAAGTCACCACCAAAAAAAGAGTCCCACACTCAATTTCATTGAACCACCTTTAGCTTTCATCACAGAAGCAAAAATCCACTGATGGAATAACCTGGTCATTTGGGTAGTCAGCTGAGCTCATTCTTTGGGAACATAATGTTGCCGAACCTCAACCTGACCAACTACAACAGCCCCAATCACAGCACTGCCCCCACAGGCTTGTACTATAGGCACTAGGCATGATGGGTGCATCACTTCACCTGCAACTCTTCTTACACTGACGCACCCATCACTCTGAAACAGGGTAAATCTGGACTAATTAGGCCCACATGACCTTTCAGTCCTCCAGAGTCCAATCTTTATCCTCCTTCACAAATGGAAGCCTTTTTTTCTGGTAGCCTTACTCATTAATGGTTTTCTTAAGGCTACACAGCAGCTCAGTTCTAATCCATTGAGCTCCTTTTGCATTGTGTGTGGAAATGCTCTTTCACTATTAAACATACCACCATGTTCTATTGTTTTTCTTCGATTTGATTTGGCCGAACATTGAAGTGCTAACCGATCGTGGTCACTGAAAATTTTTTCCGACCACATTCCCTCCCCACTATCATTCCAGTTTTTAATAATGCTTGGCCAGTTCTTAACCCAATTTTAGTAGTTTCTGCAATCTCCTCAGAAGTTTACTCTGCTTGATGCATGCCAACGATTTGTGCCCACTAAAACTAACACCTTTTTCACGACCACAGGATGTGTCTTTCGACATGGTTTTTAAAGAAAAATCAGGAAGACGCTACTCATTGCTTCAGCTGGAGTTAAATAACTTGTTGCCAGTTGAAAGATAATCACCAATGTAGTATTTATCCAACAGGAGGCTTGTACCTATTTACTTAGTTAAATCTAGGTAGCCACTTTTTTTGGCCAGGCATTGTATTTAATACTTTTCTGATACCTCTATCTAATCAATATGATCAACAACTTACTAAAAAAACATCTGAATACCTTCAGATAAATGATTAAATGTCCTCAGGTGGATTATCAGTTGCCAAAAACACATGTATCAATTGAGATACAACAAAATATGTTACATTTTCTGGATGTTTTGATTTCTTTTTGCATTCAGTTGAAAGTGAAATAAACATTTCGACTTCAAAAAATTAGAATTTCTGGCTATAATATATGTTTATTGTGTTTTATAATTTGTGGCTTACATGGTTAAATTAAAAAATAATTTTGTTCACTTGCTTGATTTGGACAGTGCAAATGTTCTATATGTTGTACCTTTAGGCACCATTTCAGATCCATTATATCAGTCCTAAAAGAGATTTCTTTGCTGGTCTATGGTCAAATATCTGAAATGTTGTCCGTCTTAGTATATGTTTATGCCATTCATGACAACTAGAACACTAGAGTCACAGGTGAAAATAAAAACACTTTATTAATCAATAAAAACAATTCTTGATTGCCAGCAAATATCTCAAACAGAGGGAACTACATCCAAACTGAAAGCAGAAGGTGAGACAGTTATGGAGACAAATGACGTAAATCATGACAAACACAAACATGAAAATATTTACAGAACGAGACAGACAAAAAAAAGTGCACTAAGTAGTAGCAGTACTAAATAGTTGGTGTTGCACTGGGTTACACTGAAGTGAATGTTAACCGGAATTTCATGCCTGAAGAACATTTAATGAGGACATTTCTCCTTTCAAAACTATTTTTTGGACATCATCTTAAATGTTGCGACTTCAGTTCAGCCTCTTTAAATACTCTAACCTAACTTCTATCTCAGCTGCAACAATTGATCTATTTTTTTTTTAAATTTCATAGAGAGGGCGATGCAACATGTACTGACAAACTTCATTCAAAAAGACAAGTAATAGCACTTCTACTTTGAGAACATTTTCCCACCAGTTCTCAAAACATTTAAAGTGAAGATAATGAGTTTGTGAAAGAAAGGCATTCAAATCAAAGTGGCCACGACACGCCAACATTTCACCCATTCAAATGACATTATACCTCATTGTTAACATCTTGGCTCACTTTGTTATAAACACGAAAACCTAAAAACAAGGACTTGTAATATTCAAGCCAAGGGCTCGGCTTTTACAGCAGTTAAAAAGTTACCTCCAGTGACTGTAATGGGACATTTCACTTCAAGACATGGTGCTGAACGTCAGCGACAACTTGGCTTTAGTTAAAGTTACACCTCAAACTGTGGCATCAGTTTAACAAGAAGAAGTACGTTAGAGATGTTCTGATACCTTTCTTTCTTCCCGGCTAGAGTCCATAAAACTTGGGATTTGGCTGGGAACAAATCTGCTAAAATCATGTGTTTGGCCTTTAAATAGGGTTAAACACACAGCAATAACTGAGATTCAAAGTCTGATTCTATCCAAGACCAGTAAAGAAGCATAATTGAAAACCACGGTAGATTATGGCTTCGGTACACCAAAGAAAGAATTTACTATTAAAGAAGAAGGGCTAGCATTAGCTGCAGCTCCTAGCCTCTCCAGACTTTCACTGTAAACTTCTGAATGATTTTTTAAATTCTTTTTCCCAAAGTCTGCAATATTTCCTCTAAGTACAACTCTGACAGAACCATATTTCATGTTCATGTTTGTTGAGGGGCTGGGACCTCAAACATCCGCGGTGATGAACCTAAACTAATGAAGCAGCCTCTGTTGTGTGGCCTTGTATTTTAACCTAAAAAAAATCATATATAGTGAGAAAAGGTGAAGCATTATGGTATATTAAATAGGGATACACAACATTAACCCTACAGTATTTGTAATATTGACATTTCTGCAGATATCTACAGCCATTATTTGGCTATACATATCCCTTAAATCAGCCATAATATTTGCACAATACACAAATGTACTGCAATCCTTCACCTGCACATCACTGCATGGGTCATTTTAAAATCAAGAGTTTTGATTTTAAAGAAAGAAATGTTGTTGTTTGTGTTTTAATCCACCCTATACACAAATAGACTCTCAGACAGAAACAACATTTCAGTTTTTTGTTAAGTAAAGACAATGTGCTCCCGATGAAGACAATGTCTTACCAAAATGAGTTTGAAATATTGTCATAAATCTAATATATTGTGTCCCTAATATTCTGTCCATATTGCTATCATGGTTAGAAATATATGGCTGATATGAACGGCAAACCTTTAATGTCTGCTGATACCGATAATTGACTTTTTGAGACATTATCTGCTTGTAATAATATTGTGCTGATAATATTTAGTATCCGGAATGTGCATGTTTCTTCCTTCATTTTTCAATCAGTTCACAAACAGCATTTCACATTGCCTTTGGGGCTCAGAGTACTAATGATGAAGCTCATGATGTCAGAACATCTCTAAGATAATCTTCATTATTTTGATATGTGACAGTTTGGAGCTGGAGATCATACTGAGCCTCCTGATCCCTCCGACTCGATATAGCCTCTGCTGACTCTGGAGTTTTGAAATAAATAAAACAAAAATGTGAAGACTGTTACATAAAGTGGATGTGGATTGATCTCTAACCTTGCTTATACTACAGATTATGAACAGTTAATAATAAGAAGAGCCTTCCTAAATGCAGCTCCTGTTATTTAAACCTGCAGCGAAGGAATAGCGACAGACACGGCAAAATGCATATTAGCCAAGCCTTTTAAAGACAAATTACAGTGCTATGTATAATTTATAAGGAAGTTGATACATTTAGCAATGCAGTGTGCCTTCTCCATAAAACATCCATCCGCCTCTTGCAGGACTTCACCTTTCAGGCCTCTTTAAGCAGCGGCCAGCCCAGGAACACTCAACCTCTGACTCTTTCTCATGTCAACATCCTCCGTCCACACAACAGTCCCTTCAGGGCCTTCCAAACTTAGATGCAACTGACTCAAAAACTGGAATCTGAGATACAAACCTACAGAATAGAGTGCAGTTATTGAGCATTTAAGATGTATTCAGATCATATGATGTGCACCTTACAACCTTTGGTTAGTACAGGTGTTATTAGCATCCTAAAATGATGGACTTTCTTGAACCTTTGGTATCTAATCTCTCACACCCATGAATGATGTTCCTATCCTGAAGATTTTGCAACTTAAAAGCCTCAGTGACCGTGAAAATCGCTAAAAGTCTCCAGGGTGGGATGTGTTCTGATAGTCCTTTGAACCGTCCGTGCATAAGGGCTCCAACCACCGGTGTTGACAGTGTTCACACCCCGCCATCTCTCGTAACCAGTCCCTCTTTTCATCCTACATATCTCCTCCATCCTCAGTGGTTTGGTGCAAAAGGATCAAGAGCAGCTAAATTTTTTCTAATAGCTCATTTTATGTCCTTTTATATCCCTCTTCTTCTTGCTTATTGTTTCCCCCCGATTAAATAATGAAATATCAGTACTCAAACGAAGAGCTACTTCAGCTTCAAAGTTGTTTCCAGGAAATAAATGTAGGAACAGAATGAAAAGGGAGAAACTTATGCAGGAAGAGTAGTCAACAATGCCATTTCTCTACTCACCAGAATCTTCTTAAAGGAAATAAGGACTTCTCTCTTGCATCTGCAGAAATCTTTCTTATTGACTTAGCAAAGTTATAGAATACACAGCAGTTCCCCCTCACTTCTTTTTGTCTTTCTGTTTTTTCTCTGGCTTACGGTTCTGCTCGGCTGTCGTCACACAGCGAGGCATGATCAGCACGCTGCCATCCGCACTGTACTGGAGCGAGTACTCGCTGGAAGGATAGGGCCGGCCCTCCTCGTCCCTCAGCTGACTGAACACTTCCTGGTACAGACTCTGCACCTTCTGTTTCATCTGCCGGATGGAACGGATGAACTCCATCTTCTCCTTCAGCAGGCGAGCCTTGTCCCGTCGCAGGTCCTGGACGCCCTGCTCCAGGTTAATGATGGTGTCTAGCTTGCGCTTGCGGCAGTTCTGGGCAGCCATTTTGTTCTTGCCCCGCCTGCGGATGTCACGGATGAGGGAAAGCTGGGCTTCGCTCAGGTGGTGTTTTGCGAGCAGCTCGTTGAACTCCTCCACGGGCAGGTTGATGATCTTGTCGTTGGAGAAAGGGATTTTCATGGCCCGAGCTCGGCGTTCGTCGCGACTGGCGTGCTTGTCGAGGAGGTCCTGATGAGTCTGGAGCTTTGAGTTGTGTTTGTCGCGGACTGTCTTCTTCCCAGTGGAAATGGGGAGCTCTGGATGCTCTGTGAATGCAGAGGAAAGTGGCAGGTTGTAGGTGTGATTGTGGCTGATGCTGTCCAAGTGAGGGAGGCTGTGGAACTGGGAGGGGTCCTGATAGCTCATGCGGCAGAGCTTACTGTAGCCTGGCTGATAACCACCAACAGCGCCTTCTTCTGGCTCCACGGTGGCGACCTCTGAGTCTGTGCTGTATCCCACGGCTCCCTCCTCTGAGAAGGTGGCAGACGTGGAGGATGAGGACGCTGCAGAGGAGCAGGAGGTCTCAGAGCTGCTTGGGGAGGCTGGGCTGTGGCTGGAGTCCAGAGAAAGACCAGAGTCTGAGTCAAGCTCGTCCTCAAGCTGTGACGCCTGAGCCTGACTGAAGCCCTCCTCCATGGCGAGGTCCAGCAGACTGATCTCATCGAGCATGGACTCCTCCAGCAGCGTGCTGAAGGGATCGGGCAGGATGGGTGTAGATGTGATGTTGTTGCTTGTACTGTTAATAGGAGGAGGAAGGAAGATCCCGGTCAGGTTTGTGGTTCCAAAAGTGGAGTTGATGTTGCTGGAGTTGCTGGAGGAAATTCTGGGTAGGGTGGTTCTTGGGGTGATGGTAATGGAGTCCAACTGGGGGTTAAAGATCTGGGGGAAGTCTTGGCTGCAGCTGGGTAGGGAGGCCTGGTGAAGGCTGACATCCTGGTTTACTGGTGTGGACCCAGAAGAAAGTTCAAAGGTCCCGACAGTGCTTGACTCAGACGTCCCATTTGTGCCGGTGACACTGCTGGAGTTGGTGTGGACTGACGTGCTGTTCACCTCCATCGCCTTTAAAACAGGAGAGAGACCTTGTTAGGAGAGATACAAGTACTTCTCAGATGCTAAAAATAAAATGTTGCTTGCTTAAGAAATATAAAACCAAATTGATTTGCCCCAACATTTTATCATGACATAATTTCAAACTGTGAATAAACAAGAGGGTTTTATGTAGTACTTACAAATATTCCATTGCCTGATTAAGAAAATCTTTTTCTTCCTTTCTTTTAATACTTCTTCAATAAAAACGACTGACTTCATGTTTAACGAGTCTTTCAAGATTCAAGACAACAAATAAGTGAACAATATCAGGACACGTTTCATCTTCCCGTGTTGACATTTAGGACACCTAACTAGTGATTATAGAAAAGGTTAATTATCTATCAGAGGAAGTCTGGTAAGTAAAAATCTTTGATCTGATTTCAAAGCCAAGCAGAGGGAATATTAAGCACTATGGGACTGTTACAGCAATGGGAGTCGGCTCGAGTACTAAAAGTTTCCAGGATATGAGGATTCAATAAGAGATGTGAGTTTTGCTTTTCAGTTCCAAAAAGGAACATAAATCTTTTTAAATGATTGAACCACAGGGAGGAAAACTGCAGTTCATGTAATATTTCTGAGTCTTTAAGGACCTGCTGTGTGGCCTTAGCATAGCTCATTAATGATGTAGCACATGAATACAAGTCTTGAGAAGATTATCATGGTGCAGTTTGGCAGCAGAGAGTTTGGCTTAACAACACTTAAAAGCACTATTGCAACAGGTAGCTGTAACAGCTGTGCCAATGTCTAAAAAGTCAGCTGAGCTCACATTCACATTTTTAAGGTCAATTAATCTATGGATAAATATTTTGAATATATTTTTAGGTCGGGATCTTGAGTAGGGCTGAACAATTAAATGCAAATTAGATTAAATCACAATATGGCTTGTTGCAATTTTCAAATGGCAGACAGTGCAATATTTTTAACCCAAAATGTGCTGAATATTTTGGCATTATGATGTAGCTTCTTGCAATTTCATGCCTATTTTAACCTTTTTAACCCAGTTTTTACAACTTTATGCCTATCTTGCTCCCTTTCATCTTTTTTTTTTGGCCACTGTCAGACCATGTTTGGAATTTTTACATTGTTTAAAAATTTAATCCCAATTTTGCTGCTATATTCAATTTTCCTTTGTCATTTTTGAATTTTTTTGCCTTTTTTTTTCCAATTTCATACCTAACTTTTTCTCAGCTTTCGTACAATGTTTTTTACCCCGTTTTTACAATTTCATACCTATTTTGCTTCTGTTCTTCACTTCTCCACTTTTTCTCAAATCTTTTATCCTTAGATTGATTTAATGTCATATTGGTTATACTATAAAATGATCTACTGCTTATGTTTGTTTAAGAATACATAAGATGAGGAACATTAAAACAATCGCAGAGTAAATTGCAATTGCAATATTGGGGAAAAATAACACAATTAGATTATTTTCTCAAATTGTTCAGCCCTAATCTTGAGAGTGCCCCATTCACCCCGTTAACTCTAAAGATACTGGAGACTTCCCCTTTGATAAATGAACAAGGAGAGAGGAGGGATGCCATCATACAGTGAGTGATAAAACTAATTATGAAAAACTTCAAACCTTTTTGACACTGACACCAGTTTTTGGTGTGCAAACATCACCATTTTCTGAGACGTAAAGTTGGATCAACAAACTGAAACTCGGTTATATATTACCAATTCATCATCACATTAAATCTGAAATTACCAACAGAACAATAAAAAAAAACAGATAATATGATACATAACAGGTTTAACATAAAGATTATAGGATTGTTAACTACTTTATAATAGTTTTTTGTGGCATTCTTTCTTCATTAAAAAGAGAAAAAAAATATTCATAGTCACATCTGACAGTTTGACATTTAACCCTTTCATGCATGGTGTCCACTACAGTAGACAGATATTTGGAATACATTTTACATCCTTTTATGTTGCAGTACCTTGTCCAACTACCAGGTAGTAAATTGCCAAACCTCGGTATTAAGTTTCATTAAAATGTTATCTTTGCACATTTTTACCATATCAAGATTAAAAAAAAAATCTAAAATAGCTGACGAAGGGCAAACTGAGTATTATGCCTGTATTCAGATTCCACATAATTTTGTATTTTTTGTTTTAAATTCGGTGTAATTTTGAATAGTTTAATCAAACAGTAATAATACATATACTTCAGATTTAGTTTTTTATTTATTTACTCTTAATAAATGTTTCTAAAGACGTGTTGTGGATCTCTGTTAAACTCAACTGAATTACTATGTAAACTGTTGATGCATGGTGTCCACTGTAGTGGACCGATGTATAACCCCTCAAAATATAACACTGAAAAGAAGACCATGATTTTTAACTTGTGTGAAAGTAAAGACAAACATTTTAAAAAAGTATTCCTTTGTGATTTAAGAATTCATGCATGAAGGGGTTGAATCTTAATTAGACCAACAGCAGGAAATATTCCAGAAAAATTCTCTATCATTTACCCTCCAGATAATATGGAATTAGATTTAGGAAATGTGAAGATCCAGATGTGATCAGTATTAAACTACCCTACCCCATAGTGTTCTAAACATCAGCATTGTTGTTGGCCCTAAAATTTCTCTTTAAAAGTAAAAATGGGGAGGCCTACTTGTAGCTCCATAATTGCCATGATGTCCTGCCACTGCTGCTCCAGGTCTAACTGAGGCTCTGCTGAGGACAGCTGCTGTGCCAGAGGGAGGCCCTGAGACGTAGAGGGAGCTTCATTGGAAACTATTTCTCTGTTGACAACCGGGGCTGGAAACTGATGAAAATGTCAAATACAAACATTAAAAATAATGTCATAGTCTCTCTTTAGTTTATCTGTGTTGTCCTGCAAAGCTTAAAACTTATACAAGTCAAAATGTATATTGATTTTTTTTTTTTACCTCAGATTCTTCTCCAAATGGAAAAGTGGCCTCCAACAGCCTCAAACATTCTTGCAGAGAGAGTGAAGTCTGTGAGCCAATAGTGGGGAGCTGGACAATAAAAGAAATAAAAAATAACACAACCATAATCACAATCATGTCCAATTTAATGGTTCAAGTTTTCAATCTTATGGTTTGGACAATTAAAAAAAAAAAAAAAAACTCTTTTGATCGGAGCAATACCACAAAATCATCTTAACCGCTCATTTGAAGCTTGTGTTGTTCTTGTACCAACATAATATAGATATTAAGATGACATTTGGCGATATTTACATGAAGCGCTTAATAACTGAGCTATCTTAATAACTGAGGTCGTTAACCAGCTTGTGCATCTGCCTGTAAGCAAGATGGAGTGGAACTGTTTTGTGGCTCCAAAATGGTATGGAGTAAAAAAACACAGTTATTAATTCAGGAATATATTACTTGACAAAATGGCAGATTATTTGAATTGCTGAACTAAAGCTTTACTTTAAAAGAAAGTAATCCGAGTAACCCAATATGTGATGTAGTGCCATGCTACCCTCTACACAAATTTTAATGTATCATTTTGTGTAATTGTTCCGAGATTCAGTATTTTTTATTGTGTAGGGCAGTGGTTCCCAACCTTTTTTAGTCTTGTGTACCCCCTGAGCCTTCTTGTCATACCACGAGTACTCCTCACTCAAAGGTGTTTATGACTCTTCAAAAGTTGAACGTTATCAGCCTGGTAAATATGAACTGACTTTTATGTCCGCGGACACACCACAGCTTCAGTGCGTCTTTTGCGGTGAATCCCTGGCAAATAACTCAGTGAAGCCAGCCCATTTACAGGGACGCCAGAGCACCAAACATTCAGGAAGTGTCTGTAAAAGACAATAGCCTGTGCACCCCCTGCAGTGGGGTATGTGAACCCCTGGTTTTGGAATTACTGGTGTAGTTGCTGCGTCTATGTTGATCTACAAATAAATTTGCCTTGGCTTAAACCAACATTATCTTTTATCAAGGGAGTGAGACTCCATTGTGTTAGTGTGCTTAGAACAGTTGAATGTGCCCCTAATAAACTGCATGAAGCATTTCTCACTGCTGTACAAACCTGCTCGGGAATGCTCTCTCCTGTCTCCCCATCCACTGGTTGAGCACCCTGCAGGTTCACTCCATTTCTCCAGCTCTCCTGCTCCTCATTCCCATCTTTGTTTTCATGTGGGTTGGGCTTCTGCTCCTCTTCGCTCTCCTTCTGCCGATTGCTGTAGTTGAACACTTCTCTTCCTGCACCAAGGTCGATGTCTTGTCTCCATAGAATGTCAATCAAGTCAATGTCCTGGAAAAACATATAGCAACCATTGAAAAATGGTCCTGTGCAGAGAAAAGTTCATTTAATAACCAAGTAGACGAGGGTGCAGATGACATACATGTGTTAATGATCCAACTTTAAACAACTACATACAAATAAACTAGTGCTCTTACAGAATGTCTTCTTATAAAAGTTAATTATGAGAGGGGATCATATAACAGAAACATAGTCAAGATGATGCAACCATGACAAAAACCCTTTGCCATGGTGGTCAACATGTGATCAGAAGGAGGGCTTTGGTTCATTACGGGCTAACAATGACTTTGTGTAAACCCCAACTCCACTGCATCAATATAGCCTTTATGTGCAAGTTTCTCACATAACTGGAACGACACATTACATGGAATAATTAGAAACAGCAATCTGCTGTAATACAAAGAAAGACTGTTAAAATCTTTCAGGTAAATTCATATAATGCAGCAAAAGAAAATGAAAGAATAGGACTGCTTTCTGTTGCTTTATTCCAAGTAGAACCCACATGGACAAGGTTAAATGTGACCACAATCACAGCTGTAACAAATGTGACTCAACTGGTTTGACTAAAAATATCTGACACTAATAAAAGACCAGGGCGGGGGAACATGAGCGATCCTCTTAAGTTAGTATATGTTTAATTTTACCTTACACAAGGGCTGGGCATTAGATCGAGCTCCTTAGATATATCACAGGTATCAATTGATACAAGTTTCATACCACAGCAACTAAAACACAAGACTTTAAACGTCCAACAACAGGTAATTTATCGATGGTTTTCGTGTTTCTACAAAGTGGTGAAAAATTTTGTGGGCAGAGCAGGTAGCAGAAGTTAAGCTGGGGGTAGCTTATGATTCGTTAACATCATGAATCTCTGGCCTAGCTCGACGCTATCAGCAGAAGTTAGGTCTTCTTAAAGTCTGACCTACCAGTGTGAAGCCTTACCATTTTCCTGTCAGCAGTGTTAGCCCATTGCAGAGCATAGATGTTAGAATGAATACAGAGCTGTTGACAATATGGCACAGAGCTGACCTGTAAACCAGTCAGAGCAGACTTGGTCCACCTGGGGAAGGGAGCCTTACAGTAACAGATGCTTTAACTTAGCGTCTCAAACAGTGACGTAGTGAATACAGCACTATCAGGGGTACTCAGAATATGAAAACACAAGTGATGTGACCATACCCATAAGTGACCATACCCTGGTACTAATTAAAAACTGAACCTGACTCAAGAAAAATAATATTAAATATTGCCAGTGAGCTCCAGGACACTATCTAAACTTCACAAAAACATATACAGCATTTGGAGAAATCGGCTTAAGTAAAAAGGGATCCACCAAAACCCTTAACAATTCCAGCTGCTTTAATAATGTTGCCAACAAATTTAAGAATTCTGTCTCTCAGGTTTTTGTGCATTTTGATAACACAAATTACAGGAATAATGAATCATGTTAAAGTGCATGGTACATTGGATTATGGAAAATTTGGCAAAATTCCTTATGCAAGGATATTACTGGGTTTTTTTTGCACTTCTAACTGTTCAAAACAGTTTGTTTGCAGTTCTTGAATATTAAAAACAACCTGGGAGTGAAGTACATCTATTTTTTTTGTGAAGAATCAAACAGGTTTTAATTTGGTCTGATTTTTATCATGCTGTATTATTTTTCACATAGTGAAAATAGTAATCTTTGTCTTAACTGAAAAATATTTGACATCATACTACAAAAAATATTGTTATTCAGCTGGATAATGAGGAATTGTGACTTTTGGTCAATATTGCCAACCCCTTCTACACTCCTGGGCTTAATGGTGGTATCTGCTTGATAAAGTATTCATTATCGATCTGTTGTCTTCTGGTCTTTAAGAGCAGTGGTTTAAATTGCTTTTTGCAGTTAATACTATTACATTATGCTAAGCTGTGCAAAAACTTATAATCCTTCATTTTATTTCTATACTGCTGGGTTGCTAAAACATGAAAATGTGATATAATTCAATCTCCCCTTTATTGTGAATGTGTCGACATACAGCAAATGTCAACAGAAGGTGCTAGCCTCCTTGTTTTGACACACTCTCTTTGAGTGTTTGCAAAGAGTAGACAGAAACAAGCTGCAGTACCTCTTTGGTGAGGTCGTCGTTGCCATCCCTGCTGCCTTGCTCCTGGTTGCCCTCTGGGGCTACGGCGCCCAGGCTGCTGTCCGCTGCGTTCAGGTTGTACGTGGATTCAGGTGCTCCACTACCTCCCCTCATGGCCGGGGTAGCGTCAGGGTTGTTAACGTCCTCTAGGCCGGCCCCATTGTCCAGGGTTATGCTGGGGCTGGACTGGCTGCTGGGGGTCACCACAGTCTCCGAGTCGCGATGCACTAGCCACGTGTTGAGCTCGGTACTGGGCACGGAGAGGCGATCCAGCTGGCGCACCTGGTTCAGCAGCCGTCGAGTGGTGAAGAAATGGTCCAGGTCCACACTCTTTGGATGGATTCCATAGCCGTCCAGCGTGTTGCGCAGGTTGTGAAACTGTGTCTGGGTGTAGGCTGAGCTAGGGCCCAGGATGATCTCTCTCAGTGGGGGCAGCTGATTGTTTAGATAGGTGTCAACGTCCACCCGCACCCCAATGAGACTCAGAAGGATGGTGAACTGAATCAGGCCCTCTGTGAAGTACTTTTTCAGGTAAAGCATTTCTTTACAAAGGAACAAAAGGTGAAAGTAAAAAATAAAAACAAAAACGGGGAGTGCTACCTTGGAACTATATTTCTGCAGTTGTGCTAGAAGACAAGGACAGATACTCAAACTTAAAAAGCAGTTAAAGATTTTGAGGGGGAAGGGTGTTCAATAGGATTTTAATTGTTTAGAAGGCATGTGACATCCAGGACGGGGCTTCTAATCCAGAAGAGTCCAGTTTGTTGCAATACTTTGTTCTTCATAAGGTTTTCCTTTACCTGGGAAAAGCGAGAAACAAGGTTATATTACATTTAGATTTTACCAATAAGTTCCACTTTAATGTTGTTTACACAGTTTGTCTTAAATTTTGCTTTTGTCATGATAATTTGTTTCATTCTGTGAAAATGATGTAATTTAAATACTGTAAGTTAGTTAATGTGTGGGGATAAACATCAAGAATCACTTCCAATTAAAAAAAGCTGTAAACATTTCATATGATTTCCCTTTAAGCTCAAAGATTTCCCCAATTATAGCTTCCAAGTTCCGAATTTCCTTTCAAAAGAAAGATGTTACATTCTTGCAGTAGACAGTAAGCATGAATGACTACAAAGAAGTAGGATAGGTAATAATGGATTAATTGATAGAATGATCAAGTAGTTGTGGAAACATCAGCAAAATGCTTAAGCAATAGCTGACATAGCTCAGCCTCAAGTATTTGAAGTTCCATGATTTTGATGCTGATCCAGAAATCCATTTAGGAATAATTTATCCAACATGGAAAATCAACAGGAGTCAATTTAAGAATCAACAAGGATCTAGATTGAAAGGCAGGACGGACATTGGCATTGATGCAGATAAAGTCAGATGAATCCCGTCCTTATTATAGAGTTGTTTTATTTTTATTGCCTTCATATCAAAAATAGTTCGGACAAAATCGTGAGAATATCCTATCAAATAAAGAATTTTTATTAGACAAAGGTATAAGCTCTGCAGTCTGCAGCTCATCAAACACTGTGACTGCTGTTAAGACAGAGAGCTGAGGAATATGCTTGTTTTTAAAGTTTCAAGAAACATTTTGTCTACCATTGTAGGATTTCAGGAAGCACTGTTAAGAATCCACATTGGTTCAGTTAATAATGTTTTAGATAAAGCTTCTTTAAAATCAAAAGAGAAATGTCAGAGCCAGATTGTATGAATAGTCTAGTCTACAGCAGTGTTTCTGAATTGGTGTGGCAGGGTATACTGGTGTGCCTTAAGACAAGTTAGGTGTGCCTTGGGAATTGTACAACCATAAGTCATTTTTATTGCAACTATTCCACATTTTATGACTAACTTTTGTTCAGTGTGACTTCAGAAGCTCAGTGTGTACTTCTTCCTTACTCCTTTCAGGGCATGTAAACCAAACCAACTAATTGCTCTATTGTCCTACCTTCAAAAATACGATGTAAGGTTAAATATGTGTTGACGAACTTATGAAATTTCAAAAAGTTATGATTAAATGTAGATAAATATTCAACAAGTAATAGCTTCAAGCAAACAAGCAAAAGTTATCATGTATTAGTGGTTATTTGGATGTAAATACTGGTAAGACACTGCAACATGTTTAATAAAAATTATTTTGGATATCTTTTATGGATAAAAATATGGCGTGCCCTTAGATTTTTCATTGCTTTTAGGTGTGCCTTAAACAGAATTAGTTTAAAAGCCACTGGACTACAGGTCACACAGTATGCTCATGTAAAAGGTACCAGCTATGGATCTTTTGTTCATAACTGTGCTTTATCTTGTGGAGTTTATACAACACACAATGTAGTTTCAGTTAGCTGCATTTATCACAGCTTAATCTTTATTTCACCCAGTTATATAACTTTTTAACATTTCAGGATTGATAGTTAGTATTCCTTCAATACAATCACATTGTTAAGAATACAATTTATTGCTTTGCTGCAGTCTGCATTATTTAAAGAATATAGTTACTCTGATTAACTTAAGCCATACGACATGCAAGCCTTACCCACCTACATTTGCAATCTGTAGCACATGTTAATGGAAAATTAAAATCAGGACTTGCAAGCTCCCTGCAACCTCTCCATCCTCCCATGACCAGAGAAGTGATGTCGGCTCACACCGCGCAATGCCTTTCTTTGTTGGGATATTTCACCATTACCAGAGTTGATGGACGCTTTACGTATCACCCCACCCTTGACAGGACAACTACTTCTTGTGGGTGCTGCTGAAGGTGAATGAGGGAGTCGAGAAGGCTCGCTTGGCTTGGCTAGCACACGCACCAACGTTGGGAGGCTGGCGGGGTCCCTCCCTCCTCCGTCCATATGACGTTAGCCGTTAGCTACTTTATGTTTTGACACCCGGCTATTTCTATTTAACATGTGTCACAACCTTTTGCCGAACGAGAAATAGCAACGGCGTGACAAAGAGCCATATTACACGTCAGCTTTCATCCTTTGTTTACCTTGAAACGAGGCAGGTACCTCTATTTGTAATTTTGACATTCATACTTCCGTTGTGGCTAATATCAAACAATCTCCCTAGCAACAAGTGGTGAAAACACGTTTGGCAGACTAAACAGCCAATCATATGCGTCAAGCAACGTTACGACATATGATTCCAGCCACTATCAGCCAATACGAATAAAGCAGGGGCGGGGTATGTGGAAAATGCTAAACTACCATTGGAACTCTGGAGCCTACTATGTGTTAGCCTTGTGGGCTAGTTCGCCGCTACCTACTTTTATCATTCAACTACTTTAAAAGTAGCCAAAGCTTTCATGCGGACACGTTCCGGAATCACACATATAAATCACATGTTCATTCAAGCATCAGCTAACGTATGCTTTGGCCATAAATCACTGTGGTACATATATCGGCTGGCGCAGATAAAGTGTCCCATTTTAATACTTACGCATGAAGGTTTTGCATCTAAATGTCCTTGGCCTACACTCCGCTATCGCCTAAGACCCGCATGAAGCCCAGTTTCACTAGTAGTTCCACAGTTCAGCTCGATATAGCATCCTCCAGCCTCTCCTCATTGAATGGCCCACCATGACTTGCAGAATTGCTAGCTGGCCCGGCTAGCCTAGCAGCACCGCTTGACACCAAAACACGCTTTTGCACAGCGCATGCGTAGAACATTCTAGTGGCAGGCTTTCATCAGCCGACCAAAATTCCCCTGATGGTGATTTCACAAAGATCGTTCACATAAAGTCACGTTTTACAGATTATAAATAAAACCTTATCAAATCAATATTAAGAGAATATGGTCAAAAGCTACATTCTTTTCGACCTTTAATCCAAAGTAAGTATACATTTGTAGCATTACACTTTATTATTGTTAGTTTATTTTGAATTCAGCAAAGATGCAAACCAGTCTTCTAAACTTTTTTGTGCCTAGGGCAGGAATACGATACACTTTCTTATAAACCTAGCTGTTTATACGTTTCAATAAAAGCCAAATAACATTTAATTTCAAATGTTTTTATACAAAATCATCCAAGAGTTCATCTAAAACTTTCAAAATGTCAGAACAGCAAAATACATTAAAACGTTACATATCTTTTTCTCCCAAGGTGGGCAATTTAATAGAGACAAAAATAACTGTCCCCGCCCGCAAATTCTTCGAAATTTAAAAGAGTGTTTCCTGGGACGTTTTGTAGGGATTTCAAAGTTACAGAACTCAAAGCTGGATGTGGAGATTAGTGTGACATAAGCACTGATAAGTTGTTGCATAGTTATAATAACTCCAAATTTTACCAACTCCCAGGGCAAACCTTCACTTGTCTCAAGACAGAGTGCCCATCCCCACATCATGGAATACAATGTTTAATTTTCTGGGTAAATATTTACAGACATAAAAACTTTATAAACAAGTGCAGCAAACAAACAAAAAGGATAAGACTGTCCTCCTGTTTAAAAGTTTAAGATATTTTTTTTTACCACCATAGCTTTCCTGTACTGTTATTAACCTTCAGTTGAGCTAGTGCTTATTTTAGTTCTTCACATTTTTGTTGCCTGTTTCATGGCTGTTACAAGCAAATATTGGTAGTATGTGAATCAGATTTGTTTCAACACTCAAATGATACCCTCAACATCTTTACATATATTTATGGTAGAAGTAAAGTACTGTAATTGTACTATTCAATGTGTATTAGAACCAGAGATGTGGGACTATCATTTAAATATTTGGATGCCGACAGCCTTAAAATCAAACAGAGCATTTCATAAAACAAAATGTGCTAATGAATCAGCATTAAAAAGATTCTAAATGAAATTGAAAGTAAGTGACGATGTACAAAACCCCCGTGGGATTTTTGATTTGATCCTGTAAACTGAAACTTTCTAATTTTCTAAAAATGGCATGATTGTGTTATTTAAAAGTTTAACATTATAACTATTAAAACTGAGTTAAAGAAACTATATCAAAACTCAATCAAAACAAAAACTACTAAAACATTCAAAGCTATTTCAGCCATGTGTAGAACTCTGCTTTAAATTTGAAATGTTTCTCATTTGTTTTTCATCCTCTATCATTGACAATGAATGTGATTATCATTCCTTGTAATTTTTTAAACATTTTTTCATTTTATGGATGTTGTGTCATTGCAAAGCACCTTTTAGCGTAGGCCTGTGAAAAGCATCACATTAAAAGTTACCTCAGGGTTTATAGAGATATATACGGAAGAGGATTAGGGCAGAATTCTGACTTTTTTCTTTAGAGAAACACTAATACAAAAAAATTGGACACCATTTTTTTCTCTCAGTGGCCCTAATCCTCTTTCGTAGAGATATACCCATGACCTCAACAGAATCTTATCCACCTAAATTGCCTTAAAGACACATCAAAACTTTTTTAAACCATCCTCTACAGGTCCTTATTCAGGAAATTTGAAGAAAAGACAAGTCTTTTAATTAAATTCCACTTTTATTTTTTGGAGTTGGTCATTACAAAATATTTCTTCCTGTGTGAGAGGCACTATATGTTCACTCCCATTAGGTTGACGGGTCTGTTGTGGTATTTCTTTGAAATATCAGCTTCAATCTGCAAAAATAAAAAGAGCATGTTGTAAAGAATCAGCCAGTTTTATTACTTAAAATTAGATTCTACAAAGTGTTTAATATGTCTAACAGTATATTTGTCTTTGGTTTTATGTTTGACCTCATGTTGTTTATTAATGTGGACATAATAATCACATGAGAAAGTCAGATTTTTACAACTTGAAGCTCATTTACTTTCTGCGTTTACTTTCTTCTATGAGGTCAGGAAAAGGACACACAGCCCTTTCTTCCAAATGACCTGGTAAATAGCCAGGCCTGTTTACTTAATCAAATAGAAATAGTAATCCAATACCAGTTTCTGGAGTTCCCGAGTGCATGATGCCAGCAGGTCAACACGAGGTTCTAGTCTGGACTGCTCCTCCAAGGCTTCCTGACTTTTTTCAATCATCGTGGCACCTTTCAGCACCAATATGTCTGCCTGCTTCAACTTTTGTCTTAGCATCTCAGACACACGTTCAACGTACCTAAAGGGAGAAACAATGTCACAATCCTTTATGAAGCACTGGGTTTACACAACTTTAGTTACCAAGAGGGCTACATTCTATTTGTGCTCACTGCTAGAGGGCCTATTTTTGTAAATTGTCAGATACTTTCAATTTAACAATAATCAAAGTTACCCATCCCTGATATAAATAAATCTGTATAACATATCAAAACCAGAATCCAAATCTCATTGTTAATCCCAAGGAGAAATTTGGTTGTTTTAGTTACTTTATTATGCATTTTTAGAGGTCAGAAAATCAAGATGTAACATTAAAACAAGACTCAAGTGAAAATGTGAACATCTTTGTACAATGATGCTGGTAAAACAGGAGATATGCAGCAGCTCACCGTGGTGACGCCTGGATCATGAACAGGTGCTGCATCCGTAGAGAGGTTAGCCGGCCAAGGAGGTCCTGCACTACAGAAAGCATCTCCTTAATATGTTCCCGAGTTTGGCCTTGGATGACAGAAGGGGCGAGCTGGAACTGACTCATGGCGACTACGTCTCCCTCCTCTCCCATCTCACTGATCCGCTGAGTTAAGAACACCTCAAGCTGCACAGTTTGAAACACATCACTTTACAAATAATCCGCATCAACTAGTAAAATAATAAATACAAAAGGAAGTTCAAACAAGGGCCTGTTTTTTTTCTTTAACACATTTTCAGTGCTTTATTCTGGCAGCTACAGTCGCGTTACTCCCATGCACAAGAAAGCTTACACTGTGGTTCATTTTTTATGTTTTCTCATCCAGTCCTTTTGTTTTTCAAGGGACTGGTTTGAATTTACTGTAAAACTTAACCTGTATTCCAAGAAATATTGAGCCTGCGTTATCTCATTTGACCACTTGGGGGCGTTGGAATAAAGCTGGACAACCAACAATGCTGAAAATTCACAAAAGTAATCAGAAGCAGGCAGAGAGCAAATATGAAAATATTTAACTTTTTGTCTTGTTACTGACAAGCCATAAAGTGCAAGCCTTAATATCTCTAAAATGGTTCTAAATTTCACACTGCTTAATATAAAACAAACTAACATGAAGATCAACTTTTGAGCCAAAAAATAATTCTTAATAACTGACATAAATAACAATATTTGGACTCTTAAAAAGCTAGGCTGGTATTGGTATTTTTAAGCCTCGTACAATAACAAAAAATGAGTTCACAAGTTGTGAACGTTCATTAGTTGCTGCCACGTTTACCTTCTTTTATACTTGCATGAATATAAGTTTGAGCTACAAGGACAACTTCCCAACAGTCAGTAATCTTTTCAAGATATCTTGACACTGAAAATGATACATATTTAACTTTTATATGTTTTTAAGACTATTTTCATAGACATATGGTCCTATTTTTTAACGTTTAACACTAAATCTATGTCCTATATCATTGCCTTTGTTTAACTCCAACACATTATTTTCTATTTCAGTTTTTTATCAGTGACTGTTGTCATTTGTTATGAATCTAACTTAATTTCTTGTATCTGCTGGTGGTTGTAGGCAGATTGATTTCATTATGCTTGTACTTGGTGAGAATAAATGCCACAAAAAGAACCTTCACCCATAAGAACTGCTGATGACTTGAGTTTATGCAAAAAGATTAAGTACATAAGCCACAGTTTAAAAGGCTGATATAAATCAAGATAACTGTTGAATTACCTCCATTAGTTCGTCAATAAACTGAGCTCTTGACTCAGAGTTCTCGAGTATACTCAAAGCATCCTCTCCCCGGGCCACACCTTCAGGACCTGCAGGATGACGCACACATCTCAGGCATAAAGTAATTCAAACCACTGTGCCAAAGGTATTTTGACTAAAAATGACAGTGATTAGAAAATGAAAGTACTTACAGTCGGTCCCTACGTCCACAATTTCTATTTCTATGGGAGCAGGTTCACTGTCGCCCCAGTCAATACCATCAGCACCCGCGTCCTGTTGAGGAGACAGAAATTATTTGATTAGAGTGATTGCGTGTTTGTTTAAAGTATCAAAAGAGCCACATGGAAAAACAAACTTTCGTTAGTTTCGCCCCACCACCTTGTTACCTTCACTTAACAAGGTCCATTGCATTGATTCAGATGTTGCTAAGCCTGAATTTCTCTATATGATATTTTTGAATAGAATCAGAATCAGAATTTGTATTTATTGCCAAGTCCATTTTCACAAACAAAGAATATGACTTGGATAATTGGTGCAAAAAATCAGCCTATAGTTAAATAGAAAAAAAGAATCAGGAGGAATTAAGTAAATTATAAATAGGTCAAAAACAGTGCACATTGAATTAGGTAGATATAAAAAATATACAATACATACAATAAGTACACAAAAAACAAAAACACAACCCACTGATATCTACAGAAGATGCAGTGAAAGAGCTGTGCAGATTAGCAGTGAATTTATATTTAGAAATTCTTACATGTTAAAAGTTTTTTAGAATCAACATCAGTCCATCCACGGTAGCAGGTACTGGCAACTTTGGCTACCAGTGGAGGCCACCATGTTCTCACTGCCAGAGGCCCAACTGTGCAAGACAGTGGCAATCGTCGGATATGCACTCATTTACAACTAGGTACTTGAAACTTAACCAGAGGAACAAACAGCTCTCATAAGGAGTGTTTATATTATGAATCGCATCTATTCAAGTAGTAATTTTCAATTTCATAAGCTAAACAAAAAATCTAGGCTATTCTTAAGCTTTAGAACTGAGTATTTGAATATATGCTGTTCCATAAATACATAAGCATAAATAAGACTCAATGACAAAGAAACATTACAGGTATATTGTCTTTGAAATCTTGCTCTTTCATTTTCCCCCTGTAGAGGTTGTCAAGTTTCCGGTGAATATGTTTTTTTTTTTTTTCTTCATATTTGAAATTGACTGGCATGCCACATTTATGGAGTAGGGGGGTCTGCGTGTGGTCCTGGGCCTCCAGTTGCCCACTTTTGACCAACAGTGTATATCCTGCTCAGGGTCATGGGAAGCTGGAGTTGATCACAGCTAAAAATGGGAAAGAGGTGGGTACACCCTGGACTTGACGCCAGTCAATCACAGAGCTGATATAAATAGACACAGACGATTACACCTCTGGAAAGTCTGAAGTCACCAGTCAACCTAACAAGCAAGTATTTAGTCCAGGGAAGAAGTTGGAGTGCCAGGGGAGAACCCGTGCACACAGTGGGAAACTCCACATGGGAAGACCCCATCTGGTAGGGGGATTCAAACCAGGAATCTTCCAACAGCGCTACTCTGTAGTTGACTGTGCAGCCCTCCAACTATCAATAGAGGATTAAATAGGTGACAAAAACAAGATTTATAAATGCAAAAGTATATAAATATAGATAATGGGGGTCTAACCTCAGAGCTCGGCTCCAGACTGATTCCCCAGTCGATTCCATCCTCAAGTGAGGTCACAACTGGAGGGTCTGTTTCCTTGCCAAAGTTACCCCAGTCAATCTGAAACACAAGAGCAGTAAGATTAAACCTCAGTGGTTCAAAGAAGCTGTAAACTGGCACACAATCAAAAATCACTGTCACTACAGCAAGTTAAAACTTAGTAGATATCACATAGTAGTAAAAGAGATGTAGTTTGAGTCCTGGGATAGTAGTGCATAAATTCCCTGGTGTCTTTACATGTTATTTATTCTGAAAATCTACACTGCTTATTCCTTTTGGGGTCGCAGGGGCTGAGGCCTATCCCAGCAAACATAGGGTGAGGGGTGGGGTACACCCAAACCAGTAGGCAGCCAATCACAGAGCAAGATAGAGACAGAAAACCATTCACTCTCACACTTTTACCCATGGGCAATTTGGAGTCACCAATCAACCTAATGAGCATGTTTTTGGTCTTGAAGATGAAGTGCCCGGAGAGAACCCACACATGCACAACTCTACACAGAAAGGCCCTGACCAACATGCGGATCGAACCAGCAGCCATTTTGCAGTGAGGCACACGCACTACCTGATGCTCTAACATGCTGCCCTTAACAAAATGTATTAAGTTCCGTTCATTTACTGAACATTTTTCCCCTTAAATGTACAGCAGGGCAGAGACTCCTTTTCTTCTGGCATGCTTAATACATCTTTTAGAGACAGTAAACCCACCGTATCCTCTGTGACTGTCTCTGGAGCTTCTTCGACAACTGGCCTCTCAACAACTGTTGGGACTTTTCCCGTTCTCCACTCATAAAACGTTGTGTTTCCTTTCTTCTGGGCAAACGTTAGCATTGGCAGGACCGGATCAGACCTAAAGAAAAAAAAAGCGTGAGAAATCCACATCCTATGGTTTATATCGTATGTTCATCATGAGTGTAAAATATGTTTTTTTCTGAAGTATGGCTCCGTGGTAACATTGTGAAAAATGAGCTGTATGTTTCTACAGAAAAAAGGAAACTTCAAAATATTAAGGAGGCTCACATGGATCAAAATGTTGCTTTATATGAAAGTAAAATACTCACTGGGTGCTGAACAGTGTGCAAAAAAATTCACTTTTTCTACAGCTGATTTTTGCCCTGTGTCTGTATAAATTTTGCACTGGTGCACACACCGGATACATATCTTTTTGACCAAATGTTTCTGGACCAAAGAGAGCAGATTCCTCGACCAGTTGGTTTTCAACCATGATAAGGTCAAGTTGATTTTGGTTGGCTCTCTATGTGCTGAGAAAAAATATTGTGTCAATCTGTCTGCATGATCACATGAAATTAAGTTAGATTGATTCTTTACTTTCATATTTTCCAAAGGCCTTTGTGATTAGAAACATTTGTAATTATATTTTTGTGCCTTTACTCCTTAATTGATGGTGAAAAACAGTGGACAGAGTCAGAAAAAGGGTGTGTGATTAGGGGAAGACGCCAATAAGAAAGAGCCTTGGTGCAGAATAAGTGCTCAGAGCTAACTGACATGGCAACCAGCAACCCCAAATTAGAAACCTTTCCAACTGTCTTGACTCTTTGTTCATTCAAATATTTTGTTCTTTTCAACACACAGCTTTTTGTTAAAACATGAGTGGTTAAATTCTTTAGAACATTTCAGTTGCTTTTCTTGCTGTGAAAGTGTTAGCTTCTGAGGCTAGAGTTGATAACCAGTGCTATAGTACAGGCCAGTGGTGGGCAACGTGCAGCAAAGGGGCCCTCTGTGGCCAACCGCCTCACTCAATGTGGCTTACCAGTTGGTTTGGGATACCAAGAAAAATATGTATCTATGATAAAAACCTAACACCTTCTGCAACAAAAACATAAAAATAGCCATACTCCCAAGAAAATAAAACAATGAACAGCTGTAATTGTTTCTGTGAAACTAGCCTTTAAGTATTTGTCAAATAAACATAAAAATGTTTGAAAAACAGCCCATGATAGCCAATAAATGCTATGCTACATGCATCAAAAAGTAGCTGAAACTGAACTGAACTCAGTCTATATCTCATTAGATTAAGAATCTTTAATATCATTGTTGATGACGTAACTTTTAGAAAGCTGTATGCGTTGGTCAGATTATGGAAATTTGGTCTGGAAATGCGGCTAATTTTCAATTTTCAGGTTTGCTTGTCCCTGGTATAGACCGTAATCTTGTGTTGCACTTTCCAAAAGTTAAAAAAAAACTCTGAACTTTAATCAACCATATACTCACCACTCAGACACAAAGTTTGTGAAAGCTGTATAAAGTTGGATATGCTCTGCCAACTTTTCTGCATCCGTCCCGACCTCGTTGAGTACTGCTGGCAGATCTTTGACCAGAGCCTGAAGCTCCCGAGGAACATTGTCACCCTGTCAGAATGAAATAAATTAAAAGAAAGAAAGAGGAAATAAAAAATACTAGGAGAGAGCGGGGTTTTGTAGAACATCATGTCTGTGGGTTTATGAAAGAGATAAATCATAACACTCCAATATCTCTGTATCTCTGTAGCTTTTCTCTGGACTCACCTTGATGCCGTACTGTTTGCAGGCAGCGTAGTAGCGCCCCCTCAGGTCTGTAGCCGAGCTCTGACATTCCACCTCCCGCCTGCTCAGCTCCTGCTGCAGCTGCTGAGCTTTCGACAGCTGTTTCCTCAGAGCCGGGCCTTCATAGCTGACATTACGACTCAGCAGGCTGGCAACCTCCGCTGGGATCAGGAAAAAGAACAAACTTTTTCAGAAACATGCATCATTAAGTTTCTAAAGTTACATTTGTTTTCCCTATTTCCATACAAACATGCAGAAATTATAAAGCAGCAGTAAAACCTCTGATTTCCTCTTTTTAAAGATGGCAGCATTTGACAGATAAGTCTTTAGTTACTTAACATAACCATTATTGGAAATGGTCACAGTTAAAGAATGACTTTTATTGTGTATACAGTATAAGTTGTCAATCTCTGTTAACACAGAAATGCACACATTGCATAGTTGATTCTAGATGCAGACATCTGTCACGATATTTTGTGACACACTATTTTTATGATGTGGCCTTTCGAGTTTCAATTGGCACTGCTGCTTTGTGTAACAGCAGCGCCCCGTGCTGGGGCTTCCACAGACCTGCATGTTGAACCTTGTGTCATTTTAAGTCTGTTTTACTGTCCTGTTTGAAATATTTAGACCTTGTTATTTGTATATGAGAATCTCTGGAATAGATTTTAAACATTTATGTGGCAAAAACTTTTTCCCCTGTAAATTTGGCTTATTTTGTTTTGTTTTGCTAGTTTTCCAACAACTTAGTTTATTCCAGCTGTTCCCCAAATTATTTGTTTCTGACATTTGGACATTTTTGAAGCTTATAACAACAAAAAAAGGCCGTGAGAGATTTAGCATGCGTATGTTGTCATCAGGATGAATATACCAAAAGTTTAAGCATTGTTCATCACACAGTGGGGAGAGTTCACAGCAGCACCACCTTTTATAAATGTTAATATCATACTTACCTAAATAAATATTATCTTTCTCGTAAAGGGACACAATCTCTTGCCAGTCCTTTGAAAACAAATGACAGAAACATTGTTCAGTTCTTTATCACTGAGATTGACTAGTTCTTAGCAGAGACACACTGCAAAAAGCAAAAAGTAAACAAAAATGAGAGACAGTTAAGTGCGTCCTAGTTGTCTCACCTTCATCCTTTGAGATGAATATCTGCCAAAGATGTTTTTTGAGGAAGCTTCTGTTCCCTTCAGTATCTCCACAATCCTCAAGCAGTGAAAGTAGTGAATGTCTGAAAAAAGAAACAAAAATTAGAACCATTCATACCAAGAGGCAATTAAAAAGATAAATGAATTTTAAACAGTAACCAACAACAACAAACAGTCTTTACAGCAAAGAAATGATGCTGAAAAGGACTACAGTAAAAAGACTATGATGTCAAGTTTTTTTTTAAAAATTGGTCTGAGAGTTAAATGTGAATTAGCAAAAAAAAAAAAAAAAAAAAAAAATCCTAAAAAAAAACTCCATAATTTGGTTGGCAGTTGTTAATCGTTCCTCTAGTGTCAGTTTTTGTCTTATAAACAAATTTCACATTGTTTTTCAAAGGTTTTAAATGTACTGCATTTCAATTTTCTGAAACCTCAAAACTCTTCAACATATGAATCTGAATGAGATTTCCATACTTCCAATAGGATATTTTTCAGAGCAATTCCCAAAGCAACTGCGTGTTTTCCCAAATATCACAAATTGCATTCCCACTTTTCTTTCCAAAACTAGACAAAACACATTGGAAACATGACCAATGGAACAAATAAAATATATGACAATTAATGGGGAAAAGCACATAAATAACAGCAAAACTTGCTTGTCTCTGTAAGATAAATAAGTGTAAACTGAAATGTACAACAGTAAAAGCAATTTAAATTCAAATTAAATTGATAAAAATGTTTTAGAGACTTTGAACTTCATGAGACCTACAAGAGCCAGAGAGAAGTGTCTTGATCTCCTCATTTTCAGGCATGTCCTGTATGGCAGCATTAATCTTCTCCCTTATAACTTTCACTTCATTCTGCCATTTTAGATTACAGTGACGTCGATCCACCAGCCAGTCTGTGAAAACAGAATTATTCAACATTAATATCTGCTGACAGGACAACATTCATCACTTCTGATATGAAATGATTGGATAATGATAAACGGTTTTCTGAAGAAAGCAAAAGCTGTGTTTATTATCTTATTTTTTTACATTAAGGGAAAATATGTAGAAATTATGAATACATATGTACAGTATGTCAGCCAGTACTGCTCAATAATGCTGGAAAAATGTGACCTTGTTTCAACAACTCATCAGAATTACAATAGAAGAACACACTCCAATGCTGCATTTTTGTTGCCAGGACTTCAACTTGTTGTAATTTGAATTAGGACTTCAACTAGTGGTCAGCCAAATTTACACATCTAAATTCTTGATTCTTGCTTGCTGGGTTTGGGTTATCAGAATAACACAATAGTAAACCGAACTGTAATAGTATTTAGCTTCTATTTAGTTTGTCCATGTAGGGAATTGACCAGTTCCTTTAATAATGATAGTCTACCTTACAAATAGATTATATAGTATACCATTATTGTAAATTTGTACATTGTGCTTGTAATGCAGGCAACATTTAAGACATGTTTAGCCAACATGTTTGGCCGAATATTGTCTGTAATTATCAGCAGAAATGTTCATATCTGCTGATCCCGATAATCAGCTTTTAGGCAATTCACTTCTAACTTCTTCTTCTAAGACACTTCTAAGCAAAGCAAAAGCAATACCTTTAGAGATAGTATGGCAATAAAAGATTCATTTTTGACACCCGGGACTGAGTAATTTATTGTAATCAGTCATCAAATACTGCAGGAAAACTTATTCACAATGACATCTCAGCTACACAAATACAATGTATTGGGAAAAGCAGACATGTGTGTAAGCAGTTATAGTCAGTGTGTGAGTGATGAAGCACTCCTTTTGAATGAATGTTTCCCCCCTGAGCACCAGCCTTATGACACACATGTATTTTAAATGTTTGATACAATTGTTCAATAACATAAAGAGGTTTGTATCGAAAAGGGGAAAAGACAGCCTGTCTGCAGGATGGTTTAGATTCACATGAGTATTCTGTGCAGTAACAGATGGTAATACTCCAGACCGTATCAATAAGGTGTGTTTTTACTTACCCAATAGTTTGCTTGTCTGCACGTCGATTGGCAGGTTCTGGATGTTCTGCTCCATCCAAAGAGGTAAACAAGTATCAATTAACAACACTTTATTTATCATGATCACAGTTTTACTTCCGCAAGAGGCAATCACAGCATTCTTTGAAAAGCCTTAATTACTTTAAATGAGTTCCAAGTGTTTTTAAAAGAGGACACACTTTCTTATTGACTCAACTTTTAGGATTTTTATCGTTATGAGTAAACTGGACTTTGACTGAGTGACAGCTAGCTTGCTAACGTTAGCTCGCAGGCTAATCCAAACCGGATGAGAAAGGCACTATTTCTCTTACCTGCATTTTGTCTTCAGGGTTAAAACAAAACACTTAAATGATTTTATGGCTTCATTGAGAGTTGTTCTTCTCTGCTTATATCCAGAATTCCTGTTACCATTCGTACTTCACTGTTTATGACACGTTACGACAAGGAGAGCCAATAGAAGTGGGCAATGATACTCCGGCCAGAATCCTGACCAATGACAGATCACTTTGCTGCAGCCAGGCGCTGATTGGTGGCGGCGGAGCGTGGAAACGGCCTTAAAGTCTGTCGCTAGAGGGCGGTGTTGTTCTTAATCCAAGACAAAAAGCTGTCAACGTGGAGTTATTATTATTTTTTATGTATTTGTTTTCTTCTTATTTTTTATTATTATGATAATAATAAGAATATTTATAACAATATTTATAACAACTTCACCAACAACGACACCACCAACAACAACAACAACAACAATAATAATGATAATAACAACAACAACAACAACAACAACAACAACAACAACAACAACAATAATAATAATAATAATAATAATAATAATAATAACAACAACAAGAAGAAGAATAGGTTTTAATGTGAGAGAGACGGAAAAATTTCCTTTTTATGTTTACAAAAATCTCATATAACAATAAGATTTAGCCTTATTGGCAAATTATTTCAGGCATTCAAGAAAGACCTTAATGTTCTAACTTCCATTTTGTCTTCTGACTGTGACTGTGGCTAACTTTACTCATCAAGTACAGACTTAAGCATAAAGGCAAATACTATGCAAACAAACAAGAATAGAAAATGCAGGGGATAGGAAAAGGGGAAATGCACTTTTAAGTAAATTTAAATGTCTGATATAGAATATAAGGATAATTCTAAAAATATTAAGTAAAAAGTAAGAGGCAATAATCATAAGCCTAACTAGACAGTATGTAAAATGATGAGGAGTGCAAATGCTGCAGTAAACAGTTCATTAGGTATAGAAAAACAGAATTAACTTTAACCCGTGTCCATGGTTCTGCGGGGAAGAAGATGATATTTACAAGTGAGTAATAAATAATCAATGTGCATGCACAGTGGTAAAGATTTTACATCAACAACAGATTTACATGATACAAGTTCTGCTTATATTGCTTGTAACTGAAATGCAGATGCTGCATAATAAAAAACAATAAGATAGAAAAGAAAAAAAAAAAGACAAAAACAGAAAATGTCTTCTGGAGTCCTTCAAAGCAAAAATAGTAAGAATTATAACAATCAAAAAAATGAAACCCCAAAAAGAGGGCATTAAAAAGTCCAACTGCAATGTGGTTAGAAAAACACAAAGGGCCTTTATTCACAGATCATGAAACATTAAAAGTAATTTTTAATCCAAGTTGAAATATATTGGGTAGTTTTTGTTATGTTTTTTCCATCTTTACAATCTGTTGCTTTTTTGGAAATGACTGATGGGTTTCATGTCATTTTTCACGACTGGTCCCTGGGGCACCAGTTGCCCTCCCCTGTTCTAGAGATATCACATTATCACGTGTAATTGAGTCATTTAACAATCAAGGGCTCAGAAAAATGTAAAGACAAAGAGATGGGCAGGAGGGACGAATGGACAACAACAAAAAAAAAAACATCTGGCACTGGTACTTGTAAGAACTGATCGGAATGACATTTATAAAGTTTAACTAATGACTGTCACACAGGCAGAGTCAGACTGTTACTGATTAGTGATCCTGAGGGGACTTTTCTGTTACAGTGTCAGATCATAACGTCACACTTTGGAGCTTTGTAAGCTATAATACACAGAAACCAAACCCAATCTTCCTATATACAAAATCTTTATGTGTACAACCTCAGCAGAGCCTTAAGTGGCCTAATTTTGGATCATTTGCATATGAACCAAACTTGCAAAGTAACCTCCACTGAGCTTCTGGGATTTTACGTAACTCATGCAAAACATGAAGGCCTTTCACCTTTTCAGATAAACTCTTCCTCTCTGTCGCTCTTACTTTCTTCATCCTTTCTACCTCAGCCCTGAGCTACCATTTGAATTTACTCATCTAACTGACCATTAAGGACAATTATCTACTCTAAGATATCACTGAATAGTAATCATGTTTGACCCCTTTAACGCATGATTTTATAAGTTGGACGTGTGGCACGGCTTCTTCCACTGAACCACCATGTTATGATTCCACTGCAGCTTACAATAGTTTTTTACTCTTACTTATTTGAATAAAGTATAAAAACCCATGAATGTCATAATCCTGTTTTTGCTTTAGTTAAGTTTCCCATTTTGTGCTGAAATTTTGTGTTTTGTCTTGTACTTCCTTGTTGACTTTGAAAATGTAGCTGTCTTCCCTTGTTTCCATAGGTTTTGCTTCCTGTTTGGCATTGTCACACCTGATCTGTGATTGTTCCTTCCCATCTGAGTCTAATCACCACAAACCACAAATCCCCTGCCTTGTTTCCAGCTAGTCACCCTCTTCAGTCTTCCTTCCAGCAGTCATTCTTGTCATGTCTTGCTGGTAGTACCTCTTTTGTATTTGATTGCCTTTAGCCTAACATCTTTGCCTTTTTCTGATTTATAATCTATGTACTGAACCTTGCCTGTTTGCCCAGTAAACTGACAGCCATTGTCAAAATAGTAAAGAATCGAGCATTTGTGTCCTTTTCTGTGCCTTGTTCCTTGACAGTGGAAGTTCAGTTCATTCATGAGGATCATTAACATGAAAAAAAAAATTGGAAAGTTCATGAATTATGTTCACTGCCGACATTATTATCAGCAATGATACCAAAACGCATCAACAAAATCCCAAAGGCTTTTGACCAGAGGGATGCTAATTTTCTTGTTGGCCTACAAAAATACGTCATCCCTGGACCACTCTCTTTGGTTTTAGCTGTCATAAGTTCAAAGATCATCATTTTCAGCCCTTTCTTGTGAGGTATAATGTCAAGACTTTATGAGGACTTTCTGTCCAACTTTGCAAAAATGTCCTCAAAGGTGAACTGAAAAGATTTTGAAGGCACAAGGTCAAACATCCTTGGGTCTCATGTTCATTTCTACAAACCAAACCACCAGTAAAACCAACCAGCCATTAATGGCTCACCACTGTTCTTTCACTGTCTGGCACTAGTACACGTTAAGGGGCATAAATCCACGAGGCAGTAGTTCTAGTTTATTGTTCTTGGGGATTAGATCTTCTAATCAACATAGTCCTGATCAAAACTGCCAAGTATAGCATGACCTTTGTGAACAAAAACCCCTAGAATCAAATTAAAGGGTTAAAGACATTTTTGGAGCTGAATGAGAAATACAAAGAAGACTTTACTTTGGATCCAAAAACAGCCTAAAACAGGTCTAAGGTTTTCCAGTTAGGCTAGTAAAGGGGGATTTATCTGTGGTTTCAGGTTCACATTAACTCTAGGGAGGAGCAGGTCTCACTAAATCTCACGGTTGCAACATTAGTCACATGGACAGAGGACCAGGGTGGAGGTGTGTGTAAAAGAGCTCATCGGGACAGGCGAGTTAGAGAAGGAGAGAGAGAGAGAGAGAGAGAGATGCTGCACCTGTTCACGATCACCTGAGGAGAAGAACAAAAAAACCCAGAGGAGGAATAACAAAGAGGAGACAAAGATTTTCAAAGAATGACAGGACAGTCTCACGACTAAGAATCTTCCTCACCCTCGTCTTCATCGTCACGGTAAGGAAAGAAACTTTAAGTTGCTTTGTGACTTTATTTCTGCAGAAACCACTCTGGTTGCCCTTTACACTTGACAACAAATTGCACATTTGCCTAAGAAAACAACCAGTGCAGCAACAGGTTTGGCTTATTGACAAATGATGTAATATATTTACTGTGGTAGGAAAAAGGACAACAAGTGGAGTTTAAAACAACAGAAAATGATAACATCATGGACTTCATTTTGAAGTTTTCCTGTTTTTAATCTCATAGTCTTATAATCAGCCACGTGAGGTACATGATTTGCTTCAGGCTATTTTTGATTTTATCTCGAATTTGGTATTTATTTAACACAAAAACCTCACTGTAGTGGAAAACACTGTCAAAAAGGGTCTGATAAACTTCAGCAAAAACAAAATACTTAAATCATTAATCAATACAGCTGACGATACGAAAAAACAAAAAAACGCACAAGTGCATCAGTCTTGTTCATAATAATAAATTCATCAAGCAGAACATTTGAATTCACAGAAGAGTCTCATCGAAAGTATTTAGATGGTTATATGTCATTAAATGTTCTAGTTTACTTCAACTACCTTCCTTCTATTATTTACAAAGTGGCAATTTTCAGTCTTATTTTACCTATAGTCACATTGACATGGGTGTTTCTCATTCTTATTATTTTGACTCAAATTAAATGCTGATTGATCAAAAACGCTCCTTTCTTGGGCCACAACTGAGGGTGACAAAACCTGTAGTTGAGAAATTCTCTATAAATTTCCACAAAACAAGCAAAAGAAAGAATTTCAAAGTTGCTTTAATTTAAACTTTAGACCAACATTCATGGTGGAAACATCATAAAGTTAAATTATTATTTTTTCTATTAAATTTCCATAAATGTCCACCCTGATGCAAGGGTGAAGGTCATTGGTCGATATGATGTTGTACTGAAATATGACACATAGCTATAGCCATTCTCGAGCCTATCAGTGAAACCATTATAGCAAATTACATCACATCGTTTCTTGTAATAAATACGATGACAGCAAATCAACAATTATAATGCATTTGTCTTTGTAAGTGACAAACTCCAACTTAAATAGAGTGATGCACTGAGTTAGCATTTAGCACTTCCTGGTTCCCAAAGCTGAAAGTTGATGGGATTTAGAAGACTGCTTTTGGGTAAATGCTTGAAAAAAGTTTTGTGATGAACACACTTGCACACTGATAATTTCCACTTTCAAAGTTTAAAGTGTTATTGTGTGTCTTAAATGATGGTTGTGAACGACCTGCGAACTGGGATGACAAAAATGAGCCGAGACCCAACTGCAAGCATTTCTGATGTTTCTTTTTAATATAATCAATAATTCATACACTATTACCACAACCTTGAAGACCAACTTGACCAGGTCTCTGTTTAAGAGAGAATTCTCAAACAAGTGCTCACATCAGGACATTATGTTGTACATTGGAAATGTTATTATTGCAAGGTGTTCACCATGTTGTAGTTCAGAGTAGCTAACTCCAAACTTCACTAAATACATTAACAAGCAATGTTTAAGCTTAAAAACAGGGAAAGTAGAACCATTCATTTAGACAAAGAACAGAATCTCTAAGTGTAATTTTTTGGTTTGCTAAATAATTTATCATCTGCAGTGATCCAAAATGCAATGCTAATTTTTGCTTGATCTACAAAATACATCATCCATGCTTCACTCTTTATTTAATAACAGCTTTTTCTCATTCGTATGACTGCAATTTTTATTTTAAACTGACTGACGGGCCACACTGAGCAAGGAAGAGGGCTGCATGTTGCCCTGTGCCGCCAGTTTCCCAGCACTAAGGTGAACAGTTCGATTTTACAGTTCAATGGTCACTGTGACCTTAAAATTAGCACAAAAATCACTTTAATTTTGGAACTAACTTTACAGTCACTGTGTGCTAATTGTAAACCTAGTGGGGGCATTTAATCACTATGGAGTACCAGGCTTTAAATGTTCTATGGATTCTTTTGTTAAAATTGCGTTGCATAGTATTGTCAGCTTGTCTGTGACTTATTTGTTCATGATGAAAAACACTCCCAATAAACCCATTTTAAAATTAGCTTTATTAGAAATACTCATCCAAAACTCCCTCTAAACTCATTCAGCTTCACTGTTACGGGTCGCCAGAGAAGCTGGCATGTTGTCGGAAACCTGAAACTCCAAAGAACCTTCAGCCCAGAGCTCGATGCCCTCTCTCAAAGTCTCTGCAGCTGGTTAGTGATTTTTCCTCCCAAAGTGTCCACAGTGTTCCCGTCATGCTGTGATCTCTGAGACTCACCCGCACCGAAAACACAATGTAGTAACTTATTAAAGAGAGCTATGGAGGGCCTCCTTTGTGTCAACAGAGTTTTTTGTCTCAAAGGTCACGTCCAAGTCAAACACCGAGAGCTGAAAGAAATATTTGTGCATGTATTGAGCCGCCTTGTCGTTACTTAACAAGGTGTGAAAGTGCTGCTCAGGTCTTATTCTGCAGAAACTGAGCGATGAAAAGTCAACATTGTAGTGGAAGTCCTCAGCAAACGTTTATACACAGGTGCCAATCCTTTGCTAAAGACTAGACACAAATATGGCTAAATTTGGACTGTGAAAAAGGGGATGAAGGGACACTCAGGCCCCCCCTGATTTGAAACGCCATCTGTTACCTGATGATCTGAACAGACAAGTGAGAGATAAGTGTAATTAACCAACACAGGGCCAAAAAGTAACTCAAAGAAGTTAAAGGGCTGTTACGTAAAAATGACCCATCCTAAGGTTTCAGTTTGGAAGCAGCTACTTTGACTCCAAAACCAAAATCTGTTCTCCTCTCTCATAAACCTTTGCTAATCTTGTTCTGGCCAGCAGCAGCGTGCAAACATCACATGCTTCATTCAGATAAGAGAAGAGTGTTCCTGCAGAGGGCAGGGAGGATATTTGCATAGGTGCAGCATGATAAAAATGACCACACCAAAGGAGGAGCCGTTTATTCCCCTGTAGTCCCCATAAAACAAAAATAGAGACTGAGAAGATTGCTTGTCTTCAGCATATGGTTTGAAAGAATAAACTGTGTTTATTTGCAATCTCATATTAAATTTTGATATACGAGATTTAAGTTTGTGCTAGCTTTGGGAGAATTTTGGGAAATTTGTTTCATAGAGCAGATAAAACAACCAAAACATTGCAGATAACTTTTAGAATCTACTGCAGATTTTTATTTGGGCTCTGGTTTGAAAATGAATGACTTTTTTGATGCTTCTATGTAATTTTAAAGAGGCTATGAGGAGTTTCTAAGTAATTACAAAAAAGTCTCACTTTTAGATATATGCCTGATCGAAATACACACTTTAAGATGAGCTTTATAGCATCAAAATAGGTTATCTATAAATGCTATTCCTTAGCTAAGTGGTCGGGTCGGACAGCCGGCTACAAAACTACGATAAGTTTTCCAAAAAGTGCTTGTGGTCACACATCAAAAACTACCACTACATAACTAGAAAGAGATACATTACCTCGTCGCTTTGCATCCTGTAAGTTGTTAAAAAAATAAGTTGTAAATCAATGCAGAGTTCTGAGGAAGATCTGAGCTGCATCACAAAAAACACGCTTTGGCCTTGGTCATGTCTTTTGGTGCGTTCCAGTTGTAGTCAGAAGAAGGAATTTCCGGGTTCTGAGTAGGAAACTGCAACTGGAACGCCCCCTGAAGTTGGAATTTCCTACTGGGAACTCTGTGAAACCTTGCCATCCCTGAGCTAACTACAGCTAACAATAGCCTGGTAGATTGGCATGTTTCTTCCGACTTCAACTGGAACACCAATGAGTCGGAGATGACATCACTCCCAGTTCCGAGGTTACTGGAACACAGCATTGCAAGAGTCGCCGCACGTGCTCATGGGTAGCAGAGTCTTTTTGTCTTCGGAAATAGATTCTCCTCATAGCACCTTTAAATTTTTTTTTTTTTTTTATCTTGGCCCTTATGCAAAGGAAGGAAACAAAGTGATGTTTCAATCATGTTTTGTGTGACAGCTTGCATCCAAACATCATTACGTCCACAAAAGAAGTTTTGTTTTTGCCAGCATCAATAATTGTGTTAGCTTGTGAACAAGATACCTCTATACAAAAACTTTTAAATTTACTTTTCAGGGAATATTTGACATGGCTGAAGGAGGAAAGGTTTAGATTTTGATGGTCATATTAATCCTGATGCTGATCCAGAAATTGTGTTTGTTTAGGCAGTTTTCCACATTCTTTTCAATAACCCACCCAACAATGTTGGAAATGCATTGGCAGAGCTTTGGACTTTAAGAGCACTTCTGGTTGTTTTTACTTTTATATTATCCTGTGATTTGTTTTTACCAAGATCTATTCCCAAGATGGATCGTTATTTTAATGATAAGAATGTTGCCATGTCTTTACAGATTGCATATGCATTTGCCCTAGGGCCATAGTTTTGACACCCTGTTCTAGTAAATGAAAACATCCGAGGCAGAGACAGACATTTGTGCTAATTGGTCAATAGGCTCTCCAAGGTATAATAATAATAATAATAAATTTTATTTGTATTGCCCTTTACATCCGAAGATCTCAAAGGGCTACAAGTTAAAAAGAGAAAAACAATTTAAACAAAACAAACAAACAAAAAACTAGGCAGAAAAGGGCAGTTAAAAAGATCTAAAACAGCGACAACTAAGAAGAGGAACCAAAAGCCTTGTTAAAAAGAAAAGTCTTAAGGTTCCTTTTAAAACTGTCTGTGGACTGTGGAGCCCTCAGGGTGTCAGGGAGGGCATTCCACAGATGGGGTGCAGCAACACTGAAGGCCCTGTCACCCATGGTCCTCAGTCTGGTTCTGGGTGTCTGGAGGAGGTGATTTAAGTCTGTGGAGCGGAGCTTGAACCGCTAATGAGACGACTTGCAACCCGACTCAGACTCGGGAGGTAAAAACTCTAGACTCGATTTGGACTCAGGGAAAAAATGTCTCCAGAATCAGCCTGACTTGAGACAACATGATTTGGAAAGATGCACACACTCAGGCTTTAGATGAAGAGCCAGACAGGAGATATACGCCACTCTTTCCTTTTAGTCTCACTTTATTGATGCTCCATTCACAGCACACTCGTCCATCCAAGATTATTGTCCCACACACAACACAATACTACACACATACGTTCATACTACACACCTTCTTCTACAGTGATGATCAGTGGGCAGGGTGCGCGGGATGCGGGTTTCAAATTGGGAACTGCTTTGTCCTCTGTGCCCAAAGTTATTTTCTTTGTATATAAAGAATTTCAATCCGATGGAAAACGAAGACACGCCAAGTACGTAACCTGCAACGCTTCGATAAGCAAAAAAGAGGGCACAACATCGAACTTTATCCACCGCCTGAGGACACATGAGGCCAAGTGAGTGAAACCTGCACCCGTTAGCCAGGTAGCTAGCGTTCCTGCCATAGGTCAATATGGCAGGAACGCTAGCCCGACCTGTGGTCAATATGAAGCTAGCAAAGCTAACATTAGTAAAGAGGGTGTACGTGTGTTGTATGTGTGGGAAGATAAGGTTTCTCTCTACAAGATAAAAATCTGAGTGCTTTTTGGGTGGACAGGGGAATAATGGTGAGGGACTCGACCTGTCATAACCTATGACTCGACTTGACTTGCCCACAAAAGAAAAAACTTGGGACTTGCTTGAGACTCGGATCAAATGACTCCAGACTTGCTTGGGACTTGGATCAGAGGGACTTGGGTTATTGTCTGGTGAGAAGTTTTAACATCACAGACTTTGGATGTTTTTGAGAAAAAAAAAAAAGGTTACTCTTTTAAGTTTCTCCCCTGTCTACTCTGTGGTGACTGCTCAGTTAATTGCTAGCATAAGGTTGCATTCAGTGTTTGCCCTGCACGAGGCTTGCCATTCTGAGCCATTGGGTTTAAACTGTTGATGAAACAATGGTAGGATGCCCCACTTGTAGTTCTATTTCAATACCCCAAAATTTTAATAAACATCTTTAAGATCACAACAAAAAGCCAAAATCATTCATCAGTTTGCCTTCATTGGACATTTACTAGTACAGACAGCAATAATAAACACAGTGATATTGTGATTGTAAGATATGCCCTTATGCACCGTGCATTTTTTTTTAGTTCAGGGATACATCCATGCTTTTTAAACAAAAGAACTTAAAGGTCGGGAAAATAAAGTAAAAAAAAAAAAAAAAAATCAATCAAACTCTACTCTTCTCAAACTCAATATGTATTTAATATTGAGTCTATAACCATTTAGGGCGCAAACACAGAATTTTTTAGGGCTGAATTTTCATTAAATATGCAAAGTTATTTAGCAGGTTTTTGCCTGATTATTGATTTACTTGAGCTTAAAAGCAGAACAATTACAAATACATGTTAAAAAAAAAAACTTAACTCAAAGTTGACCCATTTATTTCCAGACCTTCATGACAAACCTTTGTGGTCAGTGAGGTTAAAGGATGGTTTAAACCTCTGCCAAATTATTCAGCCAGCATTAAGCTTCTTTATTAGACCTCAAAGTGAGTTTTGTTGCATTTAAGGTCTGTCTGTGCGTGATATTTTGAATAGCTCATCATAGGGACGCACCTCCCAGCACACAAAGGCTGCCATCATCAAAGAGTCCATGTATTCAATAATTGAGGAAGTTGCTTGGGTATTGTGCTCTGTTGCCATGGAAGATGAAGTCAAACAATAACTGGCCAAGACTATAAAGCTGAATCACTGCGGATGAAACTTACGGCATAAAACAGTAAAGTAGATTGTTTCGTAGAGGGATTTTTATTGTTCACATTCCTCGTTCATCTGCTGAGAGGATTTTGACTTTATATCAGATCAAATGACAGAGAAAGGTGATACCGTTCAGGTGATTGTTAATTTATCGGTAGAGCGTTGGGTTTCCTCCTCCATCAGGTTACATCGTGATCTCAGAGATGAAAAAGAAACATCAGCAGGGACTTTCTGCTGATAAGTCGAATGCATGTGATCTGAGATACAAGTTTAAATGACAACAACCTGATGATCAATAAAGAAAGTAAACTAAGGTTTTATTATGTAAGCAACTAGGCTGAGGGGGGGACATAAATGAGTGGGGACTTACTGAATGGATAACTAGCAACACACAACTCGTCTACTTGAACTCACAGTACACATTTTACATCAGTTGTGGTGAAATATTGTCTCACACAGTGGGACAAAAGAAAGATCAGACAGTTTGACACAACTAAAGATGGGAATTCCTATTTTACTGATGCATTTAATAATTCTCCTTCTAGATACAATTCCCTGAGATTCCTGTTTATTTTCTGTGTTTGTCAAAGACGGCCTGAACAGGTTTTCAAAGGCAACAACGTCAAATGCATAACACTCCTGATATTCAATACCACCCTGCATTGCTGAATGCTTCTGCAAGTTGTGGGTGCTTCACCCACTGAAGCGGAGTAATAAGTGTCCGTTTGTTGAAAATGAAGACCTCAGTTTTGTACACTTCTGCACCTTGCCTTACATCAGTGGTTCCCAAACTTTTCACAGCCTGTACCCCTTCCGACACTTGACCTCCAGCCATGTACCCCCAACTCTCATGCACGTATCACACCGAGAAAAATAAATGTTTAAGCCTGCCGCACTCCGACCTCCCACATTTTACATGCATGACATACAAATAAAACCTATTAAATTGATTTATCTCTCACTAAATAGATTGATTTACCAGCAATGTCAGTGGGCAACACCAGTTCACTTTTGAAAAAGAAATGTACATTTTTGAAACATTTTCATTAATGAACTTAAAGCTGTAATTAAAAGGCTGTCTGACTGAACTTACTGTCTGTTATTTTAAGAATCTTAGATAATTTAGGACAGATTTCCCTCTCCAAGATGCCTGAGCCACTCTGCCAACACTTCAGGCCTTTATCAGAGCTCACAATACAAACATTTATCAGTTTGAACTTGAACTACTGAAACAACTGTTTAGACCTGACAGTTTTTCACGTACCCCCACATCAGCCGTACCCTGAGGTACTGATTAGAATGGATGGCCTTACATGATAACATTTTGACTTCTTTGTTATCATTTCTCTTGACTGTCTCCGGTGTGTAAGTGGTCAAAAGCTTTTGTATGTGCTAAAAACGTTGACCTTTTTTGGTCTGTATGAATTAATATTGTTCACTGCAGGCAATATAGCTTCTCAGCTGATGTTAAAGAGACGATTTCTAACAAAGACGAAGCCATGATGTCACAGCAGGTGGTATTATAATACTGAGCATAAACATATTTAGTTAAGGATGAATATGATATCCCCTTTGACTGTCCTCTTGTTTTTAACTTAAAGGAAGATTAAAGCATGAAATTTAAGCGAACCAATTATGAAAGAAAAGACAAATATCTTGGATGACAAGGCCCTAACAGCAACATATTGTGTTCTCATAGTTTTAGTCCACAGACAACCCAGTGAGGTCTGATTAGAATGGATGGTTTGACAACAAACAATTTAGAAACTGTTAATAAATAAAGTTGAATTTTGTCCAATATCAACACAATTTTCACGAAATTAAAGTTTTCAACTATTTAGGGTGTAACAAAAGAACTTAAAACATAAATTCCAGGATTCAGGTGGTTTATTTGATGATGACATGTAATTTTCATCTAAAGCACCTCGTAAGTTTGTGATTGTTTGAGTTGAAAAATAAAACTTCTTTTAGAACCCTGACACCCCCCTTCTGATGTCCTAGAGCAGTGAATACCAAGCGATGTGGCACATTGGTGTCCCATGAGCCAAGTCTAGGTGTGCCTTGGAAATGTACACAACCATGAGATATTGATACGACTTCTATGAAAGTACAAATAAATCAGTTTAAAACCAAGTTCACTGTGCATATAAATGACGGGTCACTCTGCTGATAAATATTTCCTCTTTATTACAGTTGTTTGCCATTTTTATCAAGTAATTCCAGATAAAGTAAATTTTATCAAACAATTGCAGATAAACTAAATATGTGAGACAGAATAGACCTGATTAGATACTATGATCCACAATGAAGAGGTTAGAGGTGTGTGCTGGCAGGAATCAGGCAATCAGTATGACACATCACAAAATTTTAAAAACGGGGCAATTTCACTGTGCTTTTCGTATTATCATTATGCTTTGGTATGTGCTTTAGTATCATTATTTAATCACATTTAAAGTCCTCGGTGATGCATGCATAAACATCAATCATGGCAAAATGTTACAGAGAGAGAAAGTCAGCTTATTTAATATGGGCTTCTAACTAGAGAATTAAAGCTGAAATAAATCACAAGACAGGCGTCTCAAATTTCTATTTAATATAATGTTGCACAAAGAAATCATTACAGAATTGCGCTGCAGTATATTGAGATATACTGGTGTATCAGGTATATTTTCCTGCATCAACCAAGAAGGCTGTTTTGTACAGGTATGAAGAAGACGTGCCTTGAGATTTTGGCTTGGTATCATGTGTGCCTTGGGCAAAAACAGACTGAAAGCCACTTTTCTAAAGCACCAAAAGTGCATAATTGAGAATTTTAAGGGTTACTTTTGTTTTAAACAATTTGATTTTGGCCCAATTTCATTGTTACTCATCTGAATACTTCTCAGACCCACTGTTGTTCCAAAAGCTTTGCCAGCTACCGCAAATAATGTTCCATATCAAAAGACACCCTATGAAGGAACTTGATGCATGTGTCTGCAGCAAAATAAGCTAGTGTTAGTAAATAAGTGATAAGATAAAGTTATGTAACAACTTTCGGGGCAATTACTGAATTTTTAAGAGATAAAGAGGTCTAAAGTCCAAACTCACAAAAAACCCATAAAGCAATATCTGACATAACACACTGGCAGACTTCCTGGTTGCTTTTTGTCTTTTCACTTTATTTCTTTTTTTATTTTGCACAATGCAATTTAGTTTTATGCTCTGTGTGAGTCCAACTGTTTTTAGTAAATCTGTTTTCTTCAGTCTTCTTCAGGTCAGTGGTTATCTCTGTTGGTGCCATGGCCGACTCCAGCTGGTGGAAGCTGTCCTTCTCCCGTAAGAAAAAGTCTGAAGCAAAGGTCCTGTATGAGATTCCTGCTGAATATGGCAGCAACATGGGAAACAAGGAGCACCAGAGCAACAACAACCCTCCAGCAGGCGTCATGGACAGTCAGTTTAACGCCAGGCTGGAGAAGATCGTGGATAAATCTGCCACAAAGGGTCGACATGTTAAGGTCTCTCACTCTGGTCGCTTCAAAGAGAAGAAGAAGGTGCGATCCACGCTGTCTGAAAACCCCAACCTGTTCTCAGACAACCGCAGTGACGAGAACCACAAAAAACAGACTTAAAGATGACACTTGAAGGAGATCAAAAAATACACATATTGATCAAATGTGTCATATTTTCTATCAAATGCTTTATAATGGCTACAAGCAGAGTCATGTGGCAATCCATGTGCAGCCTACAAGCTGGATAAACACTCTACACCTGGCACCACACCCAGGTAGATACTGTTACCAGAGGACTCACACCCAAACAAATAGCTGGTATCAGCAGAAAACCATAAACTAGAAGAGACTTTTTCCCACACTTTGTCGTCTCTTTCTTCTGACGTCCTCTGGTGAAACAGGTGCTGTTTAACCACCTAAAGATTCTCTAAATATTATAAAAAGCTCCAATACTTATATTCCTAAAATCACTGGTTATAACTGCAACAGTTTTGTAAATATTTGTATTGTATTGAATGTAGATGTTCACTTTTATCCCCACTTTTTATGTCTAAAAGTCAATAGGAAAGAAACAAATCTCTATGCAACCAAATCTATCATTTTTATGTCCAAAGGGGAAATAAAGAGTTTTATGTCTGTGACTGTAAAACAGAGCACATATGCAGCTTTTTAAAAACCAAAATATAAAAGGGCTTTTATATGTAATTGCATATGTAATATTTCCTTATTTTCTATGTTAAAATGTTTTTTTTTTTGATCTTCAGAAATCATCTGTTATATTGGACGAAGTCAGACAATTATAAATTGTAATCTTTGGTCAATTCTAAGATCCCCATTACATTTTTCTTTCAATAAATTTGCATTTTAGACGTATATCTTAGATCTCAACATTACGTTAAAAAATAATTACAGTGTTTTTTTCTTATTTTACACCAAAGCAAAAGAAGACTTGATTTTTTTTGTGTGTCATGTAAGATACTGTGCAGATAGATAGATAGATTGATAGATAGATAGATAGATAGATAGATAGATAGATAGATAGATAGATAGATAGATATAACTTTTACCTGTACTCATACATTAGATATTGTGCATGTTGCATAAGCTTAAAATCAAAGCTTAAGAGCAACATAAATATACCGTTTTATCTAATTTCTTTGGACTTTATCATCTCATCGTTTTGTAATTATCTTTGAATAAATCCGTAAATAGATATGAAGGAAAACTTGAAACAATCATGCAGCTTTAGCATTAGAAATGGGTGTTAATATAAATTGTCACTTAGGGAAACCTCACATGGTGCAACACGAGCCCCATTCATCTCATTGTCTGTTTTTCACCAAAGCCATCAAAACCTGATTTTTACATTTTTTTGTGGATGCTATTGAATGTCAAATCAAAATTGTAATTGTTTGTTCAGACATTTTGATTGTTTTTTGTGCTCCAGTTGCTGATATTTTTCTTTAAAAAACTGATCCAAAACATGAGGGAAAGGTTGAAAAAATCATGCAGCCAGTCCATTAAATATGTTGAACCAAATCTTCTCAGTTCTTCTTTGCATTTTTTAACTAAATTAAACTGATTTTCGCATCTGTGTATAAAACAATGCACACTGAAGTTGGATATTTAAACCCTTTTAGGTTTCTAACAGTTTAACAACAGTTTTATTTAATTTTTTTTTTTTAATTTGCCATTTACAGTGTTATTTTTCCCCATTAGAATACCAATTAATCTTTATTTATATATCACCAATTCATAACAAATGTTATGTCAAGACAAATAAACATGGTGGACACCCACATCCTATGTAGGGTGCTGGATCCAAAAGATTCTAAGCATGAAAAATGTGTACGGAGAACCGCACACCAAAAATAGCTCCCTTTATTTTTTTTGATTTTCCAACAGTGATGTTTCCGTTTGTGCGGATCTCCTTACACATTTTTCATATCAACACACTTTACAATGGAGCAGGCTGAAGCCATACTCCTCACTTTATCAATAAACATATATGCATACATACATAAATAAATACACATCTAAACATATGCATACACACATACACCATGAGCACAGCACTGGGCCAACCTACAGTGCAGTGCATCTGTAGGTTTACAATAACTGAGGCAAGACTGATTGATTGACTGATTTAGATTGATTTAGATTGTCTTTATTGTCTTTAACTTCATATCTGTGATGTGAAGGAAAGAATGGAACTGTCATCCAATCGTCATCTCTACAAACAAACATTGCTGTCAACATTTTTTGTCTGAATAACAATTTAAAGTGAAGACTTCCTTAGCATTCGTTGCAACCAACTCCCACAGTAATTTTATATTTGTTTTAGCAAAGCAAATAAAACTCAATTTTTATGTCTTTGTTCTACTTATCGTGCATATTATAAAAATATTTTGTATTATCTGACTTTCTCTTGCTGTAAATTATCCTCAGAACTGAACTTTGGCATAAAGGAAAAGTTCAAACAGTCATGCAAATATCATAAGAGTCATTTACACTTAGGTTGATTATTTTATCATGAAAGGTCTATGTTTTGTGTAATTACACTTTTATCAGTCAAGATGTTCTGGTGTCATAGTGCAACAACACTCATGCCCCAACTTTTATGCTTTACTTTAACCAACACCACTGAAACTTTGATTTTTTAGCTCTGGGCATATCAGTTATTGTTTATAGTGATATAACAAACAACAAAACTGTAGATGGCAGTGCTGTAGGTTTTTTTATTATTAATTGCTGTGCTCAAACTGCTGGTATTTTTCTTAAAAAGTGATGGTTAACATGAAGGAAAAGTAAAACAATTATCCAAGTTCAATAAAAAAAGAAGAGTGACGTTATTGTAAATTGTTGAGGATTCATTGATCATGTTCGTTGGAGTAGTGTTAAATGTTATGTCAAGGCAATCATCAGTGATGTGAGGAATTTCTTTGTGTGCAACCAAACCTTAAAAGCTTCATGTGTATTTTTAATGACTGAATGAAGTTCAGACTTGATTTTTATATCCATGTATGAAACACTTTGCATATTTAAAAAAATACTACACTTGAAAAAGAGGTTAAATATATTTTACTTTGTGCAATCATACAGAAAATGTGTCTTTGTCTGCCTTTTGTTTGAAATAAATGTAACACAATGATTGACCATGACTCAGTTTGTTTGTACTGATGTGTTTTTCTGCAGACAGCTGTCAGTATTGTTGGTTGATCTTTTTATTTGACCATTTTGATGATGCTAGTTTTAGGTTCAGGTTACTCAGACCAGTTTGTGTTTTCACTTGAGCTGATGTGTGTTAGGGTTTTTGTTGACATGACAACAGTAAGCAGATACTGACACTCGATACAGCTCTGTGTGCACTCCAACATATTGTAATAATGAATTACATCAGAGCGACTGCAGGTACATTGTAAACCAGTCTGTGGTGACTAAGCAGTGCTGGAGAAGGGTTTAGTTACTTTGCTAATGTTAAAGCTCAAGATTTGGACATCAGACCACCTTTAATTTTCCAAAGTACAGTAGCTTTAAAGTCAGTCTAGACAGGGGTGGGCAACAGGCGACCCGTGGGCCACATGTGGCTCTTCACTTCACTTAATGCAACCTGTCAGTCAATTTCGAATTTTTAAAAATTGTTACCATAGAAAAGAAAAGAAAACTCAGCTACAGAGTATTTTAAATGAATTAGCTTCTACAGAACCAAATACACTAGCAAAAAGTTTTTCAACATACAAAAATGGAAATCATATAATAAAATTAAAAACCAGTTTTCATTTTATTGTTTAAATTAGATCTTATTTTCCCTAATGCCTTCTAGAGGGGTCTTTTATCAAGTACCATTAATGCATTTGAGAGAAAAGGAAGTAAAATGAACTTAAATTCAATATCAAAACTTTTATAGCTGCTGCCATGGCCAACTGACTTTTATAGAAGTTATATAATTAATAGTGCTGTCAGACGATTAAAAAAATGAATCTAATTAATAATTACCGGATTTATAATTAATTAATCTAATTAATCGCATTTTAATCTCATATCTGCTTAAAGTAGCCAAATAAAGAATTGAATTCTAGGATATTATAAAATTGTAGTGCATGACTAATCAAATGAATACACTAAGAAGTGAAGATTTGTAAATCCACATTTTTATTGGTGACTAAATAAAACCAAAGTCAGGGCAACTTGTCCAGAAAATTCTAAGCTCAATCAGGCAACTCAAATTACACTTTAAGTGTGTTTCATAAATCAAATTCAAAATAAGAAAAAGGTCGAGGACATCCAGCAAACCAATTACACCTGATGCATTATTAAAGAATGTAGTATAAATATAGATAAATAAATTCAAAAATAAAAGAAGACTTAGTCTTAAATAGGCCATTCCTGTTGTCACCTGGGCTTTGTTTGGTTTGACTAGAGACGCATGTGTGAAGTGACGTGCCACTGCCATGTACGGGTCCTCCAGCTGGACAATATTAAAATGTTTGTGTGCTATGATTAATCTTGTGATTAATTTTTATAATGCATTAATTTGCGTTGTAATTAATTGATCTAATTAATGCACTAAAGTGACAGCCCTAATTATTAATGGAACTAAAATCAAAATAAGTAAACCAAATTTTAAAAGCATAAACAATGGGTATCTATGATTGGCTTTACTCTTATGTTTGGCTCATACTTAAACTTTACTGTCTGGCATAAAGTCTGAAAATATAAAGATTTCATTGCTACGTTAAATTACAGTTTATTTTTAATTGCCTTATTGATAATAAAAAGGCTGACCCTCTCTCGACTGAGAATAAAATAAATGTGGCCCTTGTGGTAACCAAAGTTGCCCATGCCTGATCTAACTGTATGAAGTGTTAGAAAAGGCCTCTGCCATTTGGTCACTGAAGCCCTCTTTTAAACCAGCATCTGATGGCCACCTTATTGAACACAGCATCTAACTATTTATGAATCAGCCTTCATCAACAACACTGAAAACTAATGTTGTGCTGCAGACTCTGAACCAAGATAATGGTTAAAAAAACATATTTCCAGTGTGCTCCAGGCTCAGTGGAGCAGTGCTTCATGTTGAACTGTTTGTGCTGATGAGCATTCACGCTCATCCAACAATATCATGTGGTTGCTGTGAACCACATCACTGCTGTGCCGGAAGGGAAATTTTCTATTTTAGTGAGACTTCAATCAACCACAAAAACAAACACTTTGTTAATATGAAGGTAACACTTAAACAGCTAAAGAGAATCTCTCGAGAGTACATCCGAACACTGCATAGAGTTATTAATTACAAAGAGTGAAATTTAACTCCAGTAGAAGCAAATAATTGAACTTGATTGGGTACTTCATCTGAAAAAGAGTTTTTTTTAACACTCAGTGATGTGGACCTAGATATACACTTTAGTAGTGTTACCATTAAATCTGGTTGTGTTCATGTCCTGATGAAGACTCTGAGAAGTCGAAACGCGTTGACATGTCCCTGACATAATAAAGGATATTAATTACATCGGAGTGCCTCGGATGATGTTTGTTCTCTGGTTGTGTTAATGTTACGCAAATACTGCTGTGAACCTTAACATTCGTGCATTCATAAACCTTACACAGGGCCCAGTTTGACTTGTTGAGCTACTACCCTACTGCCACCTGCTGGACAAAATTACACACAGTCCATTGTAAAAATTAAACTTTATTATTAATGGCTTTATTCAACATGTACTTCAAGTTTCATTCATTTTTTATCAGGAAACAGTAAACAATGATCTCTTTCAGATACACAACAGACATTACACACATCATCATTGGCACAATTAATTTCTCCAGCTCTTTTAATCTCTGTATTAAAAGGCATTTCCGTTCATTCACTGTCACCACTTGAGAACAACTATTTAGTCAGCTATCTCTTAAATTCATAAATGTTTGACTCTTAGTTTATGGGTCCAACAGCTTCCTTATTGCAGAAAGACACTGAAATGAAAATACATGATAGTTCTGGGTTGAATCCAAGAGTTTTTGCATAACTAATCGGGCTCTGGTGAGCCTAGATTTGTTGAAATGTGTTTTCTGTTTAGACAAAATACAACAATCTGCTTCTATGTTTTAAATGGATTACAGCATTTTAAATTAGACAAAAGATAATGACTTTGACCCCAAAGAATTTTCTCTCTTTTTTCATTTTCATATTCCACTAAAACTAAATAACACACTGCAGTTATTAAATGTAAAAGAAGATATTTTAAATTAAGATTTGGTTTCAAAACACTGTTAATGGATTTGATGAACTGTATCATAATAGGAACATTTGTCACAGTGGAACATGTTGTGCTTTTTATAAAAATAAGACACAAAGGTTAACAATGGCGCTGCTGAATAACTAACTTAACTGTCAATCATTATTTGATGATTACATGTAGAGTTTATTCTCCTGTGAAGAAGGAGGGAAAATGGAAGTTCAGATCAGTGCAGTCTGATTTCTGTAACATCTCTGAAAAACTCTGAGCACAAAAGGAGCCTACATCAGGGGCTTTTCTCTTCATCTTCAAAGACAACACTAATGATAGACTTGTTGATCAGTTATTTTGCACAGTAGCACCCATTTAACATCAACAAGTAACGCACTTACAGATGAGATGCTATGTTAAGTTGTCTCCTATCATGTGTGAGAGGAGATGAAATGTTCTTCCCTTTTGGATCTATCAGTTATTGTCTTCTTATGGAGAGAGTCTCTGGTAGACCCAGCCTCCCTCTGCAGCGTGCTGAAAGTCTCCCAGCTCCATCTCTTTGTCCTTTTGCTTTGTGAAGACGATCCTGTCGTGAAGTCTGTTGGTCTGACCCTGCCAGAACTCGATCAGGAACGGCTTCACGATGTAGCCTCCCCTGTTTTAGAGGTGAGAGAGTCTTGCTTAGTACAAGATGCTGCTTAAATCCTCAATTATACCACAACGTTAAAAAAGAAAACTCTGCTCGGACAAAAGTCGTCAACTGGGGCAGCCTAGTTAGAATGAGGGGTGGGGGTGGAGGGTGCTTTGACTAGTTGGTAAGTTGGCTAATCAGGAAGCATGTGAAGCATCAATGAGGTTGTGTGTCAATTATGGAGGCAATCGTCTTCTGAGCTAGAGATCATATTGAGCCACAAATATACCCCCAAATCTTAAATAAAGAGATAAAATGTGAGCAGTCTCACCAGTAGTCAGGCATTGGCACTTCTGTGTCCTTGTACTTCTCCAGCAGCTCTGCATTTTTCTGCCTTAGATACTAAAAAGAAAACACACGATGAACACTTGACCTTTGACATATCACCTGAATTCACACAAGCCTTTTAGGTTCTTACATCTCTGTCAGGAACTGGAGTGCTCTGTCTGCTGACAACAGCTCCGATCTGGCTGCTTTTTGGTCGGGAATGGAAGTAGTCACAGGAATTCTGGAAGGGGATACGCTCCACTTTTCCTTCGATACGAATCTGTGGATTCACATTAGAGAAAGTTAAGATTTAAAGCAGGGGAACCTGTCAAAGTGATATTTAAGCAGCTTTTGATGAGCTCAAGAATGATACTGACCTGTCTATTTAAAGGTTCCCAGTAGAAGACAAGACATGCATATGGATTACTTTCCTATGAAACAAAGAATAATAGAAAATTACTTTTCATACAATTCATAGAGAGCCAAAGAACAAGCCTGGTTATAGAGAAGAAAATGTGCAAAGGAAAGTCTTAATGATTTAATAATAAAATCTTCAAATGTAGGACAAAGATGGATGGAAAAGTCCAAGCAGATTATCAAAACAACAGTCAAACATTAAACAACAATTGTTATAATCTTTTCCTGATTATCATTCAACCATGGAAACATCACATTTTATGATTTTTGAGAAACAACATGACTGTGCCGACAGTTAACAGGAACACTCAACACCAGTGTGAAATTACAAATAAAATATGTTTGTTTAAAAATAGCTTCAGCGTGACTTTAGATTGATTTCATGGTCAAGTGAGGTCTCAGAGAGCGTGTTCATAGTCAGAGACAGACGGAGAGAGAGGCCACTCACCAGCTCAGAGCCTTTCCTACTCTCATAGTTTGTAAAGAAGCGGAAACCTTCATGGCTGTAACCTTTCAGGAGGACCATACGAGCAGATGGATGACCCTCTCTGTAAAAACCATAATAATGTGGATGTCAGGATGTGAAACTACACACTAATCAGCTCTTTCATATCCATCGTCTTATTTTACCTACTTGGTTGCCGTGGCAATGCACATAGCATTGGCCTCTCCAACTTCAGGACACTTTGTGGCTTGATCAAACCAGTCACCAAACTGCTTGATTGGGTCCAGAGATACGAGCTGACTCTCTTCAAAACACTGAAAACACACAAAGATTATCACAAAGAAAATAAAAGAAAGGAATGTATTTGTACAATACTTATTCACTTTCTACAATATTCGTTGAAAAGGCTCTCTTGACTAGGTTTGTCAAAATGTTTTGCTTCTTTGGTCATTTGTGTTAGGGTCTTGCTAAAAACTGAAAAAAACAATGTATTAATTTAAGTGATGATCAGGTGGAACATTATAGTACATTAATACAAATATGATTTATTCAGCCAATTTAACTAATGCTTATATTATAATAAACTGGAATCGGCACCCTCTCCAATAAGATCTGTTCAGTCCCTCATCACTTTAAAGTTACAGCGAAAGACCCATTTTTTCTCTTTGGCCTTCAAGTAAACTTACTCAATCCTTCTGTTTCATTATATTTTGACATCTTTATACTTTTTTATTAATATGTTAGGTTTTAAGGTTTTAGTTTAATTGTGTTTCCCCTTAGCCTTTGTGCTGTTTGTTTGCCTTGTGATTGTTCTTATTAGTGTTTTTAGCTTGTTTGTCTCGTTGTGGTTGTAATGTACTCAGCTAAACAAATGTTTTGAATGTTTTATATGCATTTTAACTTCATTTGACTTAACATCATACAGCTACACACTGTATGACCAAATATTGTGCTATGAATCCATTTGCCAGATTTTTGTCCATACACCCTCCTCTCTTATCGTTTGACTAAAATCTATTATTCTCAAGTCAAAATCAATATATAACAGTCTTATTATCTTAACCAGTTTCTATTTTGAAAATACACCGATAGATCTTAGAAACTATATTGCCCAACCCTTCCAAACTTCCATCGCCTCTAATAAAGCTCCTGTTAAAAATGTCCCCATCATTAGTATTTGTAACAATTTGTAATAAATACCAACTTAGGCCATTAGAGTTTACTTACAGTTTATGGTAATAAAACCAATAAACTAACCAGTATTGGATGACAATGACTTCTTTATGAAGTGATATTAGTTTAGTTCCTGCTTTATCCACAGTATAAACTAGAGTTGTAGCAGAGAATGGCAGTATGGGATAGCCGTCTAATAACTTAAATAGGTTTGCAATGCTTTTGTGGATATGCTGCACAGGCAAGAATTAGAGGTCAAAGACTGAAACATCTGGGAAGCATAAAAACACATTGCACCTCTCCAGCTGTTCAGCATAACTGTGTTCACTGCGTCCAGAGAAATATCGTGCATTGCAGATATGTGTTTGCACGTCCTCTTAGCATCATATGCAACCCTTCACAGACCCCCACACTGAACTAAAGCGTGTGCCTTTGGATTTTGATGTGACACGGGTTATTCAAGGTCTCATAATGCCACTTACCTCCTCGTCTCCTTTATATTTCTTCCTCATATCACTCAGGTCCATGGTTGTTTCGTCACTCGTTAAATTTCGATTGATATTTAGTGCAAAAACGCTCTTTTTAACCGCTGTCACAGTCAAAACATGAGGAGGGTTTCGACTTAATACGCCAATAAACCTCAAAAAACTCGTACTGAGTATGCGCCTCATGCTTGTCAAACTGACGCTGACGTAACTACGCACGCAGCCTTACGTAAAAATTATGAAAGCGTTTTGTAATTTAAAAAAAAAAAACTAATGTTTTGTAACTAAAGCTTTAAAACTGTATTTCCGTTTGATATAAGGAGCTGATTCAAGTGAATAGAATAAAATTAAGACTTAAAAATAATACTGGATCTTCATGATGCATTCATGTCAAAGTCTCTCAGTGCGAAAATCAACACACCTAATTTCAAATTGTCTCAGTTGGGAGTATTATAATTCATAAAATGAGACAAGTAAATGCAGTTCACTCGTAAACTTAATGCCCGTTATTTATAAAACGACTGTTTACGTTTCTATTATTGGTGGTTGAATGGGCGATAAACACCCACCAAGGATGTCAACATACTCCTAAACTCCTGACAAATACTCACCCTTCACTTAATTATTTAACTCTAAATACGTTTTTTGTCAACAGTAACGTGTCAACAAGTGAGTAAATCTTCGACTACTTTTTTTCTCACAAATTTGACTTCATTGTTTAAAAAATATTTTTTTTTATTATGTCAGTGAATGCACCTCAACTTCTTAACGTCACTTCCTGAGTCACTTCTTCCTGTCTAAGATGGCGGCGACCTTGTGTGTAAAATTACTACCTAAACAGGGTAATGTAAATTGATAACAACATTTATATAATCACCTAAGTGTCCAAAATAATCGAGACAACGTTGTTGGTGTGTCCAGAATATTTTTGCCTGCTGTATTCCCCTTAAACGTGTATTTAACAGACCTTGTTTCTTTCAGGATGGCTCCCTCTCGTTCAATCTGTTCGCCATGGCTCCAAAGCTGTGACTCGGCACAGGAGACCGATGCATTTTCTCAAACAGAAATTAATGGCAGTGACAGCCTATGTCCCACCTGTTCGGGATTTTCCTCCAGATGCATATCCATCCCAGAAAAAGACTGTCCAGCAGGTAAAATTCTGCTGCTGTCATGTGTTGTTACACTTTTACACCTGTCCGCTAAGAGACAAAACTTACATTAAAATGTCAAATTGTAAGGAAAAACGAAATGTTGGGAGGACAGGTTCTTGACTTTTGTTAAGACAGATGGATCCAAAATAAAGAAGAGAACTGTAAACATACCTGTGTCCAATTTAGCATCATCTCTGTAGGTAAAGGAGTTTATTTCAGGTATGGTTTCATTATTTTGTTGAACTCAATTTTTTATTTTATTAGAAAACTGTTATTTGTTTGTTTATTAGTTTAAAAGTCTAAGTTTAGGTGTTTGTCTGTTTTTACACAAAGAACAAGATTTGGAGATAATTCCAATTAATACAAGGACAACTATCCTTTGATTTATTTGTCTTCTGTTTTTCTATGTAAGTATCTTAAATGAAATCCACTTGGGATGCACAATATTATTGGTATGATATTGGTAACAGCATTCATTGGCCTTAAAAGTGAATTAACAGTTTTGGTTGATACTGAAATTATATCAGTAGCTATCTTGGCAAATACGCAACTGTATCATGATGCTTCACCTCATCATCCCTACATAGGCACATGTAGAAATTGGGGCTGAACAATTAATTGCAAATTAGATTAAATCGCAATATGGCTTGTTGCAATTTTCAAATCGCAGAAGGCTCAATATTTTTAGCCCAAAATGTGTTGAACATTTTGGCATTGTGATGTAGTTTTTTGCAATTTCATATCATATTTGCCTTTTTTTTTTAAATCCCGTTTTTACAACTTTTTGCCTACTTTGCCTCCATTCATCTTTTTTGGCCACTGTCAGAACCATTTTTTGAATTTTAACATGTTTTTTGAAATTTAATTTCAAACTTAATTCCCAATTTTGCTGCCATAATCATTTTTCCTAAGCCACTTTTGGATTTTTTTGCCAATTTTTCGCTTTTTTTTTTTTTTTTTTTTGCAATTTCATACCTATTTTGCACCTACTTATTAATCTTTTTCCACTTTCATACCATTTTACCCAGTTTTTACAATTTCATACCTATTTTGCTTCTGTTCTTCACTTCTCCACTTTTTCTCAAATCTTTTATCCTTAGATTGATTTAATGTCATATTGGTTTTACTATAAAAAGATCTACTGCTTATGTCTGTTATAGAATACATAAGATGAGGAACATTAAAACAATTGCAGAGTAAATCGCAATATTCTGGGAAAAAAATCGCAATTACATTATTTTCTCAAATCGTTCAGCCCTAGTAGAAATCCCCTGTTTGAACAAAAGTTTTTGCTTTCTGTGACACAACTGTTCCTCTCATAAATTGACTGTCACCCTGAAAGCAAATGCCATCAAAGGATAGATGATCTAGGTGAAAATACTAGAATTAGTGATAATGAGTTTGGAAATATCAGCATAAACCCAATGTTGTTCACTCCTAAAATCCACATATGTCCCACATCATTATAACACTGTTGTGTCGGTTTCTTTCCCTCCTCCAGGAGTCTCCTTTTGCAGTGATCAAGAAAAGGGAATTGAAGAAGCTGTTTCAGGACTATAAGATGATTGCTGTGCTCCAAAACAATTCTATCAATGCTGAAGACTTGATGATGCTGAAGTACAGTCTTCATAAACATGAAATGACTGTCAAATTCTTCCCCAATGAGGTAACACAAGAGTCTCGTATATTATTGTCACTTTTTTGCAGCTATGCATCTTTATTTTAATAATCTATCTTTTAATCCTCTTTGGAACTGCTGGGCAGAGTCCCTGTCCCCTTTGCTTTAGTATAAAAATGACTAAATTTAGAACCTTTGGTAAACCCCTAACATGGGTTGTTAACTTTCTCTTCAATGACCAATGTAATATCTCTCCATTTTCTAACCACATGTGAGCCCAGATCTCCCAAAATGCTCAACAGTTTAAAAGCACTGATTTCTCATTGTTTGTGTTTTTATACTACTCTTAATTTCCTCCAGTGTCAATACAAATGTTTTATTTCCTCAAACTCTTCAGGTGATGCTGTCATTCCTGAACAGCAGCATTTACTGCAACATGGCTCCTCTGTTCATCGGCCAGACAGTTTTAATCGTCAGCAAGGAGCCAAAGGTGAAGGACCTGATGAGGACTCTGAGATCAGTCTCACAGGTCACACTCCTGGGTAGGTTTTGTTTTCGTGTCATGACAAAAGGAGGAACTTGAGGAACCACTTTGGATGAGTTCGAGACCTTACTGAAACAATTTGCATGAAAATTATTTGAAACTTGAAATTTATATTTCAATCCAATACAGTGAGCTCGGGGGTATTTTTGTACCTTTACTTTTATTTACGTATTTAAATGGACAAAAAGCAGCTCCACTGACTTCACTTTAGAAAGCTTTTTATCCACCGTTTATAATAAATTAGGAGCAATGCCAGCTGCTTCTTTTCTTTGTCTGGGATTTGAACAAAATATCCTCTCAAACTGAATTTTAAGCAGCAGAAAAAAAGCAGAATATTGACCCATCTGAACAACCCGTAAATTGGAATGAAAGCCTACTACAAACACAAAAATATAAATAAGAAACAACTACGCAGACTCAGAAAAAAACTGTACATTTAGGAAAGCCAGAATCAGAGAACACAAAATGGCTTTATTGGCTTAATATGGGAAAAAGGCCCTTTCCCCTCAAATAATGTCCTCTTCTTTAGAAAACATTTAAAATCAAGACTGAAGTAATTTAACAGCCATTATCAAGGAAGTTTCGGAAAATCAGAGGACAATCAACTTTCAAATTGCAAACAGATCAGATAAAGATTTGGGTGTTCATCCTGATTGGCAATACTGCTTCACCAAATTTATTACTTAAAAACATAAGAACAGTTAGAAGTGAGAAATATATGAGTAACCCCACCTCCAAAAAAATCAGCTTGATAAAATTTGAAGAAATAAAGTATTTGTCAAAAATGCAACCTCTCTGCTCAGAGAGACATTTCTTCCTTAATATGATGTAGCTTTCCTTTTCATAATGGGCACATTTTATAAAGAACAAACATTTCTCTGGTTTGTTTAAAAGTTAGGGACAAAGCTATGATTATTCACATTTTCCTTGCTACAAACACAGTATTTTGGTTTTGAATAAAACATAGAAAATGATACAGATTGATATATCTTTTTAGATGCCTTAAATCACTCGGGCACAGCAACAAGAACGTGCCAAACATGCAAGAGTTAATGTCGAGTTATTTTGACTTCCTTTTCTATAACATTCTGCAGTCAGAAAATTCAAACACGCTGTTTTGCATTTCTAACACTTTAACCAATAAATCATGGTTGAAGTTACAGTTTATTTCAATAAGATTTTCAACAAACTGCTTTCAGTTTTTCTGCTGTGTTCATTTGGAACATTCTACAATGAACATTTAAACTGCAAGCACTTGTTTCTATTGGTCAGTTTAGAAAAATGATAAAGAACATAATTGTATCGTTAAATTGTTGTTCTTTGTACTCTCGACATCATTGAAAATGAGGAAACAACCTCAATGATTTTTTGAGATTAAAACAAGGTTGAATGAATGTTTTCATGCAGTCTAGTACAATTTAAAGATAAGAAACCAGGTAAATCTGTCATATTAAAGATCTGACTGGAAGCCAAAATACTGCATCTCATTCTTTTTTCCCTCTTCAACAGGAGGCTGCGTGGAAAACACAATTCTGAGCGTTGAGGGGCTGCAGAAGTACTCTAAACTCCCTACAATGACTGTCGCACAGGGTGAGCTGGTCAGCGGACTCACAATGATGACATCACAAACAGTCTCCATGCTGCGACAACACCCGACTCACCTCTCCGCCCTGCTGCAGCAGTACGTCAAACAGCAGAACACAGACTCCAGCGCAGAGGAAGCACCCAAAGCAGAGGAGGCCACGTAGAGCTTCTGAGGAGAATATTTGGACTGTCGATTTGATTCCAGCTGCCCAAAATAAAAAGGGACTGTGGCGGAATGCAAACAGCAGAATTTAGAACCAGGGTGTCAAGATGAGGAGAATTCTGCGATGGATAGTCACACAGAGCTGGTGAGATGGTGCTGAAGTCTGATCAGTTCTTTCATTGCATCTACCAGCAGGAGTTTGATGTTACTGTGTGACGCCTGTAAAACTGACTCTATAAAGGCATCCAAACAGCTTAATAGAAGTCTTGGACGGATGTTGTTGCAGAGGATTAACACCATTTTCTTTACTTAAGGATGTACTTACATGAATAAATAATGTAAACACACTTTATTTTTTAAGTATTTTTATTTGAATGGAAGAATTGAACTGAAACTTAACTATCTTTTAGCTTGTGTGAGGAGTTTTTAGCCAGCTACAAAACAGTGAAACATTTTCTGATGCTTCTTTAAGAACCACAAAAGCAAAAACATGCCCAAGGAGATGACCATTGAATCCTTTGTTGTTATTTTGTCCCTCATGCTGGTGAATATAGGTTACAGATGAGCAACACAGATTTAGATTTACAAACAGAAAATGTAAAATATTTTTAAAAGGAATACAAGAAAGGTGAAGCAGGAAAACACTCTCCTTGTCCCTTTTTCTCTTTTCATTGTCTTTAGTGATAGCCGCCTGGCAATGGATTTCAAATTGTACTTACTTAAAGGGTGATATTTTTGTCACCGTGCAATAATTGACACCTTCAGGAAAGACATAACTCAGCCTGCTTTACCAAAATCAGAGTAACCCTTATAGGTCTTCCCAGTACCTTTAAATTAGATAGATATTTTCAGTAAATATCAGAGAAAATACATGTATTTTTAGCGAGGCTATACAATGTCTAAAAGCTTTTATTTGTAGTTTTGAGTGGCCTTTGAATGTTTGATAGAGCCTGAACAAAGATAAGCTTTGTACTTTGGTGATCTACTCGGTTCCAGGTAGTATAATACACACGTGGTAAAAATTGTTGGTACCTTTCTGTAAAAGAAAGAAAACACAACAAAGGTTCCTGAAATAACTTTAAACCGACAGAAGTTATAGTAAATAAAAATGTACTAAAAATCAACAAGTGAAAATCAGACATTAGTTTTGAATTGCAGTCCATCGGAATAATTTTAAAAATCAAAATAATGAAACTGGCCTGGACAAAAATGATGGTATCCTTAACTTATTATTTTGTTGCACAGCCTTTTGAGTCAATCACTGCAATCAGGTGATTTCTGTAACTCTCAGTGAGACTTCTGCACCTGTCCACAGGTATGTTGGCCCACTCCTCATCAGCAAACTGCTCCAGCTGTCTCAGGTTTGAAGGCTGTCTTCTCCAGACTGCATGTTTCAGCTCCTTCCACAAATGTTCCACAGGATTTAGATCAGGGCTCACAGAAGGCCACTTCAGAATAGTCCAGTGTTTTGTTCTGTCATTCTTGGGTGTTTTTAGCTGTGTGTTTTGGGTCATTATCCTGTTGGAGGACCCATGACCTGTGACTGAGACCAAGCTTTCTGACACTGGGCAGCACATTTCACTCCATAATGTCTTGATAGTCTTGAGATTTCATTGTACCTGCACAGATTCAAGACACCCTGTGACAGATGCAGCAAAGCAGCCCCAGAACATAACTGAGCCTCCTCCATGTTTCACAGTAGGTACAGTGTCTTTTTCTTTGTATGCTTCATTTTGTGTCTGTGAACACAGAGCTGATGTGCCTTGGCAAAAAGTTCCAGTTTTGTCTCATCTGTCCAAAGGACATTCTCCCAGAAGCTTGTGGCTTGTCAATATGAATTCTGGAAAATTCCAGTCTCACTTTGTTATGATTTGCTTTCAACCGTGATGTCCTCCATTTAGTCCACTTCAGCTCAAACAGTGATGGGTGGTGTGATCTGATACTGATGTACCTTGACCTTGGAGTTCTCCTCTAATCTCTTTGAAGTTGTTCTGGGCTCTTTGGTTCCCATTTGTATTATCCGTCTCTTCAGTTTGTCATCAGTTTTCCTCCTGCAGCCACGTCCAGGGAGGTTGGCTACAGTCCTGTGGACCTTAAACTTCTGAATAATCTGTGCAGCTGTAGTCACAGGAACATCAAACTGCTTGGAGATGATCTTATAGCCTTTACCTTTAACATGCTTGTCAATAATTTTATTTCTAATCTCCTGAGACAGCTCTCTCCTTAGCTTTCTGTGGTCCATGTTCAGTGTGGTACACACCATGATACCAAACGGCACAGTGACCACTTTTCAGCTTTTAAATAGGCAGACTGACTGATTACAAGCTTGGAGACACCTGTGATGATAATTACAGGACACACCTTAGTTTAACATGTCCCTATGGTCACATCATTTTCGATCTTTTCTATGAGTACCATCATTTTTGTCCAGGCCAGTTTCATGAGTTTGCTTTTAAAAATTATTCTGTTGAACCACAATTCAAAAAAAATGTCTGACTTTCATCAGTTGATTTTCAACAATTTTTTATTTGGTATTACTTTTGTCAGTTTCAAGCTATTTCAGTGACCATGTAGGTTTTTCTTTATTTAATGGAAGGATACCAGCAATTTTTGCCATGTGTGTATGATCACTTTTTCATTCTTTCTTTTGGATTGTCTTTTCACATGAGAATTCAACCAATCTAAAGTAGCGAATGATGTAGAAATGATATGGAATAAGATAGAAACTTCAGGGAATGGTAATAATGGAGCAAACTTAGATATAATAGAGAAGTGAATTGCATTATATTAGCAAATAAAACTTTTAAACTGGACAGTAGAGCACCGTTATGCAGTACCACAGGGAGGTAAAGACTGTCAAACCTCCCTGTGCAAAATGTGCGATGTGGCATACTTGATTAGGTCTATTTTAAGGTGTGCTGTACCCTTTAATAGGACTTGATAATTAACCAGTAATAGTTTTTGTGTTGAAAGATTTAAGTGGCATTGTAAAAACCACTCTACCTAATATGAACACAAGTGGTCACAGATCCTGATTTGCTAATCTGCAGATTAGCGCATGTTAATCTGGGTCAGTTTGTCTACAATGACCTGCAGATTTAAGGGAGGCGGACATCAACCAGGAGTCTCACTACAAACTCTTTTTAAATCAGTACATTTAGACAAAATTAAGTTTAAAAAAATCACCAGAGGAACAATCTATATCATTTTCTGTTCAGTTTTATTCGTAGAAGTCCATAGGCATCATCAAAAGAGTAGGTTAGGAGAGTTTATTTGAAATGATAGTTTTCATTTCACAAACTTTATTTTTGTTAGTTTCATATCTAGACTGTCATGGGATTTCAAGGGCTCATCCCTGATAGGAGCCCCTAATATAATCATCATACCAGAAAATACTTTTGCCACAGGTGTTTTAATGTTTCTTGATTCACCTACAAGAAAAAATCCATGTTTGTCTGGTTTGCAGGCAAAAAAACAATATTCAGGCATTGTTCACATTATACCAAATCCCTAGACTGTCAGAAATATCATCCTGATTTATGTGCGAAGAGATTTTACAAGATAGTATAGTTATTCACAGTCGCATAAACTTAAATTAGAAATATCGTATTTTCAAAGAAACTTTGACTCAAATTCTGTAAAATTAAAATTCAAATCATAGTAAACTGTGAAACAACAGTAAATGAAAAGCATTAAAAAGGCATTTACAGTATGATTTCATAACACTTTACTGTAATGTTATAGTAATCTGGACATGCATGACTGAACAAGCCCACTGTTTAATCAGTTAATTTACGTTACAGTATGATGTGCTACTGTCTAGTGCTTATAATCGTTACTTGTACTTTAATATTATCACTGTATAATTACTATTACTCAGTTGCAAGTAAATTCTTGTACATTTACAGTATGCCTGCCACAATGAAATTATATAGTGGTACATATGTTTACCTGTCACGCACCACAAAGGCCTTACACACAAAGACATTCATATGAAAGAGGCCTTATATAAAACGTCTTAGAGGGGATTGGGTCTATAATAACCATACATTTAAAATTAACTTTATATTTGAAACTAATCTCAAAATGTTAGATTTGAGATTTATTTATATATTTTGTGTAAAGCTGCATGTCATGCATTTGTAATAATAAAGATTATAATGCATTTTATTTAAAAGCACATTTCAAAACAGTTAAGTACAGGATAAAACAACAACAGTAAAATCAGCTAAACAATACAACTATAAAATAAGCAAAATACAACAGACAGATGGATAAGTGGATGAGAATGGAAAATTCATGGTAAAGAGTATGCAGTCCTGAACAGGTGGGATATAGTCTGGATTTAAACAAACAGCGTGTCATTATCTTAAATTGTCTCTTTGTTAGTTTTTTTTACTACATTTACTTATTTGCCTGACAGACCCTTGGTTTTCGAACCCTTGCTGAGCAGCTATGGGATAAGACCTGGTTTTATTATGGGGCCACTGATTTTTGGCAGCGCCCCTGATCAATCACAATCCTACACAATAAGACAGATTAATTTGATACCATTTACTGATGTATCTGAACGAAAAGTAAAGTATCGAGTATAATGCCATACTCTAAACTTTGTTTGGGTTGTCTTTCAGAAATTTCACCCATATGTCTTAAATAAAGATTGTCTTTTAATCTTCTAACAGTTACTTGATGTTTTACACATTCTGAAGAAGGAGTGTACCTACAGAAGACGACAGGATTGTCTTGGTCTCCCCTCCTTCACATCCTGCAGACTCTCCCGGTGTAATTCCAGCTAATGCGGATCAGGCCCAGGACACTTTGCGCACGACGCGCGTGCAGCCTCCCCGGCAGCGCGCGAGCTCTCCTTGCCTTTGGAGGAAGCTCGTGTCACCCACCGGTGAGATTATGTGATCAGAATGAGTGATTATCTGCGGAGATACCGTGTAGTTTGACTTATTTGGTCAAATATTTTAATGTGAAGGAGTAATTCCGTCGAAATGGTGGCTTTAAGGACTTTATTGAGCACGAAATGACACACTCGGCTGCGAAAAAAAGCGCTGGATGATGAGAGACGGAGGTGAATTTCAGGTAAGACATGTTAGCTTTCTTATTAAAAAAGCAGAATGTACCTTTACAATTTCTGAAGCGCACTTATTTATTGAGTAATTTTTGTTCCAAGTTATCTCTTTACAATGAAAGCATCTTTCCCCTGGTGTAAAGGACAAATGAGTGACGAAGTTAACTGATGACTTTTAGACGAATGCGTTTGTCGTCGTCGTGGTTACAAAAATACGAGGAGGAAGAATTTTGTCCTTAAAAGTTTTGAATTTACGAAAATATTTTCTTGAAGTCAGACATTTCGGGCGATAATGCTCGACATCATAACGAGTACACTTTCACTGACTTTTTTGTTTGAACGTTTGTTGGAGCTGGCTGACGCTTAACGGCTGGGAGTTGCCAGTCAGCACGGTGACGGTTTCAACCGTAACAGCAGCCAATATACTGACCATACTCAAATGCATATGAAAGCGAACATGTATTGACATAGCGCCCACTTGACAATGCACCGAGACAGTGGCCTCTTAATGGGCTTTAGATTAGAGCTTGTACAGCCACAAATAGATTTAAATGACTGCTGAACAAAAAGGTTGAAAGTGAATGAAAAGTTGCATAAAGCAGACAAATTACAACCAGAACATCAGCACATTATGGCCACCATAATGATGCTTTTCCTTATAATATTCAAAATAATAACTGTAATTATCCTGTCACTACACCAGTCATCACAACATTGAGATTAACAACACTGACATCCTTCCCACAGACTTTCAATAACAAACACCATAGTGCATTGATTTTTTGAGGATCAGAATGTAGCCTTTACAATGTATGAATACTATGTGTACTAATATGCATAAAGACATGCGGCATATGTCAGAAAACACATTTTAATGATTAGAAAACATGTCCTGAAGCCTAGAATCTATTAGGTACAATATAGGAAGTAAAGCAGTATGGACAAAAGATGAAACTTGGAGGTTTAAGTCTGTAAAATTCTCCTTTGGGCTGTAAAATGTCAAGATTTCCACCTGCCGATCAGAAAAACTCAACAGGTGGTACCTTTGGAAATTGCAATTGCTCCTAAACACATAAACGTTACATGGAAGAAATATGCAAAAATGTCAATTCTATGTACAGGAAAAACACAATGTGACATATAATTACAATTAAAACATGTTAGTTTACACGAAGTATCAAATTAATTGAAGAAGTCTGTAAAACCCAATTTTGGGCATGTAAAATATTACGATATGTCACAGTCATTGATGAATACTTCATCCTTCACTGATCTACATCTCATTACTTTCTATTTTATTCCCCAAAATGGGATTATCTGATGTAATGATTGCCTTTTTATCCTGTTACTGCTGTTTTTAAGTTACTTCTTTCCTAAAACACCACCACATTAGTATGTTTTCACTGTGTTTTTTCATTCCTAATTTAAATTGGTATATTTCTGCTCTTGTCACGATCAATAACACCTGTATTCAATCCTTCAAATTACAGTGAAGATGATTTAAATATGTGGAAGGTGTCTGAAGATGCACAGCCTAACTTTTGACCCACCTGCCACCATGAATAATACATTTCAGGTTGCACATATTGCAAAGAATGAGTTATGCAGATGCCCTGTAATTACAGGAAACATTAAAGATTAAAGACCAAACACTATAGTTGGGCTTGTCTCTTCCAAAGAGAAGTAACCACATTTTTTGTCTTGTTGCTTCATCTTTGTGCCTCCCTGAGTAAGCAAGCTCAGAAACCTGCAAATCCTTTCATCCTGTTTCCACCACAGGCTGTCATCTCTGAGGTCACTTTACTCTCGTCCTGTCCCGCCCTTATGTAACATGGAGCCTGGCCGCTTCTGCACAGATTTAGAGGGATAAATGTTTGGAAGTAACACACCATTCACTCTTTAGCCATTGATCAAGTGATAGCTTATCGTCTCACTGAGATCTACACAGGCGGTCTGTTTACTTAGGAAATGTTAAACTAAGGACAAACTGTGAGCATCTCATTGAGGGCCAATCTGGTGGTAACTTAAATTAACTCAATGTCAATTGACCTGTGATTATTTTTAGAGTAGCCTAATAGATTTATTATTGTCACAAAGGGGAATTCTTTTCATAAGATTAGTGGAGCCTTAAGACAACACCCAACCTGGCTTTTTTCTCTAAAAGCCAGATGTCGAGAATAGACAGAAGTCTATCATAAGGTAAAAAAAAAATGGCAGTGAGTTATAAAAAAATTCAGGTACAGAGCACTGGCAAAGCAAGAAGAAATACTCTATTGAGTTAATGTCAGAACATTAACTCAATTTAGAGCTTTAAAATACTCGGAAATACATAAAATGAAATAAACTGAAAGAATATTATTGTAAGTAAATAATATTAAGCAAAAATAGGACAAGATCAAAACACAATATTCTCTAATTTGATTTTTAATTTGATAAATTGTTTTCTTAAATTATGCATGCAAAGGTTAAAATCAGTCTTTTTTGTGGGTGCCGACAGAAGCTTCAGCTCTAATTGTGATGTCTGCAAAAATTACATTCACTTCAAAGATGTCGTAAATGCAGAAATTAGCTCTGCTATAAGCACTAGATCTACATTTTGAAAACTTATTTCATGACATTTGATGCCTTTTTATTTGGACTGAGGACAGTTGTTTGAATCAGAAACTACAGAGAGAGAGAGAGTGGGGAATGGCACGACTGTAAGGGCCAACAGGCTGGACCTGAACCCTGGTCTGCCCGTCTGGAAGTACTAAGTACAAAGTTTCCTAATCTTTCAAAGCAGACGGATTCACAAGAATCTATGTCCAACATCATTGCATAGCTTTGAGATGAAACACTAACGGCAGGACCAATCAGTGTTCTTGAAGGAAAAGACTTGATAACTATAGGTGCAGTTAAGATGTGCCATGGATGATAATATAAAGTAGATGTGTTGTTTTTATCTCCATCTCTCACAAATTCTATGAATATGACACTTAACTGCAATGAATTAACCCTTTTATCCATTTCTCAGTTTATCTATTGTCTTCATATACCAATAATATGTTGCTCATGTTATTGCAATATACTTATAATTGCAGTATTGTTTTGCAATAGTAATACAACTGTTTTGTTTATTGTGGTCTTATTAATATTTGGATCATGCAATGAATTGCATTCTATTTTTTATAACCCTGTGATTTCCAGCCTTACTTTTGAGTCTTCTTGAATTGGTCTACATTTCTTTCATTTAAAATAGACAGAATGACACTGAAAGTACAGTTTCTTAACAAAATTTCCTTACAGAAATGGGAAGTTTTTGACTTGTTAAAGCAAAAAAATACAATTTTAACAAAGGCTGCCTCGTGTCTTAGCTTGTATCTTATTTGTGTTGTTTACATTGTAGGCTTGTTCAATAAACTTAACTGTGAGGCCAACACAACTGCATTGTGTATTAACATGCCAAGACTCAACACAAACTATACTCAGTCAGCTGTTAAAGCAGATCAGAACATAGTCCAGGACACAAAATATCAGCTGTAACACTGCTTGGTTGTCGTTAAATCTTCTATGTTATTGAACGATTCCTTGGGAGGGTGTTACTTATTAGGGCCTCAGTTTATGTGGGCCGGCTCGATGGATAGGGATTCTTATAGAAAACCTGCACCCATGGGGTGCTGCCTCCAATACATCCAAAACCAATCAGATGGAATTTCAATGAATATTTAGACCTGGGCCAAAGGTGCTGAGCTTCTCTGCTCAGTGAGCTGTCCAGTATTTCCCTCTGGCTACAAGAAACAAACATACTGTAATAACAAGTAATCAAGGCATTATCAGTCCTGCAACATGATTAGACATAGTTTTCTCATATAGGAATCTATTTAAGAACTATTTAGGCATCAACACCATTTGAAGGAATGAATTCCGAAGAGTTATCAGGAAATATGAACAATACCCAACCTATTTGATAGCTTCCAGTCAAGCTCAGATTACTGTTTAAATATTGGTGGCAGTAAATGCCTAATTTATCAGCAATTCTGTTGGCCTGATCGGCATACAATAAATGAATGTTACAAAGTGTTTGTCCAGTCCTTTAAATGATGAAGTTATATCCCTCCCAAATTTTGTCAATGGGACGTGTCAGGAATATATCCCATGGAGTCGAGAAACCATTTCAACCTACCAGAAAAGACAAAAAGTCTGATCCCAACGGACTTACCACTATGACACCATGCCTTTGTGTTGTCAACAGTTTCAGCCCACAGGCCCAGTAAACAGTGTAGACTGTGCAATTGACGTAAACGTGGACTTGAGCTGACCAGTAACCTCAAAGACAGACTTTGAAACTGGCGTATTAGAGGTACTCAGTTTGTGAAAAATAGGACACCAGTGATAGTGAACATACTCTAGCAGTCATCAAAATGGACTATATGATCCTGAGTTAAGGAAAAAATAATCACCTCTTAAAAATTTCAAAATGCACTAAAAGAAGAAATCACTGCTTTCTGCAAATGTCCCCTTCCTGCACAAGGTTATTCATGGAGAGAACTATTTTGAGTTGTTTCAAGGCAACTTGATAAACAGCATCCATGAAAAAAAGGACTAAAACTTAATGTTGCATCATACTTTGATTAAAAAGGTTCTTGTGGAAGAAAACCTAAAATATTAATTTGCACTTTAAAACTCTACTTAGGAACCCTTTTATTTTTCATTTGTATTTTTACGCCCACTTTGGACCAAACCCTACGGCTTCTATGTTTTTATTTATTTTTCTTGTACTTAAGTTTGTGCTATTTCAAGACACTGTCATTCACATGATCATTTTTCATGATTATTTACAGCAAAGACACAATAAATCTTCTTTGATGGTTTAGTTTGCTTTCATTTTTCACAACCAAAGCAGCAATAATGTTCATCAAACAGACATGTTTCTGTTACAGTACAGCAGTCTTGGTCAGCACCTTTTATGTTGTGTCACTTCTCTCTGTCTTGGGATTGTGTTTCTCTGCGTCCAAGTGACGAGAAGCTAAAAACACTCCCTGAAAAACCAATTAAGCCGAGGTTGGTAATCCTCTGCCTGCAGGCTGAGCTGGTGTCACTGCTGAAGTTGTTGTAGCAGCATTTAAAAACCACACAGGAGTCAGACAGGAAGACCCTCGTGATTTAAGATCTGGTTTATAGGTCATTTTTCTTGTCTGCATATGTATGAAAGACAAAATGCTGTTCCCTACTGCCACAGCAGTCTTACAAAAACTACAAATATATTGATATAAAAGGGACATCTTAACCACTCTCTGTTTTGCCAAGGAATCTTGTAAATGCCTTGATCAGTTCAAGTGATTTTTTGTTAGTTATAAAGCTTGTAAATAGAAACATAAAAATATCCCAATTAAGAACAACAGTCACCTAAATGTAGTAAAATGACTTTAACCCTTTAAGGCCCAAGACCATAGATTATAGCAAGAAAATTCTCATTTTTTGGAGCTGAAATGTTTGTTTCACGTTCTGCTAAAATCCATAAAAATCAAAATGTCCATAAAGTTCAACATATAGATTATTCATATCTCATTTGATACATTAGGTGTTTTTGGCAACTGATAACCCATTTGAGGAGATTTTTATCATTTATCTGATTGTATTCAGATGTTTTTTTTGTAATTTGTTGATCATATTGAGTAGATTGAGGTATTATAAAAGTATGTATCAAATATGATACAGTTGGCTTTATAGGGTTAAGAACAGTCTGTGTAACTTCAGTGAAGAACTGATTTTGGTGTGGTCAGTATCATTCATTTTGCTTAATTTAGACACAATTTAAAAAACAGACATGTATTTTAAAGACAAATTTAGCATAAATTACAAAATAAATCAATCAACCATTATTTGGATATTAAAGATAATTGTCTTGACATCAGCTCAAGTTGTTTAATTACATAAAAAAAACTACTACATAGTAGAGCTGGGAAAAAAATCCATTAAATCAATTAATTTGAATTATTTTCTGCAGAAGATTTAAAAAATTAAAAATCGCGATTTTTTCTCTTGCCCTAGTCCAATTGTAAGTAGTTGCAATTGTAAAAGAATTACAATTTTCATGATGGTCGGCTTGTGCAAACATGCTGGTTTGCACAAACACGTTTATAGGCTTGTATTTGTTATATAAGTAGATTAAATATTGATCAGAGAGTTTCTTACTAATACTGTAAAAATACTTCAGCCTTTTAGTGTTTACGTTGACAAACCTGCCTACATTTATACGACATAATCAACCTTTTATGACCCAGACTTTGACTTTAAGAGGGAAACAGTTAGACAACATAAATGCAAAACTTTGTTTCATTTTTATGTCACTGGGAGTTTTGTTTCTTTTAGGGAGGGAAAAATTGATTAAAATCGTAAATCGAGTGTTGTGGAAAAAAAGTGGGGATTTAATTTCTAGGCCATATCGCCCAGCCCTACTACATATGATTTATTTTAACTTTCTGACATATGTCTGACATAAAATTAATGTTTCAAATAAGCAATGAGCTAAATAAGCTCTCCTTTGATGTAGCTCTGTCAAAAGCCTGTTTAATCTTGTGTAGCCTTTTTAATGCATCTTCAACAATGTCATGAAGATCTGAAAAAGATCACTTTGTGACACAAACCATGAAAATGATTGACTTCTTTATATCTGCACAGACTTCCTCTTTCTACCTCAAGTTAGTTAAAAATGAGAAGTCAGTAAGGACTTTATCTATATGAGCTTACCTTGCATCACAAATAAAAATGGTCAGTCTTGAAAAACTGTGAACTCACTTGAGCCTTTTTTTTTTAAATGCAACACATCCTGAAAATGTTAACAGTTTTTTTTCAGCTTGGTGTACCTTACTTTTAGATCCAGAGTGATCTCGTTGAGGATTCAGGACGAACGAGGTGAATCAAGGAGGCGTTATTGGCATCACATGAAGCGACAGCTCACCTCTGTTAGGTAATAAGATTACACAGTTCCCCCTTGTCTCCTACTCTGCTGAGCCTATTTAACAGGTTTGTTGCTCATGGGCTTTCCCATGCTTATAAACCTGTAAATGCCTCCTGACCAAAGCAAAAGATCGAGCCCAGGGGGTAGAAGAGATTCATGTGACTTTTCTTCACAAACACTTGTTTGTTCACATAATCAGCAATCAGGGCTCATTTCTGTCCAAAGCCAAGTCTTTATTAGAGAGTAATTGATTAATTAATTTGCCCATTAGTCAACGGAAGCAGTGATGTAGAAAATCCGATTTTCTCTCTCTTCTTTTCAGGGACATGTTTGCAAAAGATAGATTGAAGATGCTGAGAATAATGTTAACAATGTTTCTTAATTAAAGACAATATAAAGAGATTCAGTCTGTGCTAATTCTAATTCATATTTTGCATTTTAAGGCAGAACATAATGAGGAAACATAACACTGCAATGATTCTCTTTCTCTTCAGATATATACTGTAGTATAAACAAAACAGAGTTAGTAATTCCAAATGAATTAAGGTAGTTTCAACAGACTTAAAAATAGACATTTAAGATTTTAATCACAGTTGTGTCCTATTTGCAATAAAACAAATTACAACTGAAAGTTTGTGATTTAGTTTGATTGTGGGAGGGGTTATTTCTCTGTCATCACGTTTTAGAGGCACTTGTGAGTTCTGAATAACTTAATAAGAAAGACAGCTTGAAACATTATCTTGAAAATATTTAAACTTCTGCAAAGCTGAAGTTAAAGCATAAAACCTATTTACAGCACTTTTATGGTGCATTGCAAACACCTCAGAGCTCCAGAGTTGGAGAAAGGAACCAAGTTAAACATGTTCCAGATATAAGCTGGTAAACTTAGCTGAAGATTGTCTGACCCGAGTTGGAATTCAGACCTATAGAAGTGTCCCAGTGGCGTATCTAAATTGAGACTTTGATTTATGTCATCCTCTGAGATAAATGATTCACACTGTTAAGCCTCAAATGTTGATCAAAAGGCTGTATAGCAGAGCTAACGCAAGCAAGAGATTCAAAGATATTACTTTAATGCTTTTTAAATTTAATAATAATAATATCATCATTGCTTGTAGATCACTTTTCAAACAGGTGATTACAAAATGCTTTCACACAAACACGACTTATATGCTTTTTAATGTGGGTAACATTTCTCCACTGTGTGATGGAGTGCTCCCATGAATGAACAAGTCCTCTAGTCTGTGGAATCAGGACTTGTCCCTCGGTCCCTCTTTACACAGCCAGAAGCTGCTTGAAACACCTTGTAGGTCAATACAGCACGCTTGAATAGACCTACTAGTGTGACATCTCACTCTTGTTTTGTCGACAGTTTAGGCTCATTGGCCCTGGGTTGCAAGCTCAGTACCTAGCATAAACAGTAGAATGAATGCAAAGTTGTTGACAACATGGCACCAACCTCAAAGTTGACCTTTTAACCATGTGGGGAAAGAAGCCTTAAAGAGACAGGACCTCTTACAGTGTGTCAGGCAGAGAGAGAATAAAGGTGGATCAGGGGTACTGATAATGTGAATCTAGAAGGTTTTTTTGACATTAGTGATTGTAAACGTAATTCAGCGGTCATTGAAAGAGAATCTATTCACCAAACTTAATGAAAGATGTGGGTTCTTTAAATAAAACACAATAAAGCATATTGTCAATAAAGCAAACTTTAAGAATGAATGAAAATTTTGATTAGGACAAATGATATCAGAGAGCATCCCCCCTAATGCAGTCGAGCAGATCTTTTATAAACTGGCGAACTGCTTCATAACTGTAGTCTTCTCTTTGCACCTTTTGTTCTTTTTGTTTTAGGTTTTTTTATAATTGCATTTTCATTCCATTTAAGTTCTTGGCAGTGGGAGTAGCCTTGTGCTGTGCAAAGTTTTTAATATGTTTTTAAACCTTTTTTATTCTACCTCTGTTTTCAGAATTTGCAAAAAAAAACAAACAAAATACATCACGTTTATGTATAAATCTGATTTGTAATAAACCTGAGTCATATACTCTGTCATACTCTGTCATTGTCTTTGACTAGGGATGTTTACCAGCAAGAATCTAGTGCATAATGTGATGCAAAGAAGATATTGTAACATATATCAATAGATATATAGATATATGCTACAGTATTGCAGTACAACTAGCAGAATGATACCTAATCTGTTTTTCTAAATAATAATAATAATGATGTATCTATTGTCCGCAGTACTATATGCAAAAAACATTATTTCTAATCACTGTGATTTAAATGAATATGGCCCCTTAACATAAATAAACTTAACTGTCCATCTCAAAAAGAAACAGAGAGGTACAGAGTCAATCAGCTGAGGGCCTTTTGCAAAGAAGCTGTGCAAGAGTAAAAAACATGTTGCCAGAATTTCTATGAATTATAAACTAATAAACTAACAAACTATAGATATTGCTCCATAAATAAGGATACAGTATTGTCCCATAAATGTAGAGATATATTGGTGACTCAGTATTTTCTTACACCCCATTAATGGTATGATAAAAATTTGGTAACAAAAAAACAAAAACAAACCAGAGAATTTGCATTTCCATGCAGGAAATGCGTTGAAATGCTGAGTGTGACTGCTGAAACTGTGAAATGAAATTGCTAAAAGTAATGCAAAGAAAGTTGAAAATGTGACATGAATAGTTGTAAGCAGTAAATCACGGCTGAAAATGTGTGAAATGTGCAATAAAAATGTTTGCAGAAAATTATAGATACTGGAGCTCAGGTATGCAGGTCACGTGACCACGCTCTAACTTCAAAGAAAAGTGCAAAAGTTGATGCTGCTTCAGCAGTCATATCTTAGAAACTGTAGCAGATAGTGAAAAGTGCACTAAAAACTGTTTGCAGTTGTGAAAGAAAGCAGAAAATGAATGACTGTTTTGTAACATGGTTAAATGTGTTGATATCTGTAGATTTACCTAATAAAGTGGCCAGTCAGTGTAATACGTCCAAAATAAGGCTGAGAGTGTTAAGACAAGCATGATTACGCTATTGTAATGAAGAATCTGTACTAGATGGAAAGAAAAATCGATCTGCCTCAACCGGGATTTGAACCCGGGCCTCTCGCTCCCGGTCCGCTGCTCTAGCCTTTCAACCACCGGGTTATATGAGCTGATATGTGGAAAGCGGGTAAACGAACGGGTCACTGTGCGAAAACCGTGGTAGATATCAGAAAAGGGATTGCACTGTGAGCATCCCAAGAACATGCTGAAGCCATGGGTATAAGTTTCATGTCCGTAAAGTAGAAAATATCGACATAGTGGCGAGTTAAAAACGGGCTCCAAAGTGAAGCACTCGACTATCCCGAGGTAAAGAACTGCATTACCACAGATAGAAGATTTTGCAGCATACCGCAAAAGCTGAAGCTCACTGAGACAAAACGATGTCAGATTAAACTTTGAAGCGGATTTCACGTGTAAGAGGAGAAGTGAGTCGACGTTTTGATGCATAAATCACGTCTGTGGAGGACGTTTTGATGAAGTTATGACAAGATAATTCTGCTGAAGTTTTTGTGTGTGTGAAGGAGGGCTACAGTCTAATCTGTCACGTGACAGGCAGTCAGTCCAGAGCAAACCGCAAAACTTGGTGTTGCTCAAAAATTCATATTTAAAAAACAAAGCACAAATGACGTCTGTAGCTGCAAGCACGCCCAATCTATGGAGCTTCAAAGTTGCTGAAGTTTTCAGCAGACCTGCGGAAATGTCCCATTGATTTCAATGTAAAAATACATGCAGAAATTATTTTTTACTGTAAAAAGTACAACTGTTAAACCTGTGAAAAATACAAGCGCACTTCTCATGAACATGCTGCATATGTCAATTTTTTTCTGTGAAAATCTGTGCAAATTTAAAGCCTGTGAAAGGTGCCAAAATCTTAAGGAATAATAATAAGAAGAAAAAGAACAAAATGGAGTTTAGGGAGAACACTATGTTGAAATGCTGACTCAGCATTTCAACATAATAAACACTGGTCTCCTCTTCTTAGCTAATATTCTCATTCTTGCATTTCAGGGGGCTTTTGGCAGATTGCAGCAGAAAAAGGCAGTTTATCCCAAAGGATAGAGAAATCTAAGATCTGACATGGATTCATACGGATCATCACTAAACCGCAGTCAGTCTTTGGCGAGTGGGCTGGAGAAGAGTTCACCTACTTGGAACAAACCCTCTCACTCTCGGAGCAGCAGCACTCTGTCTTCCCGACACTCCAGACAAGTAAGAATTCTCTTCATTTGAACTTTCCCCAATCATCATAAAACACTGCAGAACAACAGAAGAGAAAAACTAATGTCCCTCTTTTTAAGAAAACACTGTCACCAGGAAAAAAAGTTTGGAATTTCCAAACTCCTGATGCAGTTGACTTTATTCTTTTTTGAGTAGGTGCTGTTATATTTCACAAACTGTTTGTGTTTGTGGTCTTAATTGGCTTTTTATGTCCAAATTAGGGGAGGATTTGCATTGCCAAGTCAAAATCTTCAGATGTGGAGATTATTTGGATGTCATGATTGCTTTAAATAACTTGGATGGCCTAACACAACAAACAATCAAATATTAGTCTGAAACTCTCTATGATTTAATAGTCAAGTCAAAAGATTAGGAAAAATTGCCTGCAAGAACCACAAAATTGATGTTAATAAATATAAAACACAAAAGAAAGAAATAATGACGTTAAAGTCTCGTACTCTTTAGCTTTATGGGTTTGTTTTTTTATTGATTTGTTGTGTTGAAATAGAAATACAAGGCAGCTGCAGTGAGGCTTGCATTTGGGCAGCTGCTTCACAGTAGAGATGGAAATCTCCATCCCCAAGATGATACGATATGCATCTCGATATGTAGGCTACGGTACGATACACTAACCATTCACATGAAGCATCTACCAATTCAGGATGATACGATTTATCTTCCTACCACGATGCAATCAGGATGCAATCATGATGCAATCACGATGCAAATCTGTGCAAATTCAGCTCAACTTTATTGTTCCTTCAAGACCACTTCAGACCACTTACAGTAGGCTACTTAAGCAGTCAGGAGGTGTGTTTGTCAACATAAAAAAGTAGGCCTATTTCACAAACAGGGACATAGGCCTAACAGTAGTGGAGCTCAGCCTTCAAAGCTGTCATTAACAATTTAGACTAAGCATATAAACAGCACTTTGAAAAAAACAGCACTTTCAGCACACTGAAAATAATAATTTTAAATTAAAAAAAAAATATATATAATAACATGAAATCGGATTTTACCGATGCAAAGCTTTTACGATGCGATGCATTCTGGTTTCAGCCCAGTTTCTAATCCGATGCACACCACTCCAACCGATGCAATTTACCACAGACCCTCGCATCAATGCACTGATTGCGCATCGGATAAAATGCCCATCCCTACTTCACAGCAAGAGGTCAATATCTTGGGCACCAGAATTTGTTTGGTTTTTCTTTGCTTTATTATGCTCTCTCTCAGCACTCAGTATATTGTTCTACTTCATTCTATAAACAATGTGAAAGCTGTAGAAACCAAACTTGTCCTTTAACTTAGTAGAGGTGTTGGTGGCGCAGTTGGACAGTACGAAAAGTGGTCAGTAATTGGGAGGTTTTAGGCTAAAGCCCAGCACGGGCGACATTGCGATGTGCCATTGGGCAAGACACTTAACACCAAGTTGCTCCCATTGCTGCATCAGTGCAAGTAAATGGGCATGAAAGAGCAGGAATACTGATGAATAACTAACATGGTAACACTGTATCATAAGTGAGTGAATGTGAGAGTAAATGGATAGATGTGACCTGCGGGGTAAAGCTGCTTTGAGTAGTCAAAAGACAAAAAAAGGGCTCTAAAAGTTTAAGTTCATTCAAGTCTGTTTATATCGTCTGTTTTATTTATTGATGCTAATTGTTTAGGAAGTTCACTGAATTACAAAACAGGGACAAACTCTAATTTATATCACAAAGCTAAATTTCCCTGGATCATGTTTTTCTATTCTGTCCATAGATAATCAAAGACTGGGAAGTGATCGATGACCCGAATGTAGAATTAAATATGGGGAGTGACAATGCTCATGATGTCACCATCCCAGGTATCTGTGAGGGTTACCTGCATAAGAGAAGGAAGTGGCCACTGAAAGGTTGGCATAAGGTGAGAGATATACTTTTTCATCATGTTTGTCAGACTTCCACTTCAGAACTTAAAGCGTTTCTTCAATATACAAATTATTCCCTCTTCAGAGATACTTCATCTTGGAAGCTGGGATTTTGCGTTACAGCAAAAACCAACATGATGTAAGTCACCTTTAGATATTCCTGCAGCATTGACTTAAATAGAATTAAAAACATATAATCATTCATGTTTCTTACTGAAGGTCCTGAGAGGAAGAGTCCAGGGCTCTTTAGATCTCAGCCTCGCAGTGATGTCCATAAACAAAAAATCATACCGAATTGACTTGGATGCTGGACACATCCTCTATCACATGAAGGTAAATCCAATCGTTTCAGTGGATGAAAAATGTAGGTTAATGAAGGTTACAAGACCAGGTAGTGACTGCTTTCTCTTTTTAAGGCAAAGAGCCATGAACTCTTCTACATTTGGGTCACGAAACTTCAAGCCCACCGACAGTTCAAGAAGAACGAGGCTGCTCATGTCCATGGTGGATTCCTCCATTCTCTGTCTCATGGAGCTGTGTGTGGACTCTCTCAGAGAAATGGAGACTTGGTGAGGAACAACAAATACTCAACCAAACTTCCTGGTTGAAGATCAGTCTATAAGGTTCAAATAATTTGACTTTTGTGATGGATCTATTCTACGTCATAGAACTTCTGCACTACATGTTTGAGGGCAGTATGGACAGGTGATATTAGAACCTTAGATTTCCATCAGCACAACATCAGTTTTGACAGATAAAGCTAAAAAGTCGATTATCAGTTTCTGCAAATATGCAAATTTCTGCCACCATTTACTGTTGGGATGTTAGCCATACATATCTGCCATCTGAATGCCTGTTTATCAGCTATAATATCTGCAAAATATACCAATACAATACAGTAAAATTTTTCTTTTTCCATATCTAATCACACAAATAGGCTGTCACAATGAGAGGAACAGGCCATTTCTAGCATAGTGGAGACTGTATTCTTGACAAAAAATGTGGATTGAGTGATAGTGAGCTTGAAACAATCTGCATATTGGATGGGAGCAAAATCTAAAATTGTTCATCCCTAGGTAATAATCTACTTTTATCACATTACAAAGAAGTAGCATTCATCTCATAAGACTGTTTTGTTCTTGCTCATCGTGATGATGCTTCCAGAGCTCTGCAGGCAGAGCAGATTCAACGACAGCTTCAGGAGAGCTCCCCTTGGCTAGCACCGCTGTGAACACTAAAGTGTCCGCCTGGCTGCAGCAAAGTCATGACCCAGACAGCTGTGTGCAAGGTAACTGTCATTTTTTTCAATTAGTAAGTCACAACATTAGTGTCATTTTTGCTTGGCCAATGGAATATTTGTTCCTGCAAAATATCCATTCTTCCCGTGTCAGTACAATATCTATTGTTCACTGAAAATGTCTTGTGAAAGACAGAATTTTAATCAATCTCAATAACTTTATGAGCTATTAATGATTTTAGAATCAAGCAACAAAAAACGATTTTGTCCAATCTGGTCTCTTGTGTCAATTTTATGTAATGCTGAGGACAGACAACATGATTTTGTTTGAATAATGGTAATGTTTTTCTTTTTTTTTTTTTTAATTTTGCTGAATGAGTTCTTATACCCCTTTCAAACTATTAACATGACGATGACAATGTTACAGTGTGCAATGTGTAAAATTTTATGATGATGCTAATGAGCATGAGTTATGGCTTAATGGATGTACTTTGTTAATAATGAGTGGGTCTTTTTAATCCTCTGTAAAGATACCAGTGGACCAAAAATCGATTTATTTTTCCCTGAGATAAATGGTAACTTGGGTTACTGCAAGAGAAGGAGTATGTTTTGAACCATTTAACTGTGTCAATGAAGCAATGCTCATGGGTTAATATAAATGGGAAAAATGTCTTTCCTTTGTTAAATCTTGCTATTCTGATGCCATGATCACCCTCCCTTTATCTTTTTAGATATTATGATGATAACAGGATTTCTCTTCTTCATGTCTGATGTCTTTTCTCACAGAGCTAAACCGGTGCCACGCTGACCTTACTGAGCTAAACCGTTTAATCCAGAGGTTGCAGACGTTGGAGGCCGGCCAGGCTTTCACTAACGGAGACCTTAAACGCATCATCAGCACACAAGTACTGTTAGATTTAAAGACTGTATTTTACTGTAATCACCTAATCACCTCTGTTTAAATCTTTATAATGAAAACTGTTAATGATTTATGTTTTTTTTTAAACAGAATCTGTCTCTTGAGAAGCCAAAGAAGCAGAGATCAGGAAAGATCTGGGGTCACTCTCGCACATTGTCTCGTGTCGAGGCCTTTGGAATGGTAAAGAATCATATGTTTTTAGGACCAAAAAGCATATGATGTCCATAGTTTTGCTCTTATTTATCCATTGATTTGACAACACTTGTTTTGAAGTGTTATGAGTTAAAACATGTTTAAAAATCATTTATCATCAATCTTGTTATTGGTGATACTTTTAGTTTAAGTTTTTAACACCCCAACCCCTTATTAACATTTTGAGCCTTTCTTTAATCCAAAGCCTATTCGTGGGATTACTAAATCGGTGAGTTGGCCAATAAGCAGAATTTAAATCTGATGTTCTCCTTTTAAACACTGAGGCAGACTGCCATTCTGGAAATAAATTGTCCTTGTGTTAAGTTAACACTGGAAGAACTTATTATTTTAGGTCTTCTTTATGTATGTGTTGTGTTAAACTTGTATTCCTGGTAGATGTCCTTTATTTTGTAGAACTGAATTGGAAATCTAAAACACTTTAAGAAACCAGAGAATTTAGTTTTTCCCACTGAATAGAGCGTAGAATGGAAATGACTTTAACCCTCAAAAAATGTTGCTGTAATGTGAGTAGATAGATTAGCGAGTGAACCAGTATTTGAGAAAATGCTGGACATGTAGTTTATGGTGTTGTCTTTGAAACCCTGAAACTGCTTGTAGACTACTGTAGTATCTTGGCTTTACCTGCCTTCCGGACAAGCACGATTCACAAATTAAAAAAGGAAGAGACATTGGAATGAAGTGTGTAGTGTTTGCAAAGCCATGTTACCAGAGTGCAACTTTCTACCATAAAAAGTCCAGCGTCTTTTGTGAGAGACATTCATCTGTGCAGATATCAGATTATTTTCTATTATGTCTGTCATATAATAGAAAAAGATCTAAAATTTTTCGGTCATTGTTTTCATGCAGTGAAATAAACAAGGTTTAAGATTTTAGCAAATTTACATACTGAGCAAAAATGACAAACAGAAAATGTTATTTAGGTGTCTGTGCTTGTATGTTAGGTTAGAAGCACAGACACCATTTGTTTTGTTTGGCTCTGCAACATAGTCAATTGTTCCAGTGAACTTAAATGATTATATTTTTATTTTATTTATATGTATTCAGTTTTTTTTAGATCTATCTTCCTCATATCTTTTTAATCTGTAATACAGAACTGCTACAGAATCCCAATTTTCCTGAAGAAACTCTTCCAAAGGGACTAATAAAGTACTATCTAATCTAATGTAATCTAACACATTTCACATTTTTCATACTGTTCAGGTTCAGGAAAAATGGGAGATAGTTTCTACATTGGCTATACCAATTGTATCTGTTGTTATTATACAATGTTTTGACAAATAACCTGAATGATGAAGAGGAGGGTTTTATTGGATTTTTGGTGTTAGCGGAATGTCATTCGTGATGTTGCATGTGATCAGTCATTTCCCTCAGAAATGTTTGATATTTGTACTTTTGTTTTCCTTTAGCAAGGACAATTTCTTCTATCCATCAATAGTGTAATCCCATCAAACTACCAGAAATTCTTGTTTACAGTTTCACCACCTTTTGGGTTCTGTCTTGTAGTTGCTGCAGATTTAGACTGTAGCATTATGTTTTAGCGTCAATGTAAGTTTGCATGAAATACATGTTTTGACACACTTCAAATTAAAGTCTAGCTAGTTTGAACGTTGAGTTTCGTATGGACTTTACACAATAACTTTGAATAGAACATACCTGTTACAGGTGCAACAAGCCACTGAATCACAGTGTTGGAAGTTCATTGAGGATCTTGATACTTTGGTCAAATTATGTTGTTCAACAGCTTGTACTGTGAACAGTCCTTATCTAATTAAAGCTCTGGACTGAGAGCATGTAAGCATGCAGAGAGTAACATTTTGTCCAAAAAAACAGGGTGCCTCAACATGCCCAGTCTGATGGTCGAGCTTGAGTAGTTTTACTGTTTTACTGCAGTGCTTCAGCTGTAATGTTAAGTTCAGATAACTAAATTCTGTCTTAAGCTGCAAACTATCAAACTTTCTGTGAAGAGTAATGTTAAGTCAGTTGTATTTAATGTTTTCTCCACAGTTTAGTTTACATTGCAGAGCATCTTTAAGAAATTCTAACCATTATATTCTTAAAGTGTATTTCACCATCTTAACCTCTTCACAGCTCTCCTCCAGTCACCTGAGCAACTCGTCTCACCTTGGTACATCAGTCCCGTCCATCCCTGACTATGTTTATTCCCAGCTGCCCCCTTCCACTGCCACACTGTCGCCTGAGGGCAAGAAAATTCACCTGGATATCTGTGCCACATCACTACGAGGTCAGACATTTGTTTACATGCATGTATCAACAAAAGACAAAAGTCAAGTCGGCGTTGTTTGTTAAAATACCTGCTAAAACTTTTACATTTTTATGTCTCTTTAGTGTTTACCTCCTTGAAGTCGGTGCATGAAGCGCTGTCTCTGGAGAGACAGAAGCTACTGGAAGTTTGGGATAGTAACAACATCCATCAGCCTAATACATTAGCAGAGGTAACATTCATCCCGCGTTATAAACTCGGCATATCTGGGGCTTCTCCCCTGTGTTTTTGATATCTTTTGATATTTTTGCTCTTAATGTTTGTCGTCCTTGTCTCTGTCATCAGCCTGCAGCTGTGAGGCATTCATCTCATGGGACTCCTTCCGTAGCGGATTCAGCGGCTGAATACTTTGACGCCAGCGATGATGTCATTTGTGCTTGTTCCTCTGAGATTTCCGATGAATCAGGACTCAGTGATGGGAGCACCTCCAACTCTGAGCCAGAGGAAGGACATGGTGGGCACATTTTTTTTGATAAAATATGTTGTCTTATGTTCTGTAACAGGTTGAAGGTACTCTGTATACTATTTTGGATGCTCTTGAGGAGACAGCTGGAGTTTTGATTTTCATTTTGTTTTGTAAACTTGGTAACAAAGCATAAATTTGTTTCTGTATATGCACAAGGACTGTTTCCATTTAGGACCAATAATGTGCCTCTGCAAATAGAGCTCTGTTACAGATTAAATTATTAGCCACACAAGGTGGACAGAGACCACCATGATAAGATGGTAATTGCCCCTGTTTAGGGCAAATATATTAACCTTTATTTAACCAGATGAAAACCCATTGAGATCAAGATCTCTTTCACAAGGGTGACCTGGCCAAGAGGTCAGCAGCACACGTCATGACCTCTTGACATCATGATGTCAAGAGCATATTTGTCCTGTACAGGTACAGGACAAATATGCTTGTCCTGTACCTGTACCGTTGGTCTCTTTTCAAATCCATTTTAGTGCTAAATCAAATGTTTTATAGACAAAAGTACTCAGGTAGCTTGTTGTCTTGGTTCGTGGGTAAAGGCATTGATATTAGGATTTCTTGAAATGTCAGTTGAGGACCTGATTTGGGAAATTTACCCCGAAAAGTGGTCAGTTACTATTTGGCCCTATTGTGCACCATTTTAGCTTTGCTAGCAGGTTTTATTTGAGTGACTACATCCACTTTGTTTGCTTAAACTATAAATATGGCACAAGTCATATTAGCTTTTGTGGCCCCTTGCTTCTTTTGAACTAAAGCATGATTGGGCCTGTGTAGTCATGACTCATGTCTGCACATACAGTAACTCTGAGTATTATATTTTGTTGATATCTTATTTTAAATAGCAAATTGAATAGAACAAGTCTTTGTTACTTGATCTTGATAAACAGTTTTTCTTATATTTTTTCAGTATCAGCCACCAGGAAGTACCGTGCCAGCATATCAAAGGCTCCCAACAGTGTTGTTCCCAAAAGTACAGGACGAAGAACCACACTTCCTGCTCATTGTCCTGACAACAGCCATGTAGGCCTCATGGCCATCCTTTACAACAATATAGGTGAGCATGTGCTGATAAGTCCCACCTCTCTGCAATCATGTTTAAAAATATCTTCTACAAACTGCAGTTGTCTGAAGCATTTGTGATTTTTTTGCCGCAGGTAAAGATTTGGCTCGTGTG